>JAKWIX010000326.1:35291229-35836229 GCA_027704785.1 Solanum chmielewskii
CTAGTTGAGGGTGCAACATGGGAGGCCCGAGGCCGACATGAAGTCGTGTTACCCTCATCTTTTTAGAATTAAGGTTAGTCATTCTTTTTAATAATATATATATATATGACTAGAAGTTAAGTTTTCTGAGTTTTGGGTGTAGTTTTGCACATTATGCATTTTTGAAAAACAAAACTATACAGTGAAGTCACTGTACTATTTCTCTTAAAACCTTGAAATTTTGCTTTTTTTTGTTTTGATTTGTTGTGAATTTTGGTATAGTGAGTCTATATGAAATGATATGTGGGATGTTGTTAAGTTGAACTTTGTGCTAATTGAATCATGTAATGTATGTTGAGCTCATAAGTGTTATGAGAAGGAAATGCCTCATGACGAATTGTTTTGAGCCTGGTAATATGAGTTTTGATATTTTTCCTTGTTTAAATGACATGGTTTATGCTGATTTGATATTGTTGATGGCTTGGGCTACTAGTCTTGAGTTTATTCCTTCCATCCAAAGAATTTTAGTGTCATTCGGGGACGAATATTCCTAAGGGGGGAGGGATAATGTAACACCTTGAAAATCAAGATGTTTCGTAAAGCCTAATGTGTGTGTAATATGGTCTAAGTACTGTTTATAAGTCCATTTTTAATGAATATAGACAATTTAGGAGGTTTAAGAAACAAAACATCCAAGAATGTCCATGACGTCCCGGAAGTTGGTTCAAAGGAGTGTTAGTGTGTCTTAGCCTATTTGACTTAACTTTTAGGAGTCAAAAATTTACAAAAATTGGTGGAAGAGTATATAATAGTTGTTTTAGTTGATTCATGGTTGAAACGTCTGACTACGACTCCCCAAGGACCAAGAAAGGGCCCTTGAGGAAGACCCTAGCGTTTGAAGCAACACTGCCTAGCAGTGTTCATTAACGGGACAAAAGACTCCCTGTGTGTGGACCAATGGGGCGTCAATGCCACCATCGTCCCACACTTAGGATGGTTGAGAAGGTTCATTCACCCGCACAGCTTCTGATCTCATCGACGGAGTAAAGAGGTGCAGGCTATGGTTCGTGTGTGGATCGACGGGGCGTCGATGACACCGTCCTCACACACTTAGCCAAACCATGAAAGACCCTCACATGCACATTCCCTAAACTCATCGATGAAGTGCAGGACAGAGTGGTGAGAGACCATCGACTCACAGACGGCCCGTCAATCGGGGTCTCGTCTGTGAGGTTCGAGTTTTCTAATTTATTTAAGTTAGTTATATTTAATTATTTATACGGTAGGTGATTAATTAGGGGTTTAAGGGATTTTAAATAAGTTAATTGAGACCCAATATAAATACCCTCAACCCTCATTAATCTAAACACAACTCACAAATAAACTCTCTTCCTTCTCTCTTATTTCTCTCTCTACTTGAACTCACCATTGAAGACAAACAAGGATTAGGGTTTGGGGGCTAGAAAGGGACAAACTCACCATCAAATTGTTTTCAAACGTTAAGGTATAGGATCTAATTCACCTTTGAGACTCTTCCCTCAAAAGGTTCTTTCAAAAGAGATTTCAAAAGTTGAGTTTTCTTATGGGTTTCATCCAATAACGAAATTGAAGTTATGAATTGAGTTGCTGATGATTTCTATAGGTTATATTGGATAGATTAACATGAATTTGAAATTGATTATGGTAACTGTTAGTGGTTTGGTTTAATTGAAGAATATTATCCTCCATTCCTAACCCTAGGTTGTGATCTTGACCTATATTATATTGTGATCATTCAATTGAGTTGGTTGTTGATTAGATTACTATCCTATGGTTTTATTATGATTAAATTAGATGAATGGTAGGCCTATCATGAAATTATCCTATGTATCTTTTCTTAAGTTGTAGTCTACTGTTGAATTGTTTTATAGAGATGCAATGGTCCTTGTTATCTTATTAGTTATCATTGTGAGATGATGTTACTCCTCAAATTGGGTTGAGTTATGGGTTGATGGTAAGACCTTGATAATGAACTATAAGGAAGACTTGGTAAGTCTTAGAATCTCCATATCTACTTCCCATTCTTATTAATTGTGGTTAAGTCATGATATTATATTGGAGTATGCCTCGTATTAGGATTTGTTGGATGGTATGATGTTGAATTTAAATTTCTTGACTATGTTGTGAGGTTGATTAAGTTGTATGTGATATAAGGATGTTGAAAACTATCAATGTGCCTTTATATACTATGAAATTCTAATTTGTTAACCTCACTTATATGAATTGTGATGAAAGGACTTATACTCATACAAATCTTATTGAGCTATTGATGATAATGATTATAAAAGGGGTAGACCCTATGACCTAAACAAAGTTATGATTTTTAATCAAAGTCTTAAATACATTTCAATAAAGGGACTTAGCTTAGCACTGAGTGAACTTGACAATGGGAGGAGATGACCTCCCAAATAGGAAGATTCGCCCTATAGTTCTATATGAGATATTAACTTCCAAAAGAGAATATTCATCTAATAAATTCCCAAGAGAGGAGGCCCCAACGACCAAGTGGTATCAAGAGGGAATATACTTTCTCTTAGTTATTGAACTATGTGTCCCCCATAGAAAGACTAGCTAGTGGATCCACCTAGAAAGCTATGTTTGTGTTTGGTTCTACTTTGGTCGGTAGACAACCTTCCATCGATGTAAGGGTTTACAACATTGGATTCTACACTTAGCTATTGTGGTCTATGTCGGTTAAGTAAAGTGTTCTCTAAAGTAAAATAAAGTAATGGATTATAAACTAACTAAGGTAACTTGAGAGGTTTAACTTAGCCTAGGTAGGGGTTTGGAACTCTACCTATGCCTTGCACTAATTGACTTTCATGGAAGCTTTAGAAAGTTGATAATATGTAATCATATGATAACAATGTACATGATAATAATATGTTGATGCTACAATGTCAATGTCTATATATGATGATGATTATCCTCTTGATATATCTAGCTGGACTATATTGTTAAAGATGGATACTAGTTATGTTTTTTTGTTAAGTTCACTTGGTTGGGCAAGGTTATGGGCTTTGCTTGGTCATTGCACTTGTATTGACCTCTCATTTGAACTACTTGATTGAGATTAACTACTACCCTTGTATTGACCCCTCACATTAGGGAAATCCCTAACCTTGTGCCACTTTTACCACAACCATAACAAGTGTCCGTCCCCTTAAGGCAATCACCATAGTGCTTCTTGCCACACTTTCCACAAGTTGGCTTCTTGGTTAGTGAACTAGTACCATTTCCCTTCTTAGGCTTAGGATTATACACCCTATAACCACTAGCCTTAGGGAACTTAGAAGGGACTTCATTAGCAACTCGCTTCTTAAATCTAGGATTGTCTTGTATCTCAAGCCTATTCTTTGAAGAACCTCTATCAAAAGATCTTGCCCTGTTAGAATCTGTACTCTTCGTCTTATCCCTTGACTCTTCGACATGCTTGGCATGAATCATAAGATGAGAAATGTTCATGTTGTCATGTATCATAGCCGAATGACACTCCTCTAGCAAATCATGTGACACCTCCGTCACAAAGCGTCTCATTTCATCTCGAGGATCGAAAATTAAAAATGAGCATATGACATTTTTGTGACTTTCAAGTAGTATTGATGAACACTCGTACCTCCTTGGAGAAGGTTGATGTACTCTACCACTTTAGCTTCCCTCATCTCCCTAGGAAATAACCGATCAAGAAAAACTTTCTTGAAGATCTCCCAAGTCACCGTAACCACCCTTCAATGGCCTATTATATCTCCATTTGACGAACCATGCTTGAGCCACGTCCTTGAGTTGATAAGTGGCCAATCGGCCTTCTCACTTATAGACAACCCCATAGCCAAAAGTATCTAATAGACTTCATCAATGAATTCTTGGGGGTCTTCCTCAACCTTAGACCCGTAGAAAGTAGGAAGAAACATCCGTGTGAAGTCACTTAGACGAAAATCCATAGTAGTAATTTGTTGATGAGGATAACGTATAACCTCTCGGTTATCTTGGTCTATGATAGCTTGGGCTTGCGTAGTGATAGCTTGGCAAAATTGGATAAGGGCAAAACTTATATCACCATCCGTCAAGGGTGGAGTATTGACCGGAGCTTGTTCCACATTAGCATCCTATTTAAGAGGATGAACTTGATCACCACAGGGAAGAGCTCTCGCATTAAAAATATCCTCTTCAAGCCTTCTGTTGCATTCCTTCGAGTGTTCATTTTTCTTATAATACTAACAATAGGATTAGATGCAAAATCACACCTTAAGTATACTCGAATGGCACGATATAAGATTTCAAGAAAATGAGAGCTTCCTAGGCATCACGTAGATTCCTATCCATAAGTGTGGCACGCTTCACAATTATGAATACGAACTTACATAGATGTTTTTGAGAGAGAGACATTGAATCTAAGATAATTCAACCTCATGCTTTGATACCAAGTTTGTCATATACGGGTTCACCCCTTAGATGCAACCGCCGGCGTCGTCCTCTTTGAGGACTAACACTATACAATTAGCTTACATCATTATATTTATAATTCGAATTTAGCGGAAATTGTAAAAAATTTCGTTACTTCTAATTGGAAGTTTACATAGACCTCTACATACACACACACATCTATCTATCTATATATATATATATATATATATATATATATATATATATATATCGAGTATAGACCCTTGTATTGGAAGGTTACATAGCCTTATACTTTTATTTTACATAAGTATAATTAAGATAGAACATAGTCTTTAAAGATTGTCTCATCTCATAACCATCTAACACGATTAGCAATTTGGGTATAGCCCATACATCAATGTAAAGTGTAAGACCCCAAAATGATTTAGGTTGTCTAGAGCCTAACATGTTTGTATTAAGTTTATAAGGTCCTCAAATGAATTATAATATGGTTTATAGGCAGTGTGTAAAGTTTGAGATGATTTGGAAGCCGAACGTCAAGGGACGACCAAAACGTTCGACGATTAGTCACCTATGTGTCTCATGTGTCTATATGTGTTTATATATTGTATGTAATGAGCTTATGAAGTCTTAAAATGAGTTATAATGATGTTTAAATATGGTATATGGAGTATTGGTTTTGGGTGAAACTCGTGTGGAAGGTCTAAAACTTTTTAAGGGTTGTATTTACGTTTAAAATGTTTGGGTACGACTTCTAAAAAGCCCCGCAAAAGGGCCCACAAGAAGGACCCAAGGTTGGTCGAGAAACTTCCTTGGCAGTGTCAATCCATGGACAAAACAACGGCCAGCTGGTTGACCAACGATCCATCGGTGAGTTATCGTTGATTTATACTTAGCTTGTGCAGGTAAAAACACAAAAATTGTCCAAGGACAAATCGATGGAAGCCAAAAGAAGGTCAGTCGATTGACCAATGGCCACTCGATTGTGTCCGTCGATGGTATCCTATAACTTCTGCCTTGCGTCTATTTTATTTAAGGGGTGAATGGGAAATTCACCCCACGTCCTAAACTGATTCTAATTGATTCACTTACCTATATTTGGGTGTATGTAAGGGATCAATTTGGTCAAGAACCCATTCCAAATCCTTTCCCATGAAATTGAACCTTTCCTTTATTGTTAAAGCTCAAGAACAGCTTGGAGCTTGCATTTCCAAGGATGAATCACCAATTTTTAAAGGTTTTCATTTGATTATAGGAATGGTGATCCTTCATCTCTAAGTAAACTTTCCCTTGTAGAGTTAATCTCAATGTTTTCAAAGAAGGTTTTATGATCAAATATCTTCTTTTTCAATCTAGCCATGGGTTCTTTCTTAAACATTTTAAATCATTAAATATTGATTAATTGATGTTAATGTATTGGTTTGAACGTGATTTTACTGGAATTGCATGATGAACCCATGCTCTTTCCTTAAATCGATTTAGCTCTTGCATGGGCATTGTGATCATGACTTGTAATCGATTGAATTGTGATTTTTTTACGTTGAATTGTGTAATATACTGTAATTTATGTTAATTTATTGGGAATGGATGATGAAGGATCCATGAGGATCAATGTATGAAGATCTAAGTGTTACTAGCCCACGTTTCTATGTGTTACGGTGAATTCGATTTTAGAACAATTGTGTATGACTTCAATCATTCATAAATAAATGTAGCTACTTCCTTAAGTTATCATTATGGATGACTTGTGGGTCTAAACTCTTGATGATCATATTAAATAAAGGCTTCCATGAATTGATCTAGGTTCTTTTAGTCTATGAAGTAAAAAAACTATGTATGTTATGTGATCTCGAATTGTGGTTAGATGAAGCATGATATCTCCTTAGTAAATATCTATTAATATACTTCCTATCATGTAATTATTGTGAACTATGATTGATGATCAATACTTTGAGGAATTCGTAAGATATCCTATTCACTATTGAATTGATAGTTTAATGCCATTGTTCGTATTATGATCTTGTAGGGACTTAAGCATGATTTCGATTTGATAAGGATATATTTAGCCACTGCCCTAGGTTGATAAGATTAATAAAATATGGCATATAATCTATGCAAGTGAAATTGTGTAATGGTCTATGTTCTCTAACTTCTAGTATGTTAATGTATTGTACTAGCTGTAGTATGACCTTATTGTAGCTTATACTTGACTTCATGTATGATTAAATATATGTTTAGATACTTCCCTATATATGATTTGTTTATGAACAAGGGTTATTGGTCAATGATTATCAAAGGGTGAGGAATTGGTAAGAATGCTTATTCCGTCTACGTTACTTAAAGTAATGTTAATGAAGCCTTATATGGCATTGTGAGGTATGGTCCACTTATGGTGTTTACTTTATTATAATTATGTATATGTTGACCATGGCCTTAAGGGAAAATGCAGGAATATATTATTGAGTGATTATGATGATCACCATATGTATAACTTGTGCCTAGTCTTCTATTATAGTAGTGAATCTAGGTTATGTTACTATAGTTATGAGCATGTGAATGGCTATGTTAAGGTTATAGGTACTTCCTGACTATGATGAGGTCTTATGACGCTATATATGATGTAAAGCTAATATAGGTACATAAAGACTAAAGTTTACTGTATAATTATTGTTAGTATTAAATAAATAAGTCTTATGCTATAATAACCACAGTATGATGTCGTGTGAAGTGTCATTCACTAGGATGACTTGATAGATGTACTAGCATAGGAAAGGGTATGGGACTTTGACTATGCATTGCATATGTGCACCTTCATGGGATAGTTCCTAGATTGGTCTTCTAAGGACATGCATAGGATTGTATGAATATGACTTATATTCGCTGATGTTAAGTATATGATTTGGTGAAGTATGAATGTGCATAGTGTCTTGGAGTGTTGATATGAATGTATTGCTCATATAGGTACAAATATAGACTTATACATTGATATATGATTATGTGTGACATTATGATTTATGTGAAAGTTTTTCTCACATATTAATACACACACACACGAATAATGATCTAGTAAATAGAGGGGCCTTTAGAGGGGTGCCCACGAATAGTCATACTAGATAGGTTCTTCAATATGCTATAAGCTTACAAGGAATGAATATCCTAAGCCTATGTTTTATAAATAAATGTAATAGATAATTTTCATTAAAGGGAACTTAGCTTAGCACCGAGTGAACTTGATACTGAGAGGTGTTGACTTCCCTAGGAGGAAGGTTCACCATTTGTCCCTTATAGAGTGTTGACTTCTCTAAGAGGAATACTGACATATGGATCCACATGAGGTGTTTATTTCTCTTTGAGGAAGATTCACTCATGTTTTCTCATAAGAGGAGGCCCCAATTACCAAGTGGTATGAAGAGGGAAGTCCTATCTCTTAATTCCATAAACTATCCTTGCCAAATAGGATCTAGTAAAATGAATTCACTTAGGATGCCGGGATGTATGTTAATGTTCTACCTTGCCTAGGTGAGGACACCTTCCATTGGTGTAAGGCTCTACAATACCAAATTTCATGTTTAGCACCCATCGTCTTACTTTCGATTAAGGCTATAGTTTCCCTAAAGTAAAATGGATAATGGAAGTAAATGAATAGTATCCTAACTAGGATTACTTAAGGTAAGTTACTTAGGATAGCTGGAAGTAATGAACCCATCTATACATTGAACAAGTAGCTCCTTAGGAAGGTGACCTAATGTGTATGTTTATGCTTATGTCCATATGCATGGTATGGTAGTATTTATCTACTTATTACGAAGATGTGCATGGTATGACTATATGATTAAGGTCTTGGATTGACATGGATGAAATTATGTTCACTTACATGTTGATGTATGAATTGAATATTAAGGTTTGTGGTCTCACGAAGGATTTACTATGTATGTGTGAGCTTATGGGGCTTCACATTTACATTGCACTAGTAGCCTAGGATTACGGTCATGAACAAGGTCTTCGAATAATGTATATGAAAGAAAGTAAGTATATGTGTAAATGGGTGTAACTTACTGTAAAGCCTGTAAGTCTTGACTTAAATGTGTCTTTGATGTATTATGCTTATATGATAATATGTGTTGGCTTATGTAGGTTTTATGTATTCTTTCTTGGTGACCTTAAAGTGATAAATTGCACCAAGTATCACTAGAGGGTAATTTGGGAGGTTAATGAACAAAAGAGAAGATAATTCACTGTTAAGGGAAAAAGAAATCACAGTAATGTGACTCAAGAATGACTTAAATTCTATATGTGATCTTACGTAATGTTTGGCCTTTGAATATGTTTATTTGAAGTATATGAATGATATAAATGCTATTGTATAAAGGTTTTTTTGAAGATTTACTCAAAAATGCATGAAGTATGATCTCAAGAAGATATCCCTTTTAAATGCATGTTTTTGCATGATTGTCATACTTAGTGCATTCTTGTACTAATCTCATTCTTCTCTACTTCTTACACAAAGTGTAGGTTATGGATGCTTAAATGATGTCTATGATTGAGGATCTTGATATGTGATTCCCAAGCTCAAGGAAAGGGGTCCTTAAGTTTCAAGGATTCCTTACTCATGGCTTACTATAAAATGTTTGAAGATTGTATTGTTATGTCTTGTGTTTTAAGGATCTGTCCCAAATGTATTCTAATGTTGTCGAGTTTAGAGTCTATATATATATATATATATATATATATATATATATATATATGTATATATGAAGTGATGTTTCTAGCATATGATGTTTTTAAATTTTCTGCAAAATTTACTATGTCAATGCGATAAATGATAACTATGGGCTTGTATAAGACTTCCGAGAGGTCAAGTACACCATGTTACTTCCAAGGAGTGATCCCCGGATGTGACAAATGTGGTATCAGAGAATGACGTTTTTAAAGAGGTTTAGGGTCCAAGAAGTCTCATATTGCCATGTATAGTAGGGTATTGTATCATTGGTGGTGAATCGTGACACATCAAATGGTACGAGAGGCTATAGAATGATAGAGTTTCCCTTCTTCATTATTCTCATATCGTGCCATAAAACTAAACTCTATAAGATCTCTCGCTTATGTTTTGTTCTCTGGTGGTCTTTTTAGGTGTGATTGTTTGGATGAGATTGTTCTCTATGCTTGAGGGAGAAAAGGCTAGTTAAATTTTTATATTGGTTTGATGGCTGAAAGAGTATGTGTGAAGGTGAATTTTGGCATGTTTTGATGATATGATGTCAATTATGGATATATATGAAATTTATGTGAATTAGCGTGGTATATTAAGAAATATATGTCATGATATAGTTAAAGCATGTTAGAAGTTATTATGGTTGACATGAGCTTCTTTTGAAATAATGTGTTACTATATGGTTTTGCATGATGGTAGCCTTATGATATGATTTGGACTTCAAATGCTTAGTAACTACCAATGGAAAGCATGCTACCCTAAGAGTATGAGCTTAAAAGTGTTCAATGTTTTCCCTTTGGTTATGTGTGGTCCTTGATAAGTTTCCTAGGATGTATTGGAGTTCCTTGTATAGACTTGATCATACATGTGAAGATAGTTTGTTTGTTTTGATAAGGTAATGATGTGGGTTTTAGTGTCCTAGAAGTCACCTTACTGTAATGTTTAAGGAAAAAGAACAAATTTTATGGTTAAGTCTCCTTGTTGTTTCCCCTAATGTGTATGACCTTGGTATCTATGGTATTGTATGAAAATCTTATGTGGATAAATGGTATGACCTAACTTGATCATTGGGGATAAATTTCCTAGGTGCTAAAAGTTTAGAATGCCTAGGTTGTATACTGTAACTCCTTTTAATGTGGTAATCCCTTTTAAGTGATGAAAATGAAGGTTGTTAAGTTAAGATCCTCTTAATGTTGGGTTAAGTTGCTCTTAATATGGTTTACCCTATGTGGGGGATTGTCCTTTTATTTTACTTGAACTTGAAACTAATGAATTCTTAGTAAGCTTGTTCATGAATAAAGTTTTGCATAAAGTATAAATTGCATAACCTTTATATTTTGGTATGTATTGATTGACATTACCTTAAAGATATTGTGAAGATTCCAAAGTGCATGAAAGAAAATTTTTGATAAATTCCATGTTTTCTCATGTTGATTTGCATCATGATATGCTAGATGTGCATTTGACTTCATGAGATATGATACTAAACATGGTAGAAGTCACTTGAGAGGTGAAATGTTTAGCCTTATAATGAATCTCTTTAAAAAGAAATATGTTGAGTCTCTTGAAAACTATGTGACCTTTATGATTTGGAATGCATAATTGTAGGCTCATTCATGAAAAGTAAAAGCATGTTTAGATAAGTGCTCATGTGTGTGCCTATGATTTGCGTGATTCTTCCCGAATGATGCTTACTGTGAAGGTGAATACTATGTTAGAAATTAAAATATTGTGAAATTAATTCCTAATTGAGGTGATGTACTTGGTGTGCCTTACCATTTAGACTTCACTAGGAAGAAGACATCATTATGCCTCGGTTTAAAAGTAGAGAATTTCTCATTTTAAGAGGAAATTGACCTTGTATTTTGCTTAGGTATGAACTCATGATACATGCAAGTGTGTTGAGGAGAAGGACATTACTCCATTGACACTAGTAAACATGGTATGGTTGAGTATGACCTTCATGGCACTAGGTCTAACTAATAAAGATCTTTGTGATTCGATTAACCCAAGTCTATGTGCATTGAAGTATGAGTACCTAATTGCTTTCTGAGTGTTTTTGAAATCATAATAAGTGTGACTTAAAGAATAGTTGCAACATGAGCTCTTAATGAATAGAGGTGTAATGACCATGTTATGATTAAAATAGGGATGTTCCTCCTATGAACATGATAAGAGCCTATGTGTTTGATGCATTAAAGAGTGAGTGAATGGAAGTTTTACTTTCTTGTGTGCATTGAGTGATAAAATGATTTGATTATGTTTTAAATGTTATGAACTTCTCTATGATGCATTGAAATCATTGTGATTAAAGAGCCCTAAGTGTCATTTGAGGACGAATGTTCCCAAGTTAGGGATATTGTAAGACCCCAAAATGAGTGTCAATAGCCTAACATGTTTGTATTAAGGTTATTAGGTCCTTAAATTAATTATAATGGTTTAGATGAAGTGTGTATATTTTTGAAGTGATTTGGAATTCGAAAGTCAAGGGGCGACCAAAACATTCAACGACTAGTCATCTATGTGCCTCATGTGTCTATACGTGTTTATATATTATATTTAATGAGCTTATGAAGTCTTTAAATGAGTTATACTGATTTTTAAATATAGTATATTGAGTTCTGAGAAGTTTGGAGGTCAAACGATCAAGAACGTCCAAGGCCTTCGAATGATAGCCCTTGAGACGCTCAAAGTGTGTCTTGATAGGGCCTAGCCTGTTTTGACGAGTTGCAGTATTGGTTTTGGGTGAAACTAATGTGTAATTTATAAAACTTGTTAAGGGTTGTATTTATTTTTGAAACGTCCGGGTATGACTTCTGAAGGGCCCTGCAAAAGGGCCCACAAACTAAGACCCAAGGCTGGTCAAGACACTGCCTTGGCAGTGTCAATCGACGGACCAAACGACGGCCAGTTGGTTCAAAAACGGACCGTAGGTGAGGCATCGTTGATTGATAGTTATCTTTTTCAGGTCTCAACCAAAAAATTGTCCAAGTACCAATCAACGAAAGCCAAAGGATGGCCAGTCGATTGGGTCCGTCGATGGTAGCCTATAACTGCTGCCTTACTTCTGTTTTATTCAAGAAGTGAATGGGAAATTCACCCCAGGTCCTAAACTGATTCTAATAAATTAATTTAACTATATTTGGGTGTATATAAGGGATCAAACACATGAATAACCCATTCCAAATCCTTCCCCCCCCCCCCACACGAAATTGAACCTTTCCCTTCAAAAATATTTTCTCTAGAAACCTCCATTGTTGTTGAAACTCAAGAACAACTTGGAGTTTGAATTTCCAAGGATGAATCACCAAATTTTAAAGGTTTTCATTTGTATAAAGGTATGGTGATCCTTCATCTCTAAGTAAACTTTCCCTTGGAGAGTTAATTTCAATGTTTTCAAAGAAGGTTTTATGATCAAATCTCTTCTTTTTAAATCTATCCATGGGTTCTTTCTAAAAATATTTTAAATGGTTAAATAATGATTAATTGATGTTAATATATTGGTTTTAACGTGATTTTACTCCAATTGCATGATGAACCCATGCTCTTTCCTTAAATCGATTTAGCTCTTGCATGGGCATTGTGATCATGACTTGTTATCGATTGAATTGTGATTTTTTTACGTTGAATTGTCTAAATATACTGTAATTTATGTTAATTGATTGGTAATTGAATATTAAGGATCCATGAGGATCAATGTATGAAGATTTGAGTGTTACTAGCCCACGTTTCTATGTGTTACGGAGAATTCGATTTTAGAACAATTATGTATGACTTCAATCATTCATAAATAACTGTAGCTACTTCCTTAAGTTATCATTATGGATGAATTGTGGGTATAAACCCTTGATGATCAAATTAAATAAAGGCTTTCATGAATTGATCTAGGTTCTTTAGTCTATGAAGTAAAAAAAAACTATATATGTTATGTGATCTCGAATTGTGGTTAGATGAAGCATGATATATCCTTAGTAAAGATCTATTAAGATACTTCCTATCATGTTATTATTGTTAACTATTATTGATGATCAATACTTTGAGCAATTCGTAAGATATCCTATTCACTACTGAATTGATAGTTTAATGCCATTGTTCGTATTATGATCTTGTAGGGACTTAAGCATGATTTCGATTTGCTAAGGATATATTTAGCCACTTCCCTAGGTTGATAAGATTAATAAAATATGACATATAATCTATGCAAGTTAAATTGGGTAATTGTCTATGTTCTTCTAACTTCTAGTATGTTAATGTATTGTACTACTTGTAGTATGACCGTATTGTAGCTTATACTTGAATTCATGTATGATTAAATATATGTTTAGATACTTCCCTATATATGATTTGTTGATGAACAAGGGTTATTGGTCAATGATTATCAAAGGGTGAGGAATTGGTAAGAATGCTTATCTCCTCTACGTTACTTATAGTAATGTTGATGAAGCCTTGTATTGCATTGTGTGGTATGGTCCACTTATGGTGGCGGTTTTTACTTTTATGTCATTATGTATGTGTTTAATATGGCCTTGAGGGAAAATTTAGGTTATATGTACTTTCTGTCGATGATGAGGTCCTATGATGCTATATGTGATGTAAAGCTAATATAGGTACATAAAGACTAAAGCTTACTATATGAATATTGTAAGTCTTAAATAAACGAGTCTTATAATATACTAACCATTATATTAGGATATGTGCAGTATCATTCACTAGGATTACTTGCTAGATGTATTAGCATAGGCAAGGGTATGGGACTTTGACTATGCATTGCACATGTGCACTTTCCTGGGATAGTTCCTAGGTTGGTCTTCTAAGGACATGCATAGGATTATATGAACATGTTATGAATATGACTTATATTCTATTATGTTAAGTATATGATTCGGTGAAGTATGAATGTGCATAGTGTCTTGGAGTATTGAGATGAAAGGATTGCTCATATAGGTACACATATATACTTATGCGTTGATATATGAACATGTGTGACATTACGTGTTATGTGAAAGGTTTTCTCACATCTGAAAACACACACACACATGAATAATGATTTAGTTAATAGAGGGGCCTTGAGAGGGTTACGCAAGAATACTCTACAACTAGATAGGTGCTTAATATGTTATAAGCATATGAGCAATGAATATCTTAAGCCTATGATATATAAATAATTGTAATAAAGGCTTTTCAACAAAGGGAACTTAGCGTAGCACCGAGTGAACTTGACATTGAGATGTGTTGACTTTCCTTGGAAGAAGGTTCACTATTTGTCCCTTATAGAGTGTTGACTTCCCTTAGAGGAGTACTCACGTATGGATCCACATGAGGTGTTGACTTCCCTTTGAGGTAGATTCACTCATGTTTTCTCAAGAAAGGAGGCCCCAATTACCAAGTGGTATGAAGAGGGAAGACCTATCTCTTAGTTCCATAAACTATGCTTGACACATAGGATCTAGCAAAGTGAATTCACTTAGGATGTTGGGGTGTATGTTAATATTCTACCTTGCTAGGTGAGGACACCTTCCATTGGTGTAAGGCTCTACAACACCAAATTCCATGTTTAGAAACCATGGTCTTAGTGTCGGTTAAGGTTATAGTTTCCCTAAAGTAAAATGGACACTGGAAGTAAATGAATAGGATCCTAACTGGGAGGACATAAGGTAAGTTACTTAAATTAGGTGGAAGTAATGAACCCATCTAGACATTGCACAAGTAGTACCTTAGGAAGGTGACCTAATGTGTATGTTTTTGCTTATGTCCATATGCATGGTATGGTAATATTTGTCTACTTATTATGAATATTTGCATGGTATGAATTTATATGATGTGGTCTGATTTTTATATGAACTATATTGGTCTAAATGACTATATGACGAAGGTCTTGTATTGAAATGGATAAAGTTGTTTTCTCTTACTTGTTGATGTATGAATTGAATGTTAAGGTTTCTGGTCTCATGAAGGGTTTACTAAGTATATGTGGGGTTAAGGGGCTTCACATGTACATTGCGCTAGTAGACTAGGATTGGGGTCATGAAAAAGGTCTTATAATGTTGTATATGAATGGAAGTAAATACATGTGTAAATGGGTGTAACTTATTGTAAAGCCTATAAGTATTGACTTAAATGTGTCTTTGATGTATTATGCTTATATAATGATATGTGTTTTCATATGTAGGTTGTATTTATGCTTTCTTGGTGACCTTAAGGTGATACATTGCACCAAGTATCACTAGAGGGTTATTTGGGAGGTTAATGAACAAAAGAGAAGATCCTAGGATTCCTTTCAAGAGATATTGTGCAATGCATATGTAAAGTCCCATACCCTCACCTATACTAACCAACTTCCATTAAGTAGTCCTAGTTAGGGTTCATAATCTTACTTTCATTGTTCATTTTAATTTGGAGAAACTTCGCCGTAATGAACATTAAGACCATGTAAGATAAACATATAATTCGATTTCATGGAACCCCACACTGAAAATAGGTGCTCTACTTTCTAATATAGAACATGAACATCATTCTAGCATATATGTGGATCCACTTGCTAGGTCCTATAGGAGAAACATAGGTAAAGAACTAGGAGGTTATTACTAGAACCATCTTCATGCTGAATTGCATTGTATTTTTCACATCATGAGAAACCATAGGATGAATATCCCTTCCTTTGGGGAGTTAAAACTTATAATTTTCAAGTTCACTTGGTGCAAAGCTAACTTTCCCTTTTTGAAAAGCCTTTAAGTCTTTATTACATCACTTAGTATGATAGGCTTTAGGAGATTTGTAACACTCTGGAAATTCCATGACTTAGACTAGAGATTAAACTATTTAATAAATGATGCTTTCGTACCGATATAAAAGAAATGAACTCAATTAGAAAAATTTAGTGCCAAAATGACAAAGAAAGACCTTGATGTTCGGAAGCTAGCTAATTTGAATAGTAGACATCCTTATATTTGGTGAAGGTTTGAGAGTGTAAAATAAAGTCCAAAACTTGTAAAAAGACTTTAAATAGGTAGTAGATCGTACAAAGTGCCCAAACATCTGGTGATGACTCCCTAAAGACCGCCCAAAGGGTACTTGAGGAGGACCCAAACATGGGTGAGCAGGCTGGGAAAGCAGCCTGCGTGCAGCCAACACGTGGAGGCCTAAACATTGACTCTCAATATGGGACCTCCACGAGGCTCACTGAATCAACCCGGATTTCAAAAATAAAATATGAAATTGAACCCTCGACGCGCAACCACTTCTCAGATTTGTCTGCATTGTTTTAAAGTCAATTTAACTTTACAAAAAGACCTATGAGGGGCCTTTGGGTATTTATAAGGACGAGTTTATAATAATTTTATGTAAGTTTTAGACCACTTTCATGCAATTTAAATCAGATTTAACAAAATCCCTCTCATCTCTCTCAAAAACTCTCTCTTTTAAAACTCCATTAGTGAACAAGAAAAGCTAAATGAAGAAGACGAAGACTTCAATATTTTCATTCAAAATTCGTTGAATATTCTTCAATAAGGTATGGGTTTTTCACTCTTGGTATTACTTTCCCCAAGAGGTCCTTTCAAAGATGATTTTCAAGATTCAATTTCTAGGGTTTTTACTCTACATAATGGCTTTTCTTTCTAGCTCAAGATTTATGACTAATGATGAAAAGTAACAATTTTCTATGGTTAACTAAGTATGTATTGTGGTTAATTTGTTTGTAATGTTTGATTTTCGTGTGAAGAATGTTCCTTCTCAAAATAACGGTTTTGATTGGGTTATATCTATCACTAGATAACATGAAAACGTTAGGATTGGAACTATAGATTGAATGAACTCTTTAATGACCCTTTACCTTATCCTTAACTATGAATTGGTCTTGTATATGAATTGAAGGGTTGGTATTGATTATGTTATTAAGTATTTCCCTATGTTATTGGATGATAGTTATGAATTGAGTGTAAGTTCTTGATGAAGATTCTACGAAGAAATTATGTAAATCTTCTAAAGTCATGATTACACTATTATGTTGATGTTGGCCTATAATTGATGTTGTTATTTGAAATTGAAGTATGTATGATGTTTCCATGAATATATGATGGCCTATGAATATGCCGAATGTAAGATCATGGTAAGTATATGATAATGCATGTTTATGATGTTTATGTTGTATGCCTTAACACACTATGATTATGATATGTTAATCTCACAATGAAGGTTGCGATAAAAGGAAATTCTCATCTAAACCTAAAGAGATTATGATCATGTTTATTAAAAGATTTTATCTCCTGTTATCTATAATAAGATTTATGAATAAATGATGACTTAAAGGTTATTCACAAAGGGACTTTAGCTTAGGACCGATGACCTAGATATGAGAGGTACCCCTTCCCTAGTTGGAAGGTAGGTTTACAATATCTCATGAGATAGAGGCTGCCATTTAATGTGGAACTATGAGTCTCTAATATATCTCCTAGTTCTTGAACTGTGTTGCCTCCATAGGAAATACTAGCTAGTGGATCCCCCTAGAAAGCTATGTTCATGTTTTTGTTATACTTTGGCCGGTAGACCACCTTCTTTTGGTGTGGGGTCTCATGACACCGGATTCCATGTTTATCTCACATGGTCTAATGTCGGTTAAGGCGATTGTTCCCTCAAGTAAAATCAAAGACAAGTAAATGGACATTAACTAGGGTGACTTGAGGAGTTTAGTTAGTATAGGTAGGGATATGGGACTCTACCTAGACATTGCACAGGTTGACTCTAAGGGAAGTCCTACGAGGTTGTTTCATGTAACATGAAATGTATAATGCTTATGAAATATGATGTTGTTCTTATATGTTGTTGTCTATGTGATGAACATGTTATTGGTTTATGTTGCTATATGTGGTGATGACTACTTATGTTATTAGATGTATGGTTTAACATGATTGTTGCACTTGTAGGCTTGGGATGGGATTATTGGGATGTTTTTTGTATGTTATGTTAATATGAACTATTGAACATGAAAATGTCAATATGATTTTATGATGATATGTCTTAGGTTATGATCATGCTTTGTGTTATTGTGATCCTTATCTTTTATATGCTTTGTTGTATGTGCATTAAAGATTTTCAAATGATTTAGCATGATTTATAATGAAGTGGTACTTTTTATGTATGTCCTCAAATGTTTATGTGCATATACCCATACTTAGTACATGTAGCATACTAACACCTTACTTTATATATTACAAAGTAGGATCCGACCATTGAAGATTAAGAAGGTCGATTTAACAAGCTTGGAACTCTTTTTCCAAGTGTTGGTAGGTCTTCATGTTTGGGGATGCTATCTTTGATTATTCTAGCTTACGAAGAATTGACTAGTTTTAGGAATACTCTTCATTTCGTTTTATTTTCATTGGATTTCATTTTAGTAAGGCCTATATGGTGTATTGACATTTTATTGGATAAGTCCAACTCAAACTCTCTAGATTTTTTTTTATGTGAGACAACTTTTAGACTTTCGTATTGTTTATTCATGTTGCCATAAGAAAATCCTAAGTTAGCTTCTTTGTGAGAGGTCTAAGTATACATCACTTAGTATATTTAAAAGTTTTAAATTTTTGTGCATTTTTAATTGATGAAATGATATGACGAATGCTAAGGACTTGTCTGATTCATTTGAGAGGATGCCGCCACCAGTCGTATCTAGGGGTTGATCCCAAGTCATGACAAGATTAACGAATCATATACATATAAATATCATAGGTTAATAATGACAGTGCCTTTTAATCAAAACCTAACTTATGTGAGAATATCCTTTCACATGGTCAAATAATTTTCATAATCTACTCTAGTTTAGAGTACAATTTAGTAACATCAATCAGAAGACCCTCTTTTACTAGGTTATCATAACATGCATCATTCATACATTCATGTGTGTGTAAGTGTACATATATGATCAAACCTTCCATATAAACACATTTATACACCACATATTCGTAATTCATCAGTCAGAACTTTACATGCATAATCATAGTTCAACTCATACTTCCATATCTTAAGTGCATAAGGAAATCACTTTAAGAGCTATCCTATCAACATCCAGATGTGCAATGTATAGGTAGAGTCTCATACCCTTACATACACTAATACACCTATTAAGTCATCCTAGTTAAGATACATTTTTCATACTTTCAGGAACATATTACACTTGTAGACGCACATGTGGTGTGTGTATGTACTTCATATTGGTCATCATGAAAACTTAAGAGAAACAACCACCTTACACGGATTAGCACACATTTTTATATCCCTTAAGTCATAAACAACTCACACATGGAGCATTAGGGAGAATAGACCACACACATACATTATAGCATATGAGACAAGAATACTTTCATCATTTGAACCTAAGACTCCTAATCATGCATAAGACCACATATTCATATAGGGTTACATAGGTAGGGATTCATCCTAGAATGAAATTTATCACAACCAAACATGTTTACCATACCGAACACTAACATAATTATTCACATGTTCATAACATTATCAATACACCCAAGATAATAAACTAGAATGGAAGACTAGGAATGTAACTTCATCATTACTAAACTTCACAAAACATCAATAGACTTCAAGTCCATGATCATAACATATAGACAATGACAAGAATGCAAAGACCGCTACCATAGGTAAACCATACCACACAATGTAAGCTCCTAGACTACCATAAGGAATTCAGGTCAACTTACCAATTTTCCAAGCTTTGATCATAATTGATAAATTCCCAACAATTCACAACCAATTAACATAGATGAATATAGAAATACACAATTTATTAAAATCTAAACATAATCCGATCGTCATCTAATAAAGATCACAAGATCCACATTATAGGCTAAATTGAAAAATTAAGGAGATCATGGTTTCCTCATGAAATTAGATTGAAACTCATCATATAATTAGTTATTGCTAATATACTCATCATTAGAATACTTTTGAAATCAATTTTTACAATGAACCCATGGCTAGATTAAAAGATAGGCAATTTGACCATAGAATCTCTTTGAAAAACCTTTGAAGGAACAACTTATATTAAAGGTTAAGTAAGTATGAAGGACTACCACCCCGAAATTTTGAGAAGAAACAACTTGAAATCCATCTCCATAGCTTGTTCTTGAGTTTAGTCTTTAATAGAGGTTTTTGGGAATTCTTATTTTGGAAGGGAAGGTTTAGATTTTTAAGAATAAATTATGAATGGGGTTTTCATGTTATTAACCAACTTAAACTACCTAAAAATGGATAAAATAACCGTCCATAACTGATTTGCTGGTTCATTCGACGTGCATGGTGACGGAGCGTTGATGGATTGACGGGGTCATGCTGCACTCCATCGTTTTTGACTAAGGCCTCGCTTTTGGGGTCTAAGCTCACACGCATAAGTGTGTAGCAACACCCCAAATTGACGTGGCGTAGACCAGTGTATAGAGCGTTGTTTGTATGGGCGTCGATTAATACTGCTAAGGCGGTATCTTGAAGCTTTTGGGTCCTCCTCAAGGACCCTTTAAGTGGTCCTTGGTGAGTCGTGCCCAGGTGTGTAGACCCTTAATATGACCATATATATGTTAGGGTCCTATCCTATCATTTGAAGCATCAAACAACACGTAAAACTTGCAAAGGCACACTACCACATTAAACAACTAGTTTCTAAACATCTTGATCATTCCTTGACGTTTGGCTTCTAAACGTCTTCAAATCAACAATACGAATTTTGAAAAACTTCAGTAAGATTTACTAAATATTTAAGGAACATCTAAGGTTATACACACCTTAGTTCATTTTTGAGGGTCTTATAATATCCCCCACTTGGGAACATTCATCTTCAAATGACATTTAAAACTCTTAAAACACTTTCAAGGACTCAATGACCCATACAACAGTTCCCATCATTCAATATGGTATAACAAGTTAGTTAATGCACCAAACTTTCAAGGAAAACCAACTTCATACCATTATGTACTCAATACATCATAAACAAGTAAAACCTTATTCACTCACTCCTAATCATGACATTCTCCTTACTTTTCATTTTCATCAAGAGAATCAATATTCCATAACCGTTAAATCACACATAGGCATGTTCAACATTATCACTCAAGAGGCAACTATGTAACTTATACTCAATGCACAAATATATTGAGTAATGTAGATCAACAAATATCCTTATCACTTATATATAATATCATCAAAGACACATATAACATCACAATGTTTAGGTGTGTTCAAGGAGGAATAAGCTTCTCCTTAACATACTAACATGTCATCATAGAGTTGAAAATAGAAGAAATGCACAAAGGTCAATTCATTTTAAGGAGAAGTTCTCCACTTTTAACCAAAGCATGCTCATACTCCCTTTTCATATGAAGTCACATTGGTCAGTCACACCAAGTACAACATAACGTTAGGGAGTAAATTCACAATTTCCTATTTCTAGAATAATACTAGCTTTCATGAACATGCATTATTTAGGAAAATTGTTATAATGCATAGGCACACATAATGATATTGGCTAGACACACCATCAATTCTCAAGAGTGAGCCTACATTCCTACTTCCCAAAACAACAAAAATCATATATTTTCAAAAGGACTCATCTTTTCTCAACATTTCAATATTGGGACAAAACACCTTCACATCAAAAGTGTTATCAAGCATGTTCATCATGTCATCTCATGAAGTTGAATACACATTTTTCATATCAAGATTCACAATAATTTGAGCAACATGCAATTTATCAAAATCCCTTATTCATGCAACATGAATTCTTCAAAACATGCATAACATTGTTTCATTTAAGACATGCATAACATATGGAGAACACGAAACATATAGTCATATGAAAGACTCCCATCATAAAAAAAAACTACTTAGGAATTATGTGGTTTCAAGATTGAGTAGGAATAGAAGGGAGAAAAAAGGGATATTAATGATCTTACTACTCAAATAATCATCCCCCACTCAGGGTAAACTCATCTAAGAGAAACTTATCTCATTCAAGAGTACTTGTAATTACCAACCTTTTAAACCTAGCACATAATCACCCTCCCTTGAGATCTAAAATTACGCACACTCTGCTTAACATCACCTCAAAGTGATTCTAAACATAGAGAAGTTAAAGGGAACTCAAACAGGACCATTAGGAGCATTCAAAACCTTACCATCTAGGAACATTATTCCCAATTTGGGGTAACCCTATTATATCTTTCATCACCTCAGTCCTTTTAACACCAAAGTCAAAGTAATTCAAGACCAAAACTACATCCTCCTCACATAGGAAGGTTTGACATCATTGGGGATTTCAACTCCTTATCTTATCTCAAGGATCTTACCAACTCAACAATCATGAGGCACTCATGAAGAACCATTACTCCGTTAAGTTTATCCCCTAAAAAAACTCATAAAAATCAAATTAGCTCATGCTACCCAATCACATGAGGCCTTAACTGTACCATAAATACCAAGGGAAATTCCATATATCATTACATTCTACCACCATGTCTTAACAAGGTAAGTAGTTCTGGATTTAACCCTACAAGGGTTTTCACCATTGGTGGAACCTTCCAACCACCCATACCTAGGTACAATCCAAGCACTTCCTCAAATGGCCAAACATAATATCAATCTTAAAAAACAACTCTTCAAAGTAGGTTAACATCAATTCTCTCCTTCTCTAATGAGTTAAGGGTACCTACTACCCTCTAAGTCAACTTTAGAGTAAAACATAATCCCAACTTATGGAAAAAACACTTTGTTTCATTTTCCCACTCTTAGAATATGTTCATATAGGGACTCATCAACTAATCATAAGGGTTCTCCATTAACTAACAAACTTCACAATTTCCTTAAATGGTAATCATACCACCTTGTAATCTTAGGAGCATACCTATACAAAAGACTCCAACCCACAGAAGGACAATTCTGGAGTATTACATATATATCAAGGCAACATTCATCTTTACTATTTACTACATTTTCTCCAAAGCATTTCAAGCCTATACCAACACATTTTTCTTATCACGATACATAATCATAAAACAACCTATCATTTCACAAGAGGACTACATTCAACTATAACAACTCCTAAAAAGCTATAACCATGTCATAACATAACTTTCCAACATAATATCTCTTTTATGATAAATCACATATTTCCATAAATGGCATCACGTCAATATGTTCAAAATTCACCTTCACAAGCACTAATCAAGTCAACCATAATAAGCAGAAAAACTCACCTTTTCTCCCTCAAGCCTTGACACATCATTCCTTCCAAGCAATTACATCTAAAAAGCCACTGAACAAGGAAAATAAAAGATATAGATCATATAGAGTTAAGTTCTATCTTACGACACAAATGTAGTAAAGAAAGTGAAACTCTATCGTCCTATAGCCTCTCACTCATATATGTGTTGCGATTCACACTAATGAACAAGACTCTACTAGACGTGACATTATGAGAATTTGGACCCAAAACCACTTTCTATATTCTGATGCTCTAATACTATGTTTGTCACGATCGGGAAGCACCCCCTAAAAGTAACATGACGTACTTGACGTGCAAGGTTACAGACCATCTATGGAACAATGGGGCCATCCTACACTCCTTAATTTTTGACTGAGACTTTATTCTAGGGGGTTGATATAAATTCATATGTGTGGAGCAACGCCCCCAATCGACCGGGTTTAGACCAATGTACGAGGCATCATTTTCATGGGTGCTATCCTATCATTTTAAACACCAAAAAAAATGTCAAACATGAAAAGGCACACTACCACATAACTTGACTAGTTTCCAAACATTTTGTTCATTTTTTGATGATTCACGTCTAAACCTCTTCACAATACAAGTTGTGACACACTTCATTAAGATTTTACTAACTCTTTAAGGAACATGTGAGTCTCTAGAAACCTTTATTCAATTTTGAGGGTCTTACAAATTGCACATGGAGTACCAAACCTTATGAAATCTACCTCTTCAATAATTCCACCACTCTTCCCTTCATTTTTAGGTAAAGCTAAAACCTCTACCATTCATAAACGTAGTCAACCACCACCAACGTATAATTATTTCTGTAAGAGGTCCCAATGGGTCCAATGAAGTTGATTCCCTAGATATCGAATAACCCCACCTCTATAATAGGATGAAAAGGTAACTCTTTCTTTCTAGTCACTCCTCCTTGATTTTGGCATTGAATACATTGTCTAAAAGAGAGTATGTATCTTGGTGTAATGACGAACATTCATAACCACTTTGATTCACTTTGATGGTTGTGCGCACCCCGCAATGATGTCCATTGATTGGCATTGCATGGCAAGCACAAAGAATTGCATTTACCTAAACTTCCGGTGCACACCTTCGAATTATGTGGTCTGCCCATTCCCGAAATAGATTTTTTTCATCCCAAAAGTAATTCTTCAAATCAAATAAAACTTCTTCCGTTAATAAGAGTTCAACCCATTGGGAAGGATCCCACACGCCACATAGTATGCAAAATCAGCATGCCAGGTGGATTGGCATGAGTGACAATCATCACTGACTTATCGGGAAATTCTTTCTCAATGTCTATCTCACTAGGAAAAACAACATTAATTTTATACTTCACAAGGACAATTCTGGAGCATTACATATATATCAAGGCAACATTCATCTTTACTATTTACCACATTTTCTCCAAAGCATTTCAAGCCTATACCAACACATTTTTCTTATCACGATACATAATCATAAAACAACCTATCATTTCACAAGAGGACTAAATTCAACTATAACAACTCCTAAAAAGCTATAACCATGTCATAACTTAACTTTCCAATATAATATCTCTTTTATGATAAATCACATATTTCCATAAATGGCATCACACCAACACGTTCAAAATTCACCTTCACAAGCACTAATCAAGTCAACCATAATAAGCAGCAAAACTCACCTTTTCTCCCTCAAGCCTTGACACATCATTCCATCCAAGCAATTACATCTAAAAGGCCACCGAACAAGGAATATAAGAGATATAGATCAAATAGAGTTAAGTTCTATCTTACGACACAAATGTAGTAAAGAAAGTGAAACTCTATCATTCTATAGCCTCTCACTCATATATGTGTTGCGATTCACACCAATAAACAAGACTCTACTAGACGTGACATTATGAGAATTTGGACCCAAAAACCACTTTCTATATCCTGATGCTCTAATACTATGATTGTCACGATCGGGAAGCACCCCTTAAAAGTAACATGACGTACTTGACGTGTAAGGTTACAGACCATCTATGGAACAATAGTGTCGTCCTACACTCCATAATTTTTGACTGAGACTTTATTCTAGGGGGTTGATATAAATGCATAAGTGTGGAGCAACGCCCCCAATCGACCGGGTTTAGACCAATGTACGAGGCATCATTTTCATGGGTGCTATCCTATAATTTTAAACACCAAAAAAAATGTCAAACATGAAAAGGCACACTACCACATAACTTGACTAGTTTCCAAACATTTTGTTCGTTTTTTGATGTTTCACTTCTAAACCTCTTCACAATACAAGTTGTGACACACTTCATTAAGATTTTACTAACTCTTTAAGGAACATGTGAGTCTCTAGAAACCTTTATTCAATTTTGAGGGTCTTACAAATCGCACATGGAGTACCAAACCTTATGAAATCTACCTCTTCAAGAATTGCACCACTCTTCCCTTCATTGTTAGGTAAAGCTAAAACCTCTACCATTCATAAACATAGTCAACCACCACCAACGTATAATTATTTCTGTAAGAGGTCCCAATGGGTCCTATGAAGTTGATTCCCTAGACATCGAATAACCCCACCTCTATAATAGGATGAAAAGGTAACTCTTGCTTTCTAGTCACTCCTCCTTTATTTTGGCATTGAATACATTGTCTAAAAGAGAGTATGTATCTTGGTGTAATGACGGACATTAATAACTACTTTTATTAACTTTGATGGTTGTGAGCACCCCGCAATGATGTCCATTGATTGGCATTGCATGTCAAGCACAAAGAATTGCATTTACCAAAACTTCCGGTGCACACCTTCGAATTATGTGGTCTGCCCATTCCCGAAATAGATTTTTTTCATCCCAAAAGTAATTCTTCATATCAAATAAAACTTCTTCCGTTAATAAGAGTTCAGCCCATTGGGAAGGATCCCACACGCCACATAGTTTGCAAAATCAGCATACCATGGTGGATTGGCATTAGTGACAATCATCGCTGACTTATCTGGAAATTCTTTTTCAATGTCTCTCTCACTGGGAAAAACAACATTAGTTTTTATACTTCACAAGCGATCTGCCACTTGGTTCTCATACCTTTTTTATTTATTTATCTTTGACCTTAAAATCAAACTCTTTCAATAACAAAACCCATAGAATCAACCTTGGTTGTGCATCATTCATAGATATCAAATTGCATCAAGATCCGTGTGCACCAGAACTATGATAAACAACAAGTACGCTCCAAGCTTTTAAAAAATGTACACCACTTTTAACTATTCTTATTCAGTGATAGTACAATTCTTTTGAGATACATTTAATGTTTTACAGACAAAATAAACTAGTAAAATATCTAGCTTGCTTTTTCAATAAGCAAGAAAATCTCCCAAAGCCACACTAATTACATCACACATTAGTTTAAATGGAATACTTCAATTGGTGGAAACAATGATTGGAGCTGACACTAGTTTTTCTTTTAAGAGTAAGAATGCATTTAGGCAAACTTCATAAAACTGAAAGTGGATTTCTTTTAAATTAAATTATAAATGGGAAGGCTAAATTAGAGAAATACTTTATAAAGTACTTGTATAAACAAACATGTCCTAGAAAACTTCAAACGCCTTTCACTGAAATGGGAGGAGGTAGTTTAGCAATAACTTTGACTCTAGCTTGATCCACTTGCATTCCTTCTCCTGGTATTTTCTGTCAAAAACAATATCTTTTTTAAACATAAAGTGACATTTCTTCCAATTTAAAACAATATTAGTTTTAACAAATCTTTGCACTACCTTCCCAAGGTGATCGAGAGACCCTTCAATTAAATCACTTACTACAAAAAAATCATCCATAAAGACCTCCATTGAGTCCCAACCATTACGGTTAAAATAGAGAACATATATCGTCGGAACGTTTTCAGCACATTGCAAAACCCACAAGGAATTATTTTGATAGAAAGTGTTCCATAGGGACTAGTAAATGTTGTTTTTTCTTGGACTTTTGGTGCGATAGAAATCTGATTATACCCATAACAACCATGTAACAAGAATTACTATCCACGCTTTGCAACCTATCAAGTATTTGGTACATAAAATACATATAAAATGATCTTTTCAGTCCATGCGTTCAAATTTTGGTAGTGTATTCAGACACGCAAATCGATATCCAGTCTCGTTGGTTCAAGTTCCCCTTTTTCATTTTGAACTACTGTGATGCCTCCTTTATTTTGGTGCACATTGCACGGGACTTTCCAATTTTCTATCTGCAATAGGATATACATACCTGCATCGAGCCATTAGATAATTTATTTCTTTACCACTTCATTCATTGGAAAGTTTAGCCTCCTTTGGTTCTCATCACTTGTTTTGCATTCACTATCCAATCGGATTTTATGAGTACAAATACTGAGGGCAATTCCAACAATATCAACAATTGTCCATCTAACGGCCTTAATATACTGTTGAACATATTTACAAGTAGTTGCACTTTCCACTCAAACAGACATGCGGAAATAATGATGGGCAAGGTGTTTTTCTCTCACAAAAAACATACAGAAGATGAGGTGGGAGCGCCTACAACTCAAGCTCGGGCGGTTCTTTAGTGGATGGTTTATAGGGGGACTTTCTTGATTTTTAAGATCAATATCGAGCTTCAACGGATTTTTAGAATAAAAACCTAATTTGATAGAGTAGCCACAACTTGATCATAATCTTGAATCTCTTCCCCATCATAATTTTAAAGTATAAAAGCTAGGGACTCACCCGCATAAAACACCCTATGTATGATGGGGAAGAGATTCAAGATTATGATCAAGTTGTGGCTACTCTATCAAATTAGGTTTTTATTCTAAAAATCCGTTGAAGCTCGATATTGATCTTAAAAATCAAGAAAGTCCCCCTATAAACCATCCACTAAAGAACCGCCCGAGCTTGAGTTGTAGGCGCTCCCACCTCATCTTCTGTATGTTTTTTGTGAGAGAAAAACACCTTGCCCATCATTATTTCCGCATGTCTGTTTGAGTGGAAAGTGCAACTACTTGAAAATATGTTCAACAGTATATTAAGGCCGTTAGATGGACAATTGTTGATATTGTTGGAATTGCCCTCAGTATTTGTACTCATAAAATCCGATTGGATAGTGAATGCAAAACAAGTGATGAGAACCAAAGGAGGCTAAACTTTCCAATGAATGAAGTGGTAAAGAAATAAATTATCTAATGGCTCGATGCAGGTATGTATATCCTATTGCAGATAGAAAATTGGAAAGTCCCGTGCAATGTGCACCAAAATAAAGGAGGCATCACAGTAGTTCAAAATGAAAAAGGGGAACTTGAACCAACGAGACTGGATATCGATTTGCGTGTCTGAATACACTACCAAAATTTGAACGCATGGACTGAAAAGATCATTTTATATGTATTTTATGTACCAAATACTTGATAGGTTGCAAAGCGTGGATAGTAATTCTTGTTACATGGTTGTTATGGGTATAATCAGATTTCTATCGCACCAAAAGTCCAAGAAAAAACAACATTTACTAGTCCCTATGGAACACTTTCTATCAAAATAATTCCTTGTGGGTTTTGCAATGTGCTGAAAACGTTCCGACGATATATGTTCTCTATTTTAACCGTAATGGTTGGGACTCAATGGAGGTCTTTATGGATGATTTTTTTGTAGTAAGTGATTTAATTGAAGCGTCTCTCGATCACCTTGGGAAGGTAGTGCAAAGATGTGTTAAAACTAATATTGTTTTAAATTGGAAGAAATGTCACTTTATGTTTAAAAAAGATATTGTTTTTGACAGAAAATACCAGGAGAAGGAATGCAAGTGGATCAAGCTAGAGTCAAAGTTATTGCTAAACTACCTCCTCCCATTTCAGTGAAAGGCGTTTGATGTTTTCTAGGACATGTTTGTTTATACAAGTACTTTATAAAGTATTTCTCTAATTTAGCCTTCCCATTTATAATTTAATTTAAAAGAAATCCACTTTCAGTTTTATGAAGTTTGCCTAAATGCATTCTTACTCTTAAAAGAAAAACTAGTGTCAGCTCCAATCATTGTTTCCACCAATTGAAGTATTCCATTTAAACTAATGTGTGATGTAATTAGTGTGGCTTTGGGAGATTTTCTTGCTTATTGAAAAAGCAAGCTAGATATTTTACTAGTTTATTTTGTCTATAAAACATTAAATGTATCTCAAAAGAATTGTACTATCACTGAATAAGAATAGTTAAAAGTGGTGTACATTTTTTAAAAGCTTGGAGCGTACTTGTTGTTTATCATAGTTCTGGTGCACACGGATCTTGATGCAATTTGATATCTATGAATGATGCACAACCAAGGTTGATTCTATGGGTTTTGTTATTGAAAGAGTTTGATTTTAAGGTCAAAGATAAATAAATAAAAAAGGTATGAGAACCAAGTGGCAGATCGCTTGTGAAGTATAAAAACTAATGTTGTTTTTCCCAGTGAGAGAGACATTGAAAAAGAATTTCCAGATAAGTCAGCGATGATTGTCACTAATGCCAATCCACCATGGTATGCTGATTTTGCAAACTATGTGGCGTGTGGGATCCTTCCCAATGGGCTGAACTCTTATTAACGGAAGAAGTTTTATTTGATATGAAGAATTACTTTTGGGATGAAAAAAATCTATTTCGGGAATGGGCAGACCACATAATTCGAAGGTGTGCACCGGAAGTTTTGGTAAATGCAATTCTTTGTGCTTGACATGCAATGCCAATCAATGGACATCATTGCGGGGTGCTCACAACCATCAAAGTGAATAAAAGTAGTTATTAATGTCCGTCATTACACCAAGATACATACTCTCTTTTGGACAATGTATTCAATGCCAAAATAAAGGAGGAGTGACTAGAAAGCAAGAGTTACCTTTTCATCCTATTATAGAGGTGGGGTTATTCGATGTCTAGGGAATCAACTTCATAGGACCCATTGGGACCTCTTACAGAAATAATTATACGTTGGTGGTGGTTGACTATGTTTATGAATGGTAGAGGTTTTAGCTTTACCTAACAATGAAGGGAAGAGTGGTGTAATTCTTGAAGAGGTAGATTTCATAAGGTTTGGTACTCCATGTGCGATTTGTAAGACCCTCAAAATTGAATAAAGGTTTCTAGAGACTCACATGTTCCTTAAAGAGTTAGTAAAATCTTAATGAAGTGTGTCACAACTTGTATTGTGAAGAGGTTTAGAAGTGAAACATCAAAAAACAAACAAAATGTTTGGAAACTAGTCAAGTTATGTGGTAGTGTGCCTTTTCATGTTTGACATTTTTTTTGGTGTTTAAAATTATAGGATAGCACCCATGAAAATGATGCCTCGTACATTGGTCTAAACCCGGTCGATTGGGGGCGTTGCTCCACACTTATGCATTTATATCAACCCCCTAGAATAAAGTCTCAGTCAAAAATTATGGAGTGTAGGACGACCCCATTGTTCCATAGATGGTCTGTAACCTTACACGTCAAGTACGTCATGTTACTTTTAAGGGGTGCTTCCCGATCGTGACAATCATAGTATTAGAGCATCAGGATATAGAAAGTGGTTTTTGGGTCCAAATTCTCATAGTGTCACGTCTAGTAGAGTCTTGTTTATTGGTGTGAATCGCAACACATATATGAGTGAGAGGCTATAGAATGATAGAGTTTCACTTTCTTTACTACATTTGTGTCGTAAGATAGAACTTAACTCTATTTGATCTATATCTCTTATATTCCTTGTTCGGTGGCCTTTTAGATGTAATTGCTTGGATGGAATGATGTGTCAAGGCTTGAGGGAGAAAAGGTGAGTTTTGCTGCTTATTATGGTTGACTTGATTAGTGCTTGTGAAGGTGAATTTTGAACGTGTTGGTGTGATGCCATTTATGGAAATATGTGATTTATCATAAAAGAGATATTATATTGGAAAGTTAAGTTATGACATGGTTATAGCTTTTTAGGAGTTGTTATAGTTGAATTTAGTCCTCTTGTGAAATGATAGGTTGTTTTATGATTATGTATCGTGATAAGAAAAATGTGTTGGTATAGGCTTGAAATGCTTTGGAGAAAATGTGGTAAATAGTAAAGATGAATGTTGCCTTGATATATATGTAATGCTCCAGAATTTTCCTTGTGAAGTATAAAAATTAATGTTGTTTTTCCTAGTGAGATAGACATTGAGAAAGAATTTCCCGATAAGTCAGTGATGATTGTCACTCATGCCAATCCACCTGGCATGCTGATTTTGCATACTATGTGGCGTGTGGGATCCTTCCCAATGGGTTGAACTCTTATTAACGGAAGAAGTTTTATTTGATTTGAAGAATTACTTTTGGGATGAAAAAAATCTATTTCGGGAATGGGCAGACCACATAATTCGAAGGTGTGCACCGGAAGTTTAGGTAAATGCAATTCTTTGTGCTTGCCATGCAATGCCAATCAATGGACATCATTGCAGGGTGCGCACAACCATCAAAGTGAATCAAAGTGGTTATGAATGTTCGTCATTACACTAAGATACATACTCTCTTTTAGACAATGTATTCAATGCCAAAATCAAGGAGGAGTGACTAGAAAGAAAGAGTTACCTTTTCATCCTATTATAGAGGTGGGGTTATTCGATATCTAGGGAATCAACTTCATTGGACCCATTGGGACCTCTTACAGAAATAATTATACGTTGGTGGTGGTTGACTACGTTTATGAATGGTAGAGGTTTTAGCTTTACCTAACAATGAAGGGAAGAGTGGTGGAATTATTGAAGAGGTAGATTTCATAAGGTTTGTTACTCCATGTGCAATTTGTAAGACCCTCAAAATTGAATAAAGGTTTCTAGAGACTCACATGTTCCTTAAAGAGTTAGTAAAATCTTAATGAAGTGTGTCACAACTTGTATTGTGAAGAGGTTTAGACATGAATCATCAAAAAATGAACAAAATGTTTGGAAACTAGTCAAGTTATGTGGTAGTGTGCCTTTTCATGTTTGACATTTTTTTTGGTGTTTAAAATGATAGGATAGCACCCATGAAAATGATGCCTCGTACATTGGTCTAAACCCGGTCGATTGGGGGCGTTGCTCCACACATATGAATTTATATCAACCCCCTAGAATAAAGTCTCAGTCAAAAATTAAGGAGTGTAGGATGGCCCCATTGTTCCATAGATGGTCTGTAACCTTGCACGTCAAGTACGTCATGTTACTTTTAGGGGGTGCTTCCCGATCGTGACAAACATAGTCTTAGAGCATCAGAATATAGAAAGTGGTTTTGGGTCCAAATTCTCATAATGTCACGTCTAGTAGAGTCTTGTTCATTAGTGTGAATCGCAACACATATATGAGTGAGAGGCTATAGGACGATAGAGTTTCACTTTCTTTACTACATTTGTGTCGTAAGATAGAACTTAACTCTATATGATCTATATCTCTTATTTTCCTTGTTCAGTGGCTTTTTAGATGTAATTGCTTGGAAGGAATGATGTGTCAAGGCTTGAGGGAGAAAAGGTGAGTTTTTCTGCTTATTATGGTTGACTTGATTAGTGCTTGTGAAGGTGAATTTTGAACATATTGACGTGATGCCATTTATGGAAATATGTGATTTATCATAAAAGAGATATTATGTTGGAAAGTTATGTTATGACATGGTTATAGCTTTTTAGGAGTTGTTATAGTTGAATGTAGTCCTCTTGTGAAATGATAGGTTGTTTTATGATTATGTATCGTGATAAGAAAAATGTGTTGGTATAGGCTTGAAATGCTTTGGAGAAAATGTAGTAAATAGTAAAGATGAATGTTGCCTTGATATATATGTAATGCTCCAGAATTGTCCTTGTGTGGGTTGGAGTCTTTTGTATAGGTATGCTCCTAAGATTACAAGGTGGTATGATTACCATTTAAGGAAATTGTGAAGTTTGTTAGTTAATGGAGAACCCTTATGATTAGTTGATGAGTCCCTATATGAACATATTCTAAGAGTGGGAAAATGAAACAAAGTGTTTTTTCCATAAGTTGGGATTATGTTTTACTCTAAAGTTGACTTAGAGGGTAGTAGGTACCCTTAACTCATTAGAGAAGGAGAGAATTGATGTTAACCTACTTTGAAGAGTTGTTTTTTAAGATTGATATTATGTTTGGCCATTTGAGGAAGTGCTTGGATTGTACCTAGGTATGGGTGGTTGGAAGGTTCCACCAATGGTGAAAACCCTTGTAGGGTTAAATCCAGAACTACTTACCTTGTTAAGACATGGTGGTAGAATGTAATGATATATGGAATTTCCCTTGGTATTTATGGTACAGTTAAGGCCTCATGTGATTGGGTAGCATGAGCTAATTTGATTTTTATGAGTTTTTTTAGGGGATAAACTTAACGGAGTAATGGTTCTTCATGAGTGCCTCATGATTGTTGAGTTGGTAAGATCCTTGAGATAAGATAAGGAGTTGAAATCCCCAATGATGTCAAACCTTCCTATGTGAGGAGGATGTAGTTTTGGTCTTGAATTACTTTGACTTTGGTGTTAAAAGGACTGAGGTGATGAAAGATATAATAGGGTTACCCCAAATTGGGAATAATGTTCCTAGATGGTAAGGTTTTGAATGCTCCTAATGGTCCTGTTTGAGTTCCCTTTAACTTCTCTATGTTTAGAATCACTTTGAGGTGATGTTAAGCAGAGTGTGCGTAATTTTAGATCTCAAGGGAGGGTGATTATGTGCTAGGTTTAAAAGGTTGGTAATTACAAGTACTCTTGAATGAGATAACTTTCTCTTAGATGAGTTTACCCTGAGTGGGGGATGATTATTTGAGTAGTAAGATCATTAATATCCCTTTTTTCTCCCTTCTATTCCTACTCAATCTTGAAACCACATAATTCCTAAGTAGTTTTTTTTTATGATGGGAGTCTTTCATATAACTATATGTTTCGTGTTCTCCATATGTTATGCATGTCTTAAATGAAACAATGTTATGCATGTTTTGAAGAATTCATGTTGCATGAATAAGGGATTTTGATAAATTGCATGTTGCTCAAATTATTGTGAATCTTGATATGAAAAATGTGTATTCAACTTCATGAGATGACATGATGAACATGCTTGATAACACTTTTGATGTGAAGGTGTTTTGTCCCAATATTGAAATGTTGAGAAAAGATGAGTCCTTTTGAAAATATATGATTTTTGTTGTTTTGAGAAGTAGGAATGTAGGCTCACTCTTGAGAATTGATGGTGTGTCTAGCCAATATCATTATGTGTGCCTATGCATTATAACAATTTTCCTAAATAATGCATGTTCATGAAAGCTAGTATTATTCTAGAAATAGGAAATTGTGAATTTACTCCCTAACGTTATGTTGTACTTGGTGTGACTGACCAATGTGACTTCATATGAAAAGGGAGTATGAGCATGCTTTGGTTAAAAGTGGAGAACTTCTCCTTAAAATGAATTGACCTTTGTGCATTTCTTCTATTTTCAACTCTATGATGACATGTTAGTATGTTAAGGAGAAGCTTATTCCTCCTTGAACACACCTAAACATTGTGATGTTATATGTGTCTTTGATGATATTATATATAAGTGATAAGGATATTTGTTGATCTACATTACTCAATATATTTGTGCATTGAGTATAAGTTACATAGTTGCCTCTTGAGTGATAATGTTGAACATGCCTATGTGTGATTTAACGGTTATGGAATATTGATTCTCTTGATGAAAATGAAAAGTAAGGAGAATGTCATGATTAGGAGTGAGTGAATAAGGTTTTACTTGTTTATGATGTATTGAGTACATAATGGTATGAAGTTGGTTTTCCTTGAAAGTTTGGTGCATTAACTAACTTGTTATACCATATTGAATGATGGGAACTGTTGTATGGGTCATTGAGTCCTTGAAAGTGTTTTAAGAGTTTCAAATGTCATTTGAAGACGAATGTTCCCAAGTGGGGGATATTATAAGACCCTCAAAAATGAACTAAGGTGTGTATAACCTTAGATGTTCCTTAAATATTTAGTAAATCTTACTGAAGTTTTTCAAAATTCGTATTGTTGATTTGAAGACGTTTAGAAGCCAAACGTCAAGGAATGATCAAGATGTTTAGAAACTAGTTCTTTAATGTGGTAGTGTGCCTTTGCAAGTTTTACGTGTTGTTTGATGCTTCAAATGATAGGATAGGACCCTAACATATATATGGTCATATTAAGGGTCTACACACCTGGGCACGACTCACCAAGGACCACTCAAAGGGTCCTTGAGGAGGACCCAAAAGCTTTCAAGATACCGCCTTAGCAGTATTAATCGACGCCCATACAAACAACGCTCTATACACTGGTCTACGCCACGTCAATTTGGGGTGTTGCTACACACTTATGCGTGTGAGCTTAGACCCCAAAAGCGAGGCCTTAGTCAAAAACGATGGAGTGCAGCATGACCCCGTCAATCCATCAACGCTCCGTCACCATGCACGTCGAATGAACCAGCAAATCAGTTATGGACGGTTATTTTATCCATTTTTAGGTAGTTTAAGTTGGTTAATAACATGAAAACCCCATTCATAATTTATTCTTAAAAATCTAAACCTTCCCTTCCAAAATAAGAATTCCCAAAAACCTCTATTAAAGACTAAACTCAAGAACAAGCTATGGAGATGGATTTCAAGTTGTTTCTTCTCAAAATTTCGGGGTGGTAGTCCTTCATACTTACTTAACCTTTAATATAAGTTGTTCCTTCAAAGGTTTTTCAAAGAGATTCTATGGTCAAATTGCCTATCTTTTAATCTAGCCATGGGTTCATTGTAAAAATTGATTTCAAAAGTATTCTAATGATGAGTATATTAGCAATAACTAATTGTATGATGAGTTTCAATCTAATTTCATGAGGAAACCATGATCTCCTTAATTTTTCAATTTAGCCTATAATGTGGATCTTGTGATCTTTATTAGATGACGATCGGATTATGTTTAGATTTTAATAAATTGTGTATTTCTATATTCATCTATGTTAATTGGTTGTGAATTTTTGGGAATTTATCAATTATGATCAAAGCTTGGAAAATTGGTAAGTTGACCTGAATTCCTTATGGTAGTCTAGGAGCTTACATTGTGTGGTATGGTTTACCTATGGTAGCGGTCTTTGCATTCTTGTCATTGTCTATATGTTATGATCATGGACTTGAAGTCTATTGATGTTTTGTGAAGTTTAGTAATGATGAAGTTACATTCCTAGTCTTCCATTCTAGTTTATTATCTAGGGTGTATTGATAATGTTATGAACATGTGAATAATTATGTTAGTGTTCGGTATGGTAAACATGTTTGGTTGTGATAAATTTCATTCTAGGATGAATCCCTACCTATGTAACCCTATATGAATATGTGGTCTTATGCATGATTAGGAGTCTTAGGTTCAAATGATGAAAGTATTCTTGTCTCATATGCTATAATGTATGTGTGTGGTCTATTCTCCCTAATGCTCCATGTGTGAGTTGTTTATGACTTAAGGGATATAAAAATGTGTGCTAATCCGTGTAAGGTGGTTGTTTCTCTTAAGTTTTCATGATAGTATGTTTTCATGATTGTTATATATTAATGATTACTATACTTCACATAGTACTAAATTTTTTTAAATTTTTCTGCAATTTTAACTGATGACATGGTATGACGAATGTTAAGGGCATGTCTGAAACCACTAAGATGAAAACAATGACGGTCACATCTGGGGTGTACTCTCCTAATGTGAAAAACATGGTATTAGACCAGGAGGTTAAATATACTTAAGATTAATGTCTTACTAAACCACATTACCTAGTGTGCTGATCATGGTAATGAAGCACTCCATAATTATGGATGAGAGGGTATGTGATGATTAGGAAATAAAAGTTTCTTGGTAATGCTATGTCGTGACTTTAGAGGTTTGATACGATGTGTCTTTTAGCATCTAATCCCTTTCTTGTGGTTATAGTATTTGAACATAAGAAGATCATCAGCGAGAGGAGTAGGAGAAGAGATTGTGAATGCGGGAGCAACTCCACAAGGCAAGCAAGTCCCTCCTCAAGTGCAAGCTTCTGCAAATGATCAAGCTTCAGTTGATCCTACGCCCATGACAGATGGTGAGGTGATGGCAGCCCAGTTCCAAATGGCCCAAGTCATCACTACTAAAGCTCCATCCATTACCGTATAAGCTAACCGGGAGGTTGTACCTCGAGAGAACCAACACGCTAGAATTATGGCTAGACGTCTGAGAGATTTTACGAGGATAAATCATTTGATGTTCTTTAGATAAAAAATATATGAATACCCCCAAAAAAATCTTTGATGAGGTATATAAGATATTTTTTTCAATGGGGGTAAGTACTAGTGTAATGGCTGAGCTTGCTATCTATCATCTCAAGGACGTGGCTCAAACATGGTAAAATCAGTGGAACGATAGTAGGGCTTTAGGAGGTGATCCCGTGACTTGGGAGATCTTGAAAAAGGCCTTTCTTGAAAGATTCTTTCCAAAGGAGCAAAGGGAAGCTAAGATGGAGGAGTTCAGTATCCTTCAGCAAGGAGGTATGAGTTTCAAGGAATACTCCGTAAAATTCATCAAGTTGTCCAAATATGCCTTCTTTTTGGTTTCCAATGCTAGGGATGAAATGAGTTGTTATGTAACGGGCATGTCCAAAGATCTTGAAGAAGAGTGTTGTTCAGCCATGCTTCATGACAATATGAATATTTCTAGATTGATGGTTCATGCTTAACTAATAGAGGATAGTCATCTAAGGAAGAGGAATACGGAATGTAAGAAGGCAAAGTCTTTTGAAAGTGGTTCTTCTAGCTTGACGTGCAAGACAAGCTTAAGTTCACGAGGAGGTTTTCGAACTAGGTTCCTTCAAATTTCTCCAAAATTCAATGATAGAGGTTCTATTATTGAATCTCAAAAGGGGAAAAATGTTGATGCACCAAAAGAAAGACCAACTTGTGGTAAGTGTGGTAAGAAACATGTGGGTGAATGCCTTTTTGGGACTAATAGTTGCTATGGTTGTGGAAAAGGCAGCCATATGATGAAATAATGTCCTAATGTAAGAAGCCAAGGTTAGTGGAATGGCCAAACACAACCAAGCGGTGTTGGCCCTGAAGTTCTAAAAAGGAACATTTTCTATTCACTCAAGGCTAGGGGTGAAAAAGAGAACTCCGGTGATGTTGTGAATGGTATGTTACAAGTCTTTTCTTTTAATTTTTATAATTTGTTTGACCCATGTGCTACCCTTTCTTTTATTATACCTTTGGTATTAAGGAAGTTTGATGTACTTTCCGATGTTTGGATTGAAGCCTTTTTGTTTTATACCCCAATGGGTGAATCTATGGTTGCAAAAAGAGTATATAGAAATTGTCCTGTAATGCTTCCCAATAGAGTCACTCTTTTTTATTTGGCAGAACTTGACATGTTTGACTATTATATCATCTTGGGTATGGATTGGCTTCATGCATGCTTTTCTTCCATAGATTGTAGAACAATGGTAGTATAGTTTCATTTCCCAAATTAGTCCAATTTTGAATGGAAGGTAGGAAATCTATGCCACAGAGTCAAATCATTTCTTGTTTGAAGGCTTGTAAGATGATAGCCATGGGTTGTCTATATCATGCAGTCAGGGTTAAGGTCCTAAAATATGAAACTCATTCTATTGAGTAATTCCCCATAGTGAGGGAATGTTTACAGGTTTTTCCCAATGACATTCCAGGGATTCCTCCGAATGGGAAATTGATTTTGGCAATGATTTGTTACCGGATAAGAACTTTATCTCAATTCTTCAATACAGGATGGCTAATGCTCCGGCTGAATTGAATGAGTTGAAGCTCCAACTCAAAGATTTATGAAACAATGCTTTTGTTTAGTCTAATATTTCTCCATGGGTTCCTCCGGTCTTGTTTATTAAGAAGAAGGATGGGTCCCTTAGAATGTGCATTGATTATCGCCAATTAAATAAGGTCACCATAAATAACAAGTACCCTCTCCCTCATAATGATGACCTATTTGATCAACTCCAAGGTTCCATATACTTTTCCAAGATTGACATAAGGTCGAGATACTCCCATGTTAGGGGGAGAGGTGCAGATGTTCCTAAAACAACTTTCCTAACTAGATATGGTCATTATGAATTTCTAGTTATGTCTTTTGTGTTAATAAATGCCCCAGCGGTCTCTATGGACCTAATGAATCGATTTTTCTGAGATTACCTCGACTCATTTGTGATTGCGTTCATTGATGATATTTATATATACTCCAAGAATGAAAATGAGCATGAGAGTCACTTGAGGATGGTCTTGCAACTCCTTAAGGAACATCATCTGTATGCCAAATTTAGTAAGTATGAATTTTGTTTGAGGTAGGTTGTTTTTCTTGTCCATGTTATATATGATGAGGGTATAGAGGTAGATCTGTAAAATATGCATGTGGTTAACAATTATCCTAGACCTTTGACTCCCAACAACATAAGAAGTTTCTTGGGTCTATCAAGGTATTATATAAGGTTTGTTTATGGATTTTCATCTATGCTTCTCGTTTGTTAGCTTTGACCCAAAAGAAGGTGAATTTTGAGTTGTAGGATACTTGTGAGAAAGGTTTTCAAAAGGTAAATGATAGGTTGAACACCGTTCCACTATTGACCTTACCGGAGGGTAATGAACGCTTTATAGTGTATTGTGATGATTCTCGAGTGGGCTTGGTATGTTTCCTCATGAAACATGGCAAGGTGATTGCCTATGCTTCTTGGAAATTCAAAATCCATGAGAAGAATTATTTAACTCATGATCTTGAGTTAGATGCTGTAGTTTTTGCCTTAAAACTATGGAGACATTACTTGTATTGTGTGCATGTTGATGTTTTTTTACTGACCATACAAGTTTTCAATATTTATTTACATAAAGAGAGTTAAATCTTCAACAAAGAAGATGGTTAAATTTTTTAAAGGAATACGGGATGAGTGTCCTTTACCACCCTAGCAAGGACAATGTGGTTGCGGATGCTTTGAGTCGTATGAATATGGGTAGTATGTCTCATGTGGAAGAAGCGATGAATGAACTTCTAAAAGATGTTCATAGGTTGACTTCATTAGGCGTGTAGTTATAAAATTTTCCGAATGATGGTTTCATGGTCTATAATAACTCTTACTAATCATTAGTGGTGGAGGTGAAATTGAAGCTTGATCCGTATCCACTATTGATGGATTTGAAGGAATCTGTACTTGGTGTTCGTTGGTACCAAGAGAGATTATGTACCGGATGTTGAAGATTTGAGAAATCAAATTCTAGAAGAAGCCCATAGTTCTCGTTATTCTATACATCTGGGTGCCACCAACATGTATCAAGACCTTAGAGAGGTCTATTGGTGGGATGGTTTATAAAAGGATACAGAAGAGTGCATTTCTAAGTGTCCAAATTACCAACAAGTTAAAGCAGAGCATCTAAAACCTGGTGGTTTAACCTAAATCATGGATGTTCCTACTTGGAAGTGGTAAGCCATCAATATGGACTTTTTTGTTGGGTTGTCGTAAACCCGGAGGTAAAATGATTCCATATGGGTAATTGTTGATAGGTTAACCAAATTTGCAAACTTTATTCCCGTAAAGTCTACTTATATCGCCGAAGATTATGCAAGAGTATACATTAATAAGATTGTTAGTCTTGATAGGATTAATTTGTCTATAATTTTGGATAGAGGTACCCAATTAACTTTTTGTTTTTGGAAATCGTTCCAAAATAATTTGGGTACACATGTAAAACATAGAACTGCTTTTCATCCTGACACACATGGTCAAGCAGAACGTACCATATATACCCTTGAAGATATGTTAAGAGCCTTTGTTATTGATTTTACAGGAAACAGGGATGATCATCTACTTGTTATTGAGTTCTCTTACAACAATAGCTAGCATTCGCGCATCTCCATGGAACCCTTTAAAGCTCATTATGGAAGAAGGTGTCGATATCCGATTCGAGGGCTTGAGGTTGGTGAATCCTCACTCCATGGTACAAAGATTATCTATAAGGCTATGGAGAAGGTTTGAATCATAAGATATAGATTGAAGAAAGCCTATAGTCAGCAAAAGTCTTATGTCGATAGTAGGAGAAGAGACCTTGAAGTTTAAATAGGTAATCATGTCTACCTGAAGATTTCATCTATATAGAGGGTGATGATATTAACTAGAAAGGGGAAGTTAAGTGCCCTGTATGTTGGTTCTTAAGAAGTTATAAAACGGGTTGTAAAGGTTGCCTATGAACATAAACTACCTAGAGAACTAGCTTCGGTTCATCTAGTGTTTCATGTTTCTATTCTCAAGAAATGCATAGGCTACCCGGTGTCTATTCTGCCTATGGAAGGTTTAGGGGTGGATGATAACCTCTCCTATGAAGAGGTTCTGGTTGAGATCTTAGATTTTCAATTCAAGAAGTTAATAAATAAGGAGTTTGCCTCTATAAAAGTTCTATGAAGTAACCATCTTGTCGAGGTTTCAACATGGGAGGCTAAAGCCGACATGAAGTCTCGCTACCCTCATCTTTTTACACATCGAGATTAGAAACTCCTCTAAATAAATTAATGAATAATCATGAATTTGACTTGTTTGTGAATAGGTGCATGTTTTGGTAAAAGTTCTACTAACTAGAGATTTAAGAAAATGCATTTATACTCTTTTCTTGCACGTATATGAAATCTGTATGCATGTGTCCTCTTGAGATTTTGCTGTTTTGTTGTTGTCTTGAGAAGAATGATAGCATGATAACTCCTTAATGTAGTTTGAGCTCATGATAATGTTGAATGATGTTCTTCACTATGTTTTATGAATACGGAGCTTTTATAAGGTGTGCATCAATAACCGAGTATTTTTTGCAAAGTTCTGATATGTGTTGAAATGAGTTGTGAAGTACTCCTATTAGCTGTTACTCATTAGGATTTTATGTTGTTGTTGTTTGGATGCTCGTATTGAGTCTATCCTTTCCCTACAAAAATATTTTAGTGTCATTTGGGGATGAATGTTCCTAATGGTGTGGGGGATAATTTAACACTACAGGAATGTCATTGCTTAGACTAAAGATTAATCTATTGAATCATGTTTAAAAGGATGTTTCCAGACCTATATTAATGTAATAATCTCATTTAGAAGAGGTTAGAACCAAAACACAAAGAAAGACCTTGACCTCCAGAAACTAGCTAATTTGAACTAGTTGACGTCCCTATGTTTGGTGAAGGTTTTGAAGTGTCAAATGAAGTCAAAAACATGTAAACAGACTTCAAATAAGTAATATGTTATACAAAGGTTCCAAAGGTTTTGTAATGAAACCCGAAAGACCACCCGAAGGGTCCTTGGGAAGGAACCAAACATGGGTGAGCAGGCTGTAGAAGCAGCCTGCAAGCAAGCAGATTGGAAGCGCTGCTGCGTGACGCACAGCAAACATTCAAGACTTGAAAGGAAGCCTTACGATGCGAGTCTGAATTGAGGATCACTTCCTCGACACAAAATTGAGAAAATAGAATGGGAATTTGCCCCTTGACCCACAACCACTTCCCAGATTTGTTAAAGTTATATTTTTGGTAATTTAACTTCACATAAACACCCATTTTTGTGAAGGATCTTTAAGGTATTTTGTGGGACCGCTACATATTGAATTTAGGTCAGCTTTAGTTCCTTTTTATACAAATAAACCAAATTAAACGAATTTCTCTCATCTCTCTCAAGAATGTTCTCTTTTTCAAACTCCATTGAAAAACATGAAAATCTTAAGGAATAAAATGAAGACTTAAAGTTTTTCAATCCAAATTTGTGGATTATTCGTCAATAAGGTGTGGGTTTTTCACTCGACGTATTCCTTTCCCCAAGAGGTCCTCTCAAATATAATTTTCATGAAATTAAAAACCTAGGGGTTTTACTTAACAAAATGGTATTTCTTCTTAACTCTAAATATATGACTATTGATAAAAACTAATTGTATTCTATGGTTGATTAAGTGTATATTTAATCGTGGTTGACATATAATGTTAGATTTCTGCGTGAAGTATGTCCTCTCATCTCATAACCGTCTAGTAAGATTATAACAATTTGGTCCTATCGCATACATCAATACAAAGAAATATAGGTCATACAATGTTTAGTATCAAATTGAAGAAGAAAGAATGTAAGAGTCAAAGAAACTAAAGCAACATCATAAGCTTGATAGTGGTATTTCCCTCGGAATGTGAGGACCTACCCAACTTGGATGATTCAGAACTCCAAGTCTTCTTCAAAATTCGTCTGCATAAGCACTTTAACTGACCAAAACCTAAAATGTTTGGGAAAAGGAATAAATGGGGTTAGTACAAAACTTGTACTAAGTATGATACCATATGCACATATAATATCAAATCATGCTAAAAAGGGACATTTCAATAAACTATGAAATTTACTTTGAAAACCTTTATGCACATTTAACAATACCATACCAATCAATAAGACATATTCCTTAAGTCATAGCATGTACATCACAAGACCAACAATACAAAGTCTACTCAAGTCAACATGCATATCAAATAACTGAACACATAGTACAAGTAACTCTACCATGAAGTTATAATAGAAAGAAGCATGAATAAGAGCACATTTAAACATAACCAAAGCCAGACCATTACTCATGAACCTCCTTATGTTTACTTATGCAATATTTAAGCAAAGCCCCATAACCATACTTAATCAAGTAAACCTATGAAGAACCATATATGTCCAACTTCACATAACATAACATTAAGAGTACATTACTTTCATTACAATTTATATTGGAGAATACCCATTTGACTTAAGGGAAGTCTTAAAAGGACGTTCTTATGTATGTTTATGCTTATTAATGAAAATAATATGTATATTATGATCTTACATGTTAATGACACTATGTGATGTTGATTACTCTTATTAAAATGTATTTGGTCTACATTGCTAAAGTAACAAGAGAATGAGTAATGTCCTTCCATTACAATTCATATTGGAGAGGTTAGCACATTAACGTTTTCATATAATAATAAGTCAAATGGGTTGATCATTACTATCCTTATAACATTTCATCTTAGCCAAAAACTCACAAACCATAGTCAAGACATTTCAATTCAACATCATACCAACCCTATAAATCCTAATATAAGGCATACTTCAATACAACATCATCACATAGCCACAAGTAACCATCATTGAAGTAAAGAGTTGGGATCACAAGACTTTCCAAGTCTCCTTCATAATTCATCATCAAGGTTTTACCATCAACCCTTAACTCAACCCAGCAAGGGTATAATATCATCAAATAACAGTAACCAACATGGTAACAAGCCAATTGAGTCACAACATTACAATCCCTCACCAGTTCATAGCTTAAGATAATATACTTAGGTTTAATTCATAAAATACATCATAACCTAGATCAATTACTCAAGAACTAGAATTATAGGACTCAATTTCATCTTCATATATATATATATATATATAGTTGATACAATAACATCATCTAGTAGTAATTTAACCAATAACCAATTTAATTGAAAAAACATTACACAATTTATATCAGAATCACAACATAGGGTTAAGGGGAATAGGTCATCTTCTACAAAATAGATCAATTCATAATCGAGTTAAAATACATGTTAATGTATTCATAATATTCAAAATGAATCCTAAACAAACTAATTAATAACAGTAATAACGTATTGGATGAAAACCCACTTGAAAACTCCACTTTTGAAATCAATTTGATGGAACCCTTTGATAAATGAGGTCTCAAAGGTGAAAGAGATCCCATACCTTACTAATTAATGATGTTTGATAGAGAAATTTGACCCTTTGCAGCCCTTTAACCCACCTCTATCTTGGTCTTCAATGGGGCTTCTTTGGGGGAGAGAAAGAAGAGAGAAGGAAGAGAGTTTTGGGTTTAGGAATTATGAGAGCTTAGGTTAGTGTGACTAGGTTAGAGGATATATATAGGGGGTAACTAACTTCATTGGAACTCAAATAAACCCTGATAAAACTCCTAAATAATCCAACTAATTTAATGAATTGAATAGAAATGTAAAGCAATACCAGCCCCTCACAGACGAGACCCCGATCGATGCCTTGTATGTCAATCGACGACCACTGTTCCTTTCCGTGCTGCACATCCATTGATGAGTTCAGAGACTATGCAAAAGAGGACTTCCAAGATTTTCGTAAGTCACCATCGACAAAGGCATCAACACCCCATAAATTCACCAATGGCCCGTTGGTGCCATTCGTTGTTGACACTGTCCCTTGACAACTTTTGGTAACTTTTGCAAGGGTTCTTCTCAAGGGCCCTTGGTGAGTCGTATCCAGCTGTTTCAACTATGAACTAAATCAATACATGTTAGACACCCATACACAAATATTCAGAATTTTCCGGCACCTGAAAGCTAGTCAAGTAGTCTAAGGCATGCTAGTACCTCATTGAACTAGTTTTCGGACGTCATGGATATTCTCAGACGTTTTTGTTTCTAGATTTCCTAAATTACTTATATTAATTAAAATAAACCTTAAAACTGTTTCTATACCTATTGAATTTTATGTTAGGCTCTAGAACACATCTTATATTTTTGATGTGTTACATTCTCTCCTCCCCCCCCCCCACCCACCCCGGAACATTCCTCCCCGAATGAAACTAATATCTTTTGAAAGAAGGAACAGACTCAAGACTAGCAGCCCAACCAAAAATAATACATAACTACATAAATCATATCATTTATACAAGCAAATTAAAAACTTCAATTACCACACATAAGGCTCAAAATCAAAATATGAGGAATTTCCTTCTCACAACAACAAGGGCTCAACATATCATATATGAGTCAATTATGCCAAAGTTCATCTTACAAACAGGCTACATAGCATTTCATAAAGACTCACCATATCATAATTCACAACATAACTCAAAACAATAAGAATTGAAAATTTTAAAGTCAATATGCACAATTTCAATGTAACTTCACCATAATGACATCAAAAATGCACATTTTTGCAAAACCTAAGCAAAAATCAAGCAACTTCATTTTTTTGTCATTATTTTTATTATTTGAAAGAACAACTAACCTTAGTTATGAAATAGATGAGGGTAATGGGACTTCAGATCGGCCTCGACCTCCCATGTGGACCCTTAACTAGGTAATTCTTCCACAATACCTTTACGGAAGCCACAACCTTGTTCCTTAACGACTTTATTTGTCTATAAAGGATTTAAAATGGAACCTCCTCATAGGAGAGGTTATCCTTCACACCAAGACCCTCAATAGAAAGAATAGACTCGGGATCACCGATACACTTTATAAGAATAGAAACATGAAAAATCAGATGAACCGAAGCCAATTCAATAGGCAACTTCAACTCATATGCCACCATACCAATATTTTGCATGACTTCATAGGGCCCACATAACGAGGACTCAACTTCCCTTACTTGCCAAATCTAACCACCCCTTTCATAGGTGGAATTTTCTAGTACACCTTATCACCTTCTTCAAACTCTAATTCCCTTCACCTATGATCAACATAATACTTTTGCCAACTATAGGTTGTGTGCAACCGGTTCCTTATATTATGAACCTTATCATAGGTCTTGTAAATCAAATTGGTACCCAAAAAGTTGAGACTAACCCACTTCAAACCATTCAATTGGAGGTCGACATCTCCTACCCATACAAAACTTCATAAGGAGACGTGGATATAGATGAATGGTATCTATTATTGTAAGCAAGCTCCACTCAAGGCAACTGCTTATCCCAATTTCCCTTAAAATCAATAATATAATCTCTAATCATACCCTCAAGGTTTTGAATAGTGTGCTCCGCTTGACAATCCGTTTGAGGATGAAAATCAGTGTTTAACGTCACCTTGGTCTGCAAACCATGATGGAATTACCTCCAAAACCTTGATGTGAATTGTGCACACCTATAGAATATTATAGATAACAAAATAAAATGGCGACACACAATCTTATGTATCAAGATCCTTTCATAATCTCCATCCAAATAGGTAGACTTGACGGGAATAAAATGAGAGGATTTGGTAAACCTATTCACAATCACCCATATAGGGTCATATTGCTCTTGTGTACGAGGCACACCTTTCACAAAATCCATATTGATGTATTCCCATTTTTAAGTAGGAATTTGGATTTCTAGAAGTAAACCACACGGCTTTTGTTGTTCGGGTTTCACTTGTTGGCGATTTGGACTACTTACAACGAATTCCGCTATGTCCTTTTTAAAACCATCCCACTAAAACACATCCCTACGGTCATGATACATCTTTGTAGGACCCAAATGAATGGAGTAACGGGATCCTTGAGCTTTCTCTAAAATCTGATTCCTCAAACCATCTACATTAGGAACACACAACCTTCCTTGATACCTCAAGACACCATCCCCCCTATAAGGAGTATGACTGATTAAGCTTGCTAGAACCGATCCTTGAAATCCATCAATGGTTGATGAATATTTTGTTTGGACTTCAAATCAACTACCAATGATTACTCAAAGTTATGATGGACCATAAAACCAACATTCGGAGATTCTTCCAACCTAACTGCCAATCTAGCCAACCTTTGAACATCTTTCACTAGGTATTTCTTGGATTCCTCTACATGAGACACACTATCCATGGTCATATGACTTAGAGCATCCTCAAACACATTGGCCTTGCCGGGGTTATAGAGAACACTCATGTCGTAATCTTTCAACAATTATAATCACCTTCTTTGTCGGAGATTGAATTCCCTTTGAGTAAACATATATTGGAGACTCTTGTTATCAGTATACACATAAACATGTTTGGGATGGAAAACTCAGCGTAAAACATCCCCAAGGACCATCCAAGGGTCCTTGAGGAAGGACCCAAAAATAGGTCGCAGGGCTGCCCAAGACAGCCAAAATCATGGAGGTAAAGGACACTCAATGGGTCAATCGATGACCCTTTGGTATGTCTCATCGATTGGGAATTATTATTGGGAGGGATTAGACCCTTGTTGAGTCTCTGAACCAACCAACGGAAGGACAGGATGGTTCGTTTATGGACAAACAGTCCGTCGACAACGAACCGTTGGTGGACTGCCTCCCTACGTGCAGTTTACTGTAGATTGAAGGCTGAACTAGTAATTTCACCGCATTTCAAAATAAGAGTATTGGAGCTTATTTAGGGGTATTTTGGGTATTTTAATCATCTATATAAGTGTTAAGCAGTTAGAAGATTTCATTCTTCTAAATCCCAACCCCAAAATCCCTTAGAAATTCCTTAAGACTTCCTTGAAGTCCAAAGTCAAAGAAGATCTTGGTGTGACAAATTGAGTGGAGATTCTTCATCAAAATTTTGAATTATCTTCTTCAAGGTATGGATTTAGATCCTTGAAACTCTATTCATCAAGGAGACTAACTCTCAAGAAGTTTTCTAAAGTTTTCAAAGTTGAATTGTCCAATTTCATGATTCTATCATGATTTCTTTGGATCAATTTGTTATAAACGTTTATTATGGATTAAATTGTTACTTTACTTATGATTTTAAACTGAATTGGATGAACCCTATCTTTTTACTAAGTTATGGTGTACTTCATATTGACTAATGTTGGTGAATTATGATGTTGATTTCTATGGGCTATATAATGATGTCATAATTGTATTCAATTGAAATCTAGGTTTTATTAGACTTACCTATTTACATTTAATTAAATTTGTTCATTGATTATTATAGTTTTTATGTTTAATTGATGTTCATGGCCATTGGTAAGGGCCTTATGGTATTGAATTTGAGTATTTAGCATCCAATTGAGGTGTTGAGGATGGAGTGGTGGTACACGTCTTTATTTTCTTTATTCTGATATTAATCATACATCAATTATGTTGTGATTGGTATTGTCCAGTTTTGGTGGCGGTGTTATATGTTTTACTTGCAATTGATGTGGCCTTGTTGGCGTTACTTTATTCAATATGATGATCTTGACATTGTCGGCACTACTTGAAGTAATGTGGATATTTGTGTATTTGATTATGTGAAGCATGAAAATATATATCTGTAAGTGAAGTCATATATGTATGTTTCTATTTATGTTAGTTAGGTGATCATGTTAGACTATGATTTTGACCGTGTTTGCATAGTCTTAGGGTTGAGTCTTGGTTTTTCCTAATTGACTATATTGCTCAAATGATGGTCATAATTATGTTGATATGATAGTATATATGATTTCATAAAGATAATAAGGGTAATTTCTATGTTTTTGTAGAATGACATGTATTATGAGTTAAAGTGAAGTATGTGGTGACTTGTCTTTATTGACTTGGGTACCTAACCTGAAGTATAAATAATTGTGAATAAGTGTTGTCTTTACTGAGGATGTTAAAACTCTTAGTCTTATATGTATGAATGACATGAGATCATAATTTATGTTAAGCGAGTCTTTTATGTGAAAGCCTTAAACCTGGTGGTCAAGCTATGAATGTTGAAGTCGTAATCCCTAATGGTATCCTTCAAAGTAAAGGAATGATATATTAAGGTTAATTGTCTTGAATGACATCATATTAGTCCTTAGGAAAGTCATCATCAGGTTCTTGTCGCCATTGTGTGGTAGCCTTCGTGGATCTTTCTTTGGTAGGGTAAATGTAATTGGGTTATGAACTTGTTATTGTACCCTTTTATGTGAACCTTAAGTGTAAATTACCCTATGATAAAGAAGGCTAGCACCAAGTGAGTATGGTATGGGAATTAGTTCTAGTTTAAGAGTGAGACTAGATTACAAAGCATGCCATTACTATACCTTAACCATGTACCTACATGGGATGTGTCTAAGTTCTATCATTGGCAAGTACAACAACCTTATCGGAGTAGGATACAACTCCAGATTCCATGTCTTGATATCATGGTCTATGTCTTTTATTGCCTATTCTTATCATGTGGGATACATACTAGCATTAGACATGTTCTATGATGTTTAGGTGTTGGTATGGGACGCTTTCTGGACATTGCACAATAGGCATTGAAGGTGTTAGTTAGAGTCCTAGGTCTTGTCCAAGATGATGACTTTAATGTCCTTTATGTGTTGAATGTCTTCTTAATGAACTAATGAATGTAATGATTTAAGTTAAGTAAGAAAGTTTGTTAATGTAATAAGCACTTATCTAGAGTAGTTAAGGTCTGAAGGGGCATAGGAATTGTTACTTCTTACCTTACCTAGATGTGTTTTAAGGATGACTCTAGTAAGGGAAGTTGGTTGATTATGTGGACATGATCTAATCCTTAGGTAGTCTTAAGGATTACTTATGTAATCTTGAAGAGGTCAATCATGGACGTTATCTTCTTGGTTTACTTAAGTAGATCTTATAATATCCTTTGGAAGAAGAATGTCATATTATCTATATCTTTATGTTTGATGTCTTTTAAGTGTGTATGTGCCTTGTTATAAGTATTCTTGAGGGTCATTTAGGTATGCTTAGGGAGGTGGCATGGGCGGTCTCTCTTTGTATTTCTTAAGTGAGTCTTAAGATAGCTTTAGTGAGGAAACTACATTCTAAGGAATGCTAAAATGGAAAAGAAAGTGCTTCATTATAACAGTGAAGAACTTCAGTGTACAATGAAATGGCTTCAAAGTAAAGTGACTCAAAAATCATGATATTTTGTTTGAATGTTATATATGTGTTTCTAAGCTGATCAATATTGTTTTTATTATTATAATATGAATTTTAAATCAAAAGATGCATATTTCAAATAAATGTCCATTTCCATTATTTTCATGCATTACGTCATACTTAGTACATGTAGTTGTACTAATCAATGTTTTTATCTATCTCTATTATTCATGGTAGGTGAGGATCTTTTGGGAAGTGAAAACCTGGATGGTACCATCATTCAAGAGAAGTTGAAGTATGTATTCATTTGACTCAAGGGCATATATGTCTTTTATGTTTCTTATTGAAGTATTGTAATAGACTAAGTATATTCGTATTTTGTATGGGTCGTGTCCCAGGTATTTTTGTGTCTTAAAATGAAGAGATTGAGACTTAGTATTTCATATGACTTTATATGAAACAGATTTTTAAACACTATGATATGTTTTGTGAAAAGTTTTAATTCCGCACTACTTTTCACTGTGTTTATGTGATTAATAATATCTATGGGCTTGTACAAAACCTCCGAATGGTCAAGTACGTGGGTTGAAATCCGAGATTGCACCTATACTCTAGGGTGTGGTTTCGATATATGACAAGCTTGGTATCATACAATAGGTTGTGAAAGTAGTATTAGGAATCAAGAAGTCTCATCAAGTCACGTCTAGTACAGTCTTGACCATCAGTGTGAGTCGCGACACATCTATGGGCGAGAGGCTATAGGACGTTATAGTTTCCCTTATTTTATACTCCTATATCATGCCGTACAGTAAATTTATAAGTACTCTTTTCTTATGGTTTTGCTTGTGTTTTAAGAAAGATGAATATCAGAAGGATATCGGCTAGGAGAGTTGAGGAGAATAAGGTTCAAGAGTAGATTCCTCCTCAAGTTGCCCAAGGTGATCATGTCCCTACTGTGGGTGGAGGTGATGATGCCCTGGAGTTAAGTAATAGGGATATTAGAGAGTCTTTGCTTGATTTAGCCCGAGTCGTGACTATTCAAGTGAATTTAAGTATGGTTCAAAGGGTGAATGTTGTGTAGAGCACTATAAAATCTAGGTTAAGACATTTTGTGTGGATGAATCCTCCTATCTTTATTGGTTTTAAGGTGGGAGAGGATCCCAAAGAGTTTCTTGATGGAGTGTATAAGGTGTTGAGTGCTATGGGGGTTACATCTAGGGAGAATGTGGAGTTGTCTTTGTACCAATTAAGGGATGTTTCTCAAATATGCTACACTAAATGGAAGGATTATAGGCCAGACGAGTCTGGTCCTATTTAGTGGAACGAATTTAGGGATGCTTTTCTTTGCAAGAACTTTTCCCGTGAGAGGAGGGAAGTTAAGGTGGAGGATTTTATCAATCTCAAGCAAGGAAATATGAGTGTTGAGGATTACTTTTTGAAGTTATAAATGCTATATAGATATGCCCCTTCTCTTGTGTTAAATCCAAGACATGAAATAAGTCGTTTTGTGACGGGTCTAGCCTACTTAGAGAGAGGAATTTAGTACCGCTATGCTACATGATGACATGACCCTAGCTAGACTTGTGGTATATGCACAATAAATTGAAGAGTCTAAGCTTATGAAGATGGATAGAAGCTTAAAAAGGAGTGGTTTTAACGACCAAAAGCAACATACGTTCAAAAACAGGGCTCAATCTCAAGATGAATCTAGGAGTGCTATGTTCAAGATTGAGAAAGGTGGCAGTTCTCAAAATGTCAAACCTACATATGTCCCTTGTGATAAGAAACAATATAGTGAGTGTCTATTAGGTATCGGGAGTTGCTATGGTTGTGATAACTAAGGACACAATGTGAGAGATTGTCCTAGAATTGCTTCTAGGGTAAGAGAGGGTAAGAAAATTGCTCCTAGTGTTCAAAAAGATGATGCTCCAAAATAGAGGCATTTCTATGCACTCCGGACTAGAGGAGAGAAGCCAGATGGTGATGACGATGACGAGTGCAACATTTATTTTAGAAATATGAGTTCATTCTAAGTGAGGGGTATGGTTATAAGATGGTATAGGATATAGAAGCATGTTGCATGTGCATGGTGTTTACGAGTTTTGTTAAAATTGAAATTCATTAACTTCTTGCATTGTGTATTTTATGAAGCCATGATTATGTTGTAAGATATGTTTTTATGATGTTTCTTTGTATACTAGCATGTTCCTATCATAAATTTCCAAAAAGTTCAAATTTTGAGAAAATTGTTCAATACACGGTAAGGATTTTGCCAGTTCACTGTCAAAAATTTTGAAATTTGACTAATTGATTCTTTGGTCTAAATTTGTTGTAATGTTGTTATTAACTGATGTATATGGGTATGATATTGAATATAATATTAGTTTTTACTATTTGGAATGAAGCGTGTGAGTTTTGTTGCATAATGAGTTATACAATTGCCTTCTTGTTCTTATTGTATTATGAATCTCTTGACTATGTGAAATTGATTTTTTATTCTTGTTTTTGTGCTATATATTATGGTAATGAGCTTCTATCTAAATCTCCATCCTTCAAAATGTTCGGAGACTGGCAAATGTCATTCCAGGACGAATGTGTCCAAGTGAGGGAGATTGTAAGACCCCGAAAATGACTTAGGTGAACTAGATCCTAACATGTTAGTATTTATGGTCTAAGTTCCTATATAGGTCTAACATATGGTATTGAGGCAATGTCTAGGAGTTTAGGTGCATTGGAAGTCAAACGTCATGGGACAACCGAGACCTTCGATGACTAAGTCATCTATGTTCCTCATACGTCATTTTTATGTATTTATGTATGATTTATGAGGTCATAAGGTCCATAAAAAAGTTATTATAGCACATATAGGTAGTTTGTCAAGTTTTGTGAAGTTGGAGGACAAACGTATAAGAACGTCCATGACGTTCAAAAGGTTTGCCTTGAAATGAGCTTGTGTGTCTAAGCATTCATCGTTGGACGTTCAAAAGGTTTGCCTTGTAATGACCTTGTGTATCAAAGCATGTTTCGTCGAGTTTTACGTGATCGTTTTGGATTATATTCATGTGAGAGGTGCTAATTTAGTATATAATAAAGTTTAGATTGGAAATGTCCGCGCAAACATCCCCAAGGAACATCCAAGGGTTCATGAAGAAGGACCCAACTATCGGTTCCACGCCTACCCAAGACAGCCAAACCACGGAGGCAGTTGACGCATGAGACTTAGTATTGGAATGGAGGAAACCCTAGTTGACTCTCTGAACAAACCAACGGAAAGATAGGATGGTCTGTTTCTGAACAAACAGTCTATAAACTGCCATCTGTTGGTGGACTGCCTCCCTGCATGCAATTCACCATAAGTTGAGGGGTGAACATGTAATATCACCCCTCATCCAAATAAGAGTATTGGAGATTCGTTAGTGGTGTTTTGGGCATTTTAAGTATGTATATAAGTTTTTAACACTTAAAGATTTCATTCTTCTAAAGATTTCATGAGAAGTTGAAGTATGTCCTCATTTGACTCGAGAGCATATATGTCTTTTAACATTCTTATTGATGTACTATAATACACTAAGTGTATTCGTAATTTGTTTGGGTCGTGTCTCAAGTATTATTGTTTCTTAAGATGATAAGATTGAGACTATGTATTTCGTATGACTTTATTAGAAAGAGAGTTTAAAAGACTATGATATCTTTTGTGAAAAGTTTTAATTCTGCACAACTTTTCACTGTGTTTATGCGATAAATGATGTGTAAGGGCTTGTACAAGACCTCCGAGAGGTAAAGTACACCGGTTGCAATCAGAGATTGCCCCTAACTTCTAGGGTGTAGTTTAAAGATTCGAAAGAAATAATGCATAAAATCATGAAAACGGACATTTATTGGAAATATGCATCTTTTTAATTTAAATATCATAACATAATCATAAAAAAAACATTTAACACCTTAGATACACACAATAATAATTTATTTAAGAAATTTAGAACATTTTTAAGAAATCTGACAGTAACCTATATCCCTGTTACTCTGAATTTCCTCCACTGTACAGTGAGGTTTCTTAACTTTACCATAGACACTTCATAGCATGCAATTCCCTCATTAAAAGCTATCCTTAGGCTCAATTAAGTAAGACAAAGAGAGACCACCCACTACACCCTCTCTAGGCACACCAGAATGATCCATAAAACTACCTATAGTGAGATACACACACTTATAATACATCAAACACAGAAACATGAGATCGTCGTACCAAATGTGATTCTAAATCTCACTTTAGTGAGTTGTGAAGAGACCTATCATACAATACTTTCACACACACTTAATATATCAGTCACGCCCCTTTTTTTCTCTCTCGATATTTTTTGATATTTATTTGTTTTGTTTGAAAGAAAAAGAGTGAGTTTTTCCAATTAAAGTGACATTTTTAAAAGGGATAATTATTATTCAGAGTCGCCACTTGAAATTGAGTTTTGGTGTTCCAAGTCACCTTGTTTAAATCCCTAATCAAAAGGAAATTTGACTCTATTTTATTGGTCTGCGAACTTGAAATTCGGGTAAGAAATTCTGTTGACCGAGGGGAAGGTGTTAGGCACCCCTCCAGTACCGTAGTTCTGGCACGGTCGCTTTATTGACTTTAGTATGACTTAAATTTTTTATGTTTTTATTTTTTTTGGACATTGTATTATTTTACTTAATAATAAAATTATTATTTATCCTCATATTTATTCTAAACTTATTTGAAAAAGACTTGTTTTTTTTTAAAAAAGGGTCTTTATTTATTTTCATTGTGTAATTTTAAAGTTGAATGTCCGTATTTTTTTTTCCTACTTAAACTTGTATGTTTTTAATTTCTAATGTTATTATAGGTAGAATATATATAGATATCTAGTTACTAAGAATTAGAGTTTTGTAGGAAAGACATATTTAGAGTTCAAGTTAATTTAGGATTATATATTTATTTATTTATTTTAGATTTAAAATAAGAAAATAAAATTTTATAAGACTATAGTAAGTTTTATCAAGAAATCCTAAATAAATTAGGAATGTTTTATTTTAAATTTTATATATATATATTATTTTTTTTCTCTAAAATTTGTTTATCATTTTTTTTTAATTTTATTTTATCATTATTTTTATTTAATTATTATTTTATAAATTTTGTCTTCCTCTCCCTTTTTTTTTTAATTTTTGTTACTTCTTTTTTTACGTTCTTTTTCATTTTTTGTTTTAATTCCTGTTTTATATAAAAAAAAAATTCATTCTGCTTCTCTTTTTTTTAAAAAAAAAAACCTTTTTTTTCTTTTTTTTGTGCACGTTTCTTGTTTATTTTAAATTTTATATATTTGTTTTTTTTGTTCTCTTCCGTTTCTCTCTTTTTTTCTTTGTTTTTATTATTTTATTTTATCATAATTTTTATTAAATTAATATTTTATAGTTTTTGTCTTCTTCTTTCTTCTTTTTTTCCAATTATTTTGTACTGATTTTGTTACTCTTTTTTTTTTTTAATTATGTTGTTTTTGTTTGTTTTTTTTTTTAAACGTTCTATTTTATTAATTTTAAATTTGTATTTCTTTTTAATTTTACTTCTCCTTTTTTTCACGTTTTTATATTTTTTTTATTTACGTTCTTTTTTTTTGTTTCTGTTAAAAAAAAGTTTTGTTATGTTTTTTCTTATTATTATATTTTCATGCTTTTTTTTCTTTTTATTTTCAGTATCTCTTTTCTCTTTATATAATTTCTCAATTTTTACTTCTGTTATTATTTATATTATTATTGGTTTATAATATTAATCTCTAAATGAAATTTATTTTCCTTTTAATTACAATTCTACTTAGATTAGTTTTTCTTTTTGAAAAATCATTTATTAGTTAATATTTTTATATCCCAATCTAACAAGTCTACAATAAATTCAACAAAAATCTTCTAAAGTGAAAATAGACGGAAAGATATATTAATCTATTTAAATTCAACAATTCAATATCATGAAGCAAAATAAATTGCAAAATCTATCTAAAAAACATAATAATAGTAATAACGTAACAATAATCAATATAATACATGTGATTTGAAGTATTTCATGCTATTAGAATCAACTTTTCATAGAAGTAGTATTATTTAAATCATGCGAGAATTTATAGTTACCTCGCTGCGAAAATTGATACCACAAAAGCGAGTTGTATCCACGAATTCGGAATCACGATCAAATCTCTAACTCTAACCTAATTCTCAAAAGAAATAACTCATTTTTTTCTTTGTGTTTGCTTTGTTTTTCTTTTCTATGTCTATCAATCTCAGTTTCTATGTGTTCTCTATATTTCTCTCTGTATTTTTCTCTATATCTCTCTTTTCCTTTCTGTATTTCTCTATGTATCCTCTGTCCCTTTTTTTTCAACTGAACGTGTTTTTCTTTATAATAATTTTGGTTAAGAGTCTGGTGCTAATTAAAAGGAACGTAATAGAGTGGGATTAGGATTTAATTTAAAATATTGTTGAGGGAATTATGGTTGAGAAATAACTAAATAATTATCCTAATAAATAACAATAATAGGAAAATTAGTTTTTGGGAGTTTGAGGTTAATTAAGATAAGGGGAAGGTAATTTGAAAATCTAGGACTCTTTTTTTTTCTTCTTCTACCATTATTTTTAAACTAATTAATTGTTGAAGATTTAAAACAAATACCATAAATTCATAATTTTTTTATTATTAAAGTAATTTACACAATTTATTTTTTATTTATTTTAAATATAACCTTTTTTTAAATTGGTCTTAAATCATTATATTTTGGTAAAAATTTAGGTGTTTACAGTATGCCCATCTTTGCTTGAAAACATGAAGAGTTTTCATGCAAAGACGTGAACAATGTGACTAATTTTTTACTGAAATATTTATGTGAAAAATTTATAGTAGAAAATAGGTTTGACTGTGTCCTAACTTTTAAAGACTACCTATCCTATGTTTAGATAATAAGGAGTCAGACGTAGTACCAATGAGTTAGGTAGTCGAGTGTGGTTTTGTCGAGATTCTGGTTCGTAGCTCCAGCTATTACATAAAAAAACAAAATGCAGAAGGAAAGATATGAAATCCTATCTACTCCGATAGTGTTAAGTCTTCATTTTGAATTCTCTGATGTCGCTTCACCCTCTTGGGTAGGTTCATCGATTCTGAACTTTGCTCTGGACATCTGGATTTAAGACTTGAAACATCATGACTAAACTTCAGCTACTGACGTTATTCCGCATGATATTCTTGAAAACTCATTTTCTTGAAAGGATGAATTCTTTTATTTTTGAACTGCAAATTTGTGTACTATGTAGAAACTTGCACACAAAACAAAATTTTCTGCCTAGTTTGCACAAGGAAATTTTGTGAGTTATTGATAAAAGCTATAAAAGTCTATACTAATAATAAAAACAATATTTTTGTAGCCTATTACAAAATGTAAAAAAAATAAGACAAAAGGAAGTTTTGTACCCAAATTGCAATCAGGGGTTATTGTGCCCTGTGAATACAAGAAAAATAAAATGGGGGTTATTGTGCCCTATATATAACCAGGGGTTATTGTGCCCTGTGAATACAAGAAAAATAAAATGGGGGTTATTGTGCCCTATATGTAACCAGAGGTTATTGTGCCCTGTGAAGACATAAAAAAAATGATAGGGGTTATTGTGCCCTGTATGCAATCCGGGGGTTATTGTGCCCTGTGAAGAAAAATGATAGGGGTTATTGTGCTCTATTTGCAACCAGGGGTTACTGTGCCCTATGAAGAAAAATGATAGGGGTTATTGTGCCCTATATGCTATCAAAGGGGTTATTGTGCCCTCCGAGAACATGAAAAACAACATAGGGTTTATTGTGCTCTATATGCAACCAGGGTTATCGTGCCCTGTGAAGACATAAAAAATAAGATATGGTTATTGTGCCCTATATGCAATCCAGGGGTTATTGTGCACTGTGAAGGCATGAAAAAAAATGATAGGAGTTATTGTGCCCTATATGCAATCCAGGGGTTATTGTGCCCAGTGAAGACACGAAAATAGGATAGGGGTTATTGTGCCCTATATGTAACCAGAGGTTATTGTGCCCTGTGAAGACCTAAAAAAAATGATAGGGATTATTGTGCCCTATATGCAATCCAGGGGTTATTGTGCCCTGTGAAGATATGAAAAACAGGATAGGGGTTATTGTGCCCTATATGCAATCCAGGGGTTATTGTGCCCTGTGAAGACGTGAAAAATAGGATAGGGGTTATTGTGCCCTATATGCAAGAAGGGGTTATTGTGCCCTGTGAAGACATGAAAAATAGAATAGGGGTTATTTTGCCCTATATGCAACCAGGGGTTATTGTGCCCTGTAATGAAATAAATAAATAATAGGGGTTATTGTGCCCTATATGCAATTCAGGGGTTATTGTGACCTCTGAAGACATGAAAAATAAATAGGGGTTATTGTGCCCTATATGCAATCAGGGGTTATTGTGCCCTGTGAAGACAAAAAAAATGATAGGGGTTATTGTGCCCAGTGAAGACATGAAAAATAGAATAGGGGTTATTTTTTTTACTTCTATTATTATTATTTAATATTACTTTATTTATTTTATTTTTATTAGTACATTGACCAATTTAAAAATAAAATAAAATGCCCCAGATTTTTTTAAGAAAAAAAAATTATTCTTTTTTTTTTTTGCATATTATATGAGAGAGAAGGATTCAAAAACTTACCATCGCGGCGTTTGTCTCTAGCGAATTACTTGCATGATTTGTCTTTATCGCTCTTTAAGCATATAAATTTATTTCTATCTTTATTGTGCTCATGTCAAGACGGAATATCATCATTTGATAAATGGTGTCATTCGTGATTTTTTACCAAGTAAACATTCTTATTTTTTTTTACTGTCGTCCTATGTTTCTCTCGAGAGTTTTCACTCATAACCCTCTTATTTTTTTAATTTTTATTTTTTTATTTTTTCTGTAACATACCATAGGCTACAATGTCACGTTTCACCCTTGTAGATTTTAAATAGCATGATCATTATTTTTATTGAGTGATTAGACCGAACCTCAATGAAGGGCTGCCTACGTATCCTCTTAGGTGCCCTATGAAGAAAAATGATAGGGTATTGTGCCCTATATGCTATCAAAGGGTTATTGTGCCCTCCGAGAACATGAAAAACAACATAGGGTTTATTGTGCTCTATATGCAACCAGGGTTATCGTGCCCTGTGAAGACATAAAAATAAGATATGGTTATTGTGCCCTATATGCAATCCAGGGTTATGTGCCACTGTGAAGGCATGAAAAAAATGATAGGAGTTATTGTGCCCTATATGCAATCCAGGGTTATTGGTGCCCAGTAGACACGAAAATAGGATAGGGGTTATTGTGCCCTATATGTAACCAGAGGTTATTGTGCCCTGTGAAGACCTAAAAAAATGATAGGGATTATTGTGCCCTATTGCAATCCAGGGGTTATTGTGCCCTGTGAAGATATGAAAAACAGGATAGGGGGTTATTGTGCCCCATATATGCATCCAGGGGTTATTGTGCCCTGTGAAGACGTGAAAAATAGGATAGGGGTTATTGTGCCCTATATGCAAGAAGGGGTTATTGTGCCCTGTGAAACATGAAAAATAGAATAGGGGTTATTTTGCCCTATATGCAACCAGGGGTTATTGTGCCCTGAATGAAATAAATAAATAATAGGGGTTATTGTGCCCTATATGCAATTCAGGGGTTATTGTGACCTCTGAAGACATGAAAAATAAAATAGGGGTTATTGTGCCCTATATGCAATCAGGGGTTATTGTGCCCTGTGAAGACAAAAAAAATGATAGGGGTTATTGTGCCCAGTGAAGACATGAAAAATAGAATAGGGGTTTTTTTTACTTCTATATTATTATTTAATATTATACTTTATTTTTTTTTATTTTTATTAGTACATTGACCAATTTAAAAATAAAATAAAATGCCCCCAGATTTTTTTAAGAAAAAAATTATATTCTTTTTTTTTTTTGCATATTATATGAGAGAGAAGGATTCAAAAACTTACCATCGCGGCGTTTGTCTCTAGCGAATTACTTGCATGATTTGTCTTTATCGCTCTTTAAGCATATAAATTTATTTCTATCTTTATTGTGCTCATGTCAAGACGGAATATCATCATTTGATAAATGGTGTCATTCGTGATTTTTTACCAAGTAAACATTCTTATTTTTTTTTACTGTCGTCCTATGTTTCTCTCGAGAGTTTTCACTCATAAGACCCTCTTATTTTTTTAATTTTTATTTTTTTATTTTTTTCTGTAACATACCATAGGCTACAATGTCACGTTTCAACCCTTGTAGATTTTAAATAGCATGATCATTATTTTATTGAGTGATTAGACCGAACCTCAATGAAGGGCTGCCTACGTATCCTCTTAGGAATCATGTCGAACGTAGTTCAATAAAAAAAATTCTTTTTTTTTATTTAATTTTCGAAATCTGTCACTTCCCTTTTTTTCTCTCTCGACATTTTTTGATTTTTATTTGTTTTGTTTGAAAGAAAAAGAGTGAGTTTTTCCAATTAAAGTGACATGTTGAAAAGGGATAATTATTATGCAGAGTCGCCACTTAAAATTGAGTTTTGGTGTTCCAAGTCACCTTGATTAAATCCCTAATAAAAAGGAAATTTGACTCTATTTTATTGGTCTGCGAACTAAAAATTCGCGTGGGGAATTATGTTGACCGAGGGGAAGGTGTTAGGCACCCCTCGAGTCCCGTGGTTCTGGCACGGTCGCTTTACTGACTTTAGTATGACTTAACTTTTTTTTTTTAACATTGTATTATTTAACTTAATAATAAAATTGTTATTTACCCTCAGATTTATTCTAAACTTATTTGAAACTGACTTATTTTTTTTAAAAAGGGTCTTTATTTATTTTCATTGTGTAATTTTAAAGTTGAATGTCCGTATATATTTTTTTTCTGCTTATACTTGTATGTTTTTAATTTCTAATGTTATTATAGGTAGAATATATATAGATTTCTAAGAATTAGAGTTTGTGTAGGAAAGAGATATTTAGAGTTCAACTTAATTTAGGATTATATATTTATTTATTAATTTTAAATTTAAAATAAGAAAATAAAATTTTATAAGATATAAAGTTAGTTTCATCAAGAAATCCTAAATAAATTAGGAATGTTTTATTTGAAATTATATATATATTAATTTTTTTTCTGTAAAATTTGTTTCTCATTTTTTTTTATTTTATTTTATCATTATTTTTATTTTATTATTATTTTATAAATTTTGTCTTTTTCTCCCTTTTTTTTTATAATTTTTGTTACTTCCTTTTTTACGTTCTTTTTCATTTTTTGTTTTATTTCCTGTTTTATATATAAAAAAAATCCTTCTTATTCTCTTTTTTTTCCTTCTTTTTTCTGCACGTTTCTTGTTTATTTTAAATTTTATATAATTGTTTTTTTGTTCTCTTCCGTTTCTCTATTTTTCTTCTTTTTTTTATTATTTTATTTTATCATTATTTTTATTATATTATTATTTTATAGTTTTTGTCTTCTTCTTTCTTTTTTTTTCCAATTATTTTGTACTGATTTTGTTACTATTTTTTTTTAATTGTGTTGTTTTTTTTTGTTTTTGTTTTTAACTTTCTATTTTATTAATTTTAAATTTGTATTTCTTTTTAATTTTACTTCTCCTTTTTTTAACGTTTTTATATTTTTGTTATTTACGTTCTTTTTATTTGTTTTTGTTAAAAAAAAGTTTTGTTATGTTTTTTCTTATTATTATATTTTCATGCTTTCTTTTCTTTTTCTTTTTAAAATCTCTTTTCTCTTTATATAATTTCTCAATTTTTACTTCTGTTATTATTATTATTATTATTATTAGTTTATAATATTAATCTCTAAATGAAATTTATTTTCCTTTTAATTACAATTCTACTTAGATTAGTTTTTCTTTTTGAAAATTAAATTCTTAGTTATTATTTTTATATCCTAATCTAACAAGTCTACAATAAATTCAACAAAAATCTTCTAAAGTTAAAATAGACGGAAAAAATATATTAATATATTTAAATTCAACAATTCAATATCATGAAGCAAAATAAATTACAAAATCTATCTAAAAAAATATAATAATAGTAATAACGTAACAATAATCAATATAATACATGTGATTTGAAGTATTTCATGCTATTAGAATCAACTTTTCATAGAAGTAGTATAATTTAAATCACGCGAGAATTTATAGTTACCTCGCTGCGAAAATTGATACCAAAAAAGCGAGTTGTATCCATGAATTCAGAATCACGATCAAATCTCTAACTCTAACCTAATTCTCAAAAAAAATGACTCACTTTTCTTCTCTTTGTGTTTGCTCTATATATTTCTCTCTTTTTCTCTCTGTATTTCTCTATATCTGTGTGTTCTCTTTTTTTCAACTGAACGTGTTTTTTTATAATAATTTTTGCTGGGAATTTGGTGCTAATTTAAAGGAACGTAATAGAGTTGGACTATGATTTAATTTGAAATATTGTTGAGGGAATTGGGGTTGAGATAAGGATGGATATAAAATAAATAAATAATAATAATAGAAATAAAAAAATAAAAAAATGTGTGATAAACGTCCAAAGAGAGAGAGAGAAGAAGAAAGAAAAAAAATAAAAATAAAAAAATAAATGAGATGAGATTTTTTAGTAAAATAAGTTAGGAAGTTGGGAATAATTAGGATAAGGGGAAGGTAATTTTAATATTTAGGACTCCCCTTTTTTCTTCTTCTACCATTATTTTTAATCTAATTAAAAGTTGAAGATTTAAAACAAATACCATATATTCATAATTTTTTTTATTAAATTAATTTACACAATTTATTTATTTTTTATTTATTTTAAATATAACCTTTTTTTAAAAAATTTGTGTTTGACTCTTTATATTTTGGTATAAAATTAGGTGTTCACAATATCCTTTAGATTACCTAAGATATAATCATTCTCACTTAGTACCACAACATACATAATATTACATTCTCCCTTCCAGAGGTTATCAAAAGACTTACTCAAGTAAATAAAGATTATAACGTCAATGATTGAACTCTTCAAGATTACCTAAATAATTCTTAAGACTACCTAAGGCTTAGATAATGTGTATTTAACTAAACATCTTCCCTAAATAGAGTCATTCTTTAGACTTATCTATATAAGATAAGAAGTGACCATTTCTATGCCCCCTTCACACCTTAATTAGACAACCCTTAACTACTGTAGATAAGTACTTACTAATTTTAACATGCTTTCTTAACTTTATGTCATTACATTCATTAGTTCATTTAAGACTCATTCATCACATAAGAACATTCAAGTAATGGTCTTTGACAAGACCTAAGGACTCTCACTAACATCTTCAAAGTCTATTGTGCAATATCTAGATAGTGTCCCATACCACCACCTAAACTTTATTGAACGTCTATAATGCTAGTAAGTATCCCATATGATGAGAATAGGCAATAACTGACATAGAACATGGTAAGAAATCATGGAATCCGGAGTTGTAACCTACTCTGATGGAGGGTGTTCTACTTGTCAATGGTAGAACGTGGACACATCCCATGTAGGCATATGGTTAAGGAATACGAAGGGCTTACTTTGTATTGCAGTATCTTTCTTCACTATATCTACTTCCCAAACCATATCTTTCTTCACTATATCTACTTCCCAAACCATACATTCTCGGTGCTAGACTTTGTTCTCATATAGTAATTTACATTAAAGGTTCATACAAAGGGGTTTCATATAAAGTTTATAACCCAATTAAATTCACCCCTACCAAAGAGGTCTTCTAGGGCTGCCTTACAATGGCGACAAGATAGCTCATCATGACTTTCCTAAAGAAAATATGATGTCATTCCAGCCAATCAAAGTTAAGTCCATCATTCATTACATGAAGGATACCATTACGGCTTTTTACTTCAACGTTTATAGCCTTACAACTAGGTGCAAGGTGTCACATCAATAGTCTACCATAATCACCTAACAACATCAATAGAAGAACAAATAGTTTCACTTTATCACAAGTAGATGAATATAACTATTTTTCACATAATCAAGTACACAAATCATCGTAATACTTCAAGTAGTGCTGACATAGTCATGCTCATCATAAAACACAAAGTAACGCCGACAAGGCCACATAAATTTCAAGTAAAACATAGCACCACAACCATAAGTGGACCATAGAAATCACATCATAATTAAAGCCTAACTAACATAAAATAAAGAAAATTAGGGCAGCGTACCACCAATCCATTTTCACTACTTCAATCCAAAGCTAAATGATCCAATTCAATGTCATAAGGCCCTTATCCATGGCCATGAACATAAATTCAATATATAAACTATAATACTCAATGAATTTAAGTCAATTAAATATAGATTTATCAATATAAGACCAAGTAGACATCAACTTAATACAATTCATACATCATTCATAGCCCATAGAAAACTACAGTAGAATTTATAAGCATTAAGACAATATCACTTGATCCATAAAGTAGTAAAAAACTACGGTTCATCAATTACATGAGTTCATACGTTAATTAAGTTAAATCATATAATTAACAAAAATTCAATAAATATTCAATGCTTTAAAACCTTTAATGTAAGAACCCATGGATAAATTTCAAATTAGAAAACTCATCTTTTATGAAGTTGTTGAAAATCACTTCGAAGATTGGATCCGTGATGAATAGAGTTTCAATTATCAAAAACCATACCTTGTTGGTTTAATCAACGAAATTGATAAAGAATAACCACTCAAATTTCAAATTGAAGCTCTTCCTTGAATTTTGGCTTATATGGAGTTTTAGAGTATTTCTAGGATATTTTTTGGTTTTGATTTTGAAGAGTCAATTCTCTTAAGTGTTTAAGACTTATAAACACATTTAAAATACCCAAACTACCCTTAGGAAACCTCCCAAACTCTTATTTGGACGTGGGGTGAAATTACCATTTCACCACTTTCACTTAACAGTGAACTGCGTAGGAACTAAGCTCACACACGGTTGCCAATCGGCTGTCGGTTTCCCTACCAACGGAACGTTCTGTTGGTCCATGGTTTGGGAAAGAGGCTGGCCCTTTTCTTGGACTTCTCCTACGCCTAATTCCTGACCCATGATACCTATCGACTGGGCGTCAAGTCGACCACGAGCCGTCTATTGCCTCCATCGCTTGGGACTATTTTGGGCAGTCTTGGCTCAAAGATAGGATCCTTCCTTAAGGACCCTTGGAAGGTTTTGTGGGATGTTTTCCCTAAGGTTTCCAACCCGAATATGTTTGTATAAGAGTTTAGGACCTCCCATATAAATTTCATCAACAACAAACAAGTAAAACTTAATAAAACATCCCAGGACACACAAGGTCATTATGAGGAAAACTTTTTCGAATCTCATGGACATTGTTAGACGTTTGACCTCCAAAGCTCATGAAACTCAAAAAATAACTATAAACTCTATAATAACTCATTTAAAAGCCTCATATGCTCATGAAACACACATTTAGGCACATAACCACATAGGTGACTTAGTCGTTGAACGTCTTAGTCGTCTCTTGACGTTTGACTTCCAAATCACTTAATACTCTAACCACTGCCTCAATACCACATTATAGACAAATTATGACTTTATACCTTCATGAAAAAACATGTTGGGATCTTGCATCACCTAAGTCATTTTCAAGGTATTACAATCTCCTGCACTTGAACAACATACGTCTTCGAATGACACTTGCCACTCTCCAAACACTTCCAACAATAAAGATTCAACTTAACAACTCATTACCATACTATATAAAAAATTATAGAACACACGAGTAAAACAGAATCATTCACATCATTAAGATAATCACAACACAACAAGAAGTTAGAAACAAATCTACAACTCATTATGTCATTTAACACACATCCTTCATTCTAAATAACAAAGAATCATTTTATATTCATTATTATGCTCATATACATCAGTTCAAACCATATTGCAAAAATTTTAGACCAAAGAATGATTTACTCAGTTTTTTAAAAATCTCACAGTAAAGTGGCAGTCTTTACTATGAACGTGCTTCCAAACTTTAAAAATGCAACTTTTAACCAATTCATGATGAAAAATGCTAATATGCAAGATAAAACCATATGAACACACTTTAAATGAAGGAAATCACTTAAATCAAATTTTAACAAGACTTCTAAACACCATGCACATGCAATCATACTTCTATGACTTTCTACTCTCAAGCTTGAGTTGAATAGAAGAGATGAGACAATCAATCAAAACTACTTTACTTACCATACTCCCTTATATAGAAGGAAATCATACCACTAAGGAAATGCAAGAACTTAACATCATAATCATCATCCTCATTCGGTTTTGCTCCTCTAGTCCGTAGTGCATAAAAACGAGTGTTTGCCTTTGGAGAATCATCCTTTGGAACATTACGAGCAACTTGCTTATTATCTCTAGTAGGAATATCACTCACCTTCTGTCCATATTTACCACAACCAAAAAAATTCTCGGTATGCAATAGCCACTACACATAATGTTTCTTTCCACAAGTATCAAAAGTAGTTTGACCATCTTCAGAACCACAACCCTTCTTAAGTTTGACCTTAGTCCATCTTGAGTTTGAGCCCTCTTCTTTAACCTAGGTTGACATTTGTCACTTGAGCCACTCCTCTTCAAGTTTCTAGCAATCCTACAAAGTTAGACTCCTCAATTGATTGAGCATACACCATGAGTATAGCTAAGGTCATTTCATCATGTAGCATAGTTGTATGTCATTCTTTTTTCACTAAGTCGGCAACCCCATCACGAACCTACTCATCTCATCCCTAAGGTTAGGCACCAAGGATGCTCAAAATCTATAAAACCTAGAGACTTCAAAGAGTACTCCTCAACACTCATATTCCCTTACTTGATATTGTTAAACTTCTCTACATTTACCTCCCTCCTCTCACGGGGAAAATACTTCCAAAAAAAGCTTCTTTAAACACTTTCCTACACTGTACAGTGAGGTTTCTTAACTTTATCATAGTCACTTTGTAGCATGCAATTCCCTCACTAAAAGCTATTCGAAGACTCTTTTATGTAAGACAAAGAGAGACCGTCCATACACCCTGTATAGGGACACCTAAATTTACCTTAATCCCACATATAATGAGATATATTGTTTTACAATACATCAAACACATGAACATGAGATTCTCCAACAAAAGGTGATTTTAAGTCTCACTTGAGTGAGTTGTAAAGCGACCTCCCATACAATACTTTTCACACACACTTAAGAGATCCTTTATATTACCTAAGATAGAATTGTTCTCACTTGATACCACAACATACATAATATAAAATTCTTCTTTAAAAAGATTATCAAAAGACTTACTCAAGTAAATAAAGATGATAACTTCCATGATTGACCTATTCAAGATTACCTAAATAATCCTTAAGACTACCTAATGCTTACATAACTTCTACATTATTAACCATCTTCCCTAACTAGAGTCATTCTTAAGACTTATCAATATAAGATACGAAGTGACCATTTCTATGCTCCATTCACACCTTAATTAGTCAACCCTTAACTACTCTATATAAGTACTTATTAATTCTAACATGCTTTCTTAAGTTAACGTCATTACATGCATAAGTTCATCTAAGACTGATTTTCACACAAGGACATTCAAGTAATAGTCTTTGACAAGACCTAGGGACTCTCACTAAAATCTTCCAAGTGTGTTGTGCAATTTGTAGAGAGCGTCTCATACCACCACCTAAACATCATTGAAATTCTCTAATGCTAGTAGGTATCCCATATGATTAGAATAGGAAATAACCAACATAGACCATGGTAGAAAATCATGGAATCTGGAGTTGTAACCTACTCTGATGGAGGGTGTTCTACTTGCCAATGGTAGAACGTTGACACATCCCATCTAGGCACATAGTTAAGGAATATGAAAGGCTTACTTTATACTATAGTCTCTTTCTTCACTACGTCTACTTCCCAAACCATACTCACTCAGTGCTAGCTTTGTTATCATAGAGTAATTTACATTAAAGGTTCATACAAAGGGGTTCCTTATAAAGTTCATAACCCAATTACATTCACCTTACCAAACAGATCCTCTATGGTACCATACAATGTCGATAAGATACCTCATCATGAGTTTCTTAAGGAAGAAATGATGTCTTTCCAGCTAATCAAATCTAAGTCCTTCATTCATTACAACATGGATATTATTACGACTTTCTACTTCAATCTTAATAATCTTACCACTAGTTTCAAGCTTTCACATAAATAACCTTCTTAACATCATTAAAGGTCTCACTTCATTCATACATTCAACACTAAAAGGCTTTAGTATTCTATGTCAATACATCTCATATTAACATTCATACATGTAACAAGTTGGTTACACAAGTCTACCAACACAAGACACAATATACCTTACTTTAGCACATATTCATATCATTCTAGAAGAACATAGGCACAACAAATATCATATTTAGGTAATACTTAAACTACTACAACATTATAAATATAACCATTATAGACTCAAAAAATCAAGTAAGGATAACCATGCATCAACTCTAAGGCTACTCACCTAATGATATAGACATACTCTAACATGATAACCTAAAAACTTCATTAGAAGAACACATAGTTTCACTTAATCACAATTAGATAAATACGACCATACTTCACATAACAAACTAAAAAAATCATCATAATACTTCAAGTAGTACCGACAAGTCCATCATCATCCTAATACATAAAGTAACGCCGACAAGGCAACATAAATTGAATGTAAAGCACACAACACTGCCACCATAAGTGGACTAAAAAATCACATAATTATTCAAGTCTAATTAACATAAAATAAAGATAACTAGGGCATAATACCACCAATCGATTCTCACCACTTCAATCCAAAGCTAAATCATCCAATTCAATATCACAAGACCCTTACCTATGGCCATGAACATCAATTCAAAACATGAACTTTAATACTCAATGAATCTAAGTCAATCAATATACATTTATAAGTTTAAGTCCAATTGGAATCAATTTAATACAATTCTTACATCATTCAATATCCCATACAAAACTACACTAGAATTCATAAGCGTTAAGACAATATCACTTAACCCATAGAGTAGTCAAAAACAAGGGTTCATCAATTGCATGTGTTCATAGGTTAATAATTTAAAATCATATAATTAACAACAATTAAATCAATATTAATTTCTTTAAAACCTTTAATGTGAGAACCCACAGATATATTTCAATTTAGAAAACTCATCTTTTAAGAAGTCTTTGGAAATCACTTTGAAGATTGGCTCCTTGATGAATAGAGTTTCAAGGATCAAAAACCATAACTTATTGATTTTAATACACAAAATTGATGAATAATAACCACTAAAATCACCAATCGAAGCTCTTCCTTGAGTTTTGGCTTCAATGGATTCTACAGTATTTTTCGGATATTTTTGTGTTTTGATTTTGTAGAATGAATCCTTCTAAGTGTTTAAGACTTATAAAGACATTTAAAGTACCTAAAAGACCCTTTAGAAACCTCCCAAAGTCTTATTTGGAATTAATTTTACCTTTTTCACTTAACACTGAATTGTGCAAGAACACAGCTCACAGACGGTTTCCAATTGACTGGTCGTTTCCCAACAAATGGACCGTCCTGTTTGTTCGTGTTTTGGGACTAAGGCTGTCCTTGGTTTGTCCTTCTCAAACGCCTAGGTAATGAGCCACCACACCCATCGACGGGGTGTCGAGTGCCCCACAATCCGGCTACCACCTCCGTCAATTGGGACTGTTTTGGGCAGTCTTGGCTCAATGAAATGGTCTTTTATTCAAGGACTCTTGAGTGGTCCTTGGGGATGTTTTCCTGGAAATTTCCAACCCGAATATGCTCATATACAATTTTAGGACTTCCCATGTAAAATTTATCCGAAACAAGCACATAAAACTCGACGAAACATGTCAATAAACACAAGCTCATTTAAGGTAAACCTTTTCGAATGTCATGGATGTTCTTGAACGTTTGACCTCCAAACCTCATGAAACTCAACAAAGTCACACACTATAATATACATAATAACTCATGTAAGAACCTCATAATCTCATGAAACACAAATTTAGTCATATAACCAACACAGAGAGACTTAGGTGACTTAGTCAGCGAACGTCTTATTCGTCCCTTGATGTTTCACTTCCAAATCACCTAATACTCTAACCACTGCTTCAATACAACATTATAGACCAATTTGGGACCTTAAACCTTCATTACAACCATGTTAGTCTCTAGCTTCACCTATGTCATTTTCAAGGTATTACATACATCACAAGACCAACAATACAAAGTCTAGTCAAGTCAACATCCATATCATATATTTGAACACATAGTCAAAGTAACTCTATAATCAAGTTATAATAGCAATTAGAATGAATAAGAGCACATTTCAACATAACCATAGTAAGACCATTACTCATTACCCTCTTTATGTCTGCTTGTGCAATAATTAAGCAAAGTCACATAACCTTATTTAATCAAGTACCTATCATGAACCATAACTAATGTCCAACTTCACATAACATGACATTAAGAGTACATAATATCATACTATTGCAATATAGACCAAATACATGTTCGTAAGAGTAATCAACATCACATCGTGTCATTAACATCTAAGATCATCGTATACATATCATTTAGATTCATAAGCATATGCATACATAAGAACATCCTCCTAAGACTTCCCTTAAGGATAACTAGTGTAATGTATAGGTACAGTCCCATACCCCTACCTAGACTTAGTTTAACCCCATAGGTCATTTTAGTTAGAGTTCATTCCTTTAGTTCATTTTACTTTTTGTGAACATCTTTATTTATCTGACATAGACCACATGAGCTAATGTGGAATCCATTGTCATGAAACCCTACATCAAAAAAAGGCAGACTATTTGCCAAGGTAGTAGCTAAACATTAACATAGCAACTACGTGGATCTACTAACTAGTACTCCTATAGGGAAAACGTAGTTCAAGAATTAGGTGATATAGTTGGTATACTTTTTATTACAGATTGATTTTGATATCAACTCTCAAGAGTACAATAGTGATCCTACCTTCCCTATGTGGGAGGGACACTCCTCATTCTAGTTCACTCGGTGCTAAGCTAGAGTCCCTTTTAAAATATTGTTAATATATTTATTAATCATAATAACTTAATGTAAGTCATAGGGTCTAACCGTTGTATAAAAATAATCATACTCATCATAGCTCAATAAGAATTTCCTGAGTATTGTCCTTTCATTATAATTAATATAGGTCAGGTTAGCACATTAACATTTTCATATCCTAATAAGGCACATTGATAAATCATCACCATTCTTATCACATTAGAACCTAGCCAACACCTCACAAACCATAGTCAAGACATTTCAATTCAACATCATACCAACCCAATAAATCCTAATACAGGGCATACTTCAATACAACATCATCACTTAACCACAAGTAACCATTATTGAAGTAAAGAATTGAGATCACAAGGCTTACCAACTCTTCTTTCTGATTCATCATCAAGGTCTTACAATAAACCTCTAACTCAACCCAACAAGGGTATAATATAATCATAGCTTAAGACAATAGACTTTGGTCAAATCATCACACACATCATAACCTAGATTAATTACTCAAGAACTAGCATGATAGTACTCAATTTCATATTAGTATACCATAATTGATACAATAACATCAAATAGTAGTAATTCAACCAAAAACCAATTCAATTGAACCAACATTACACATTTCATATTAAGATCAAAACCGTAGGTTAAGTAGAATAAGTCATCTTCTACAACTAGACCAATTCATCATGAGTACATGTTAATCTATTCATAATATCCAAAATAAATTATAAATAAAGTAATTCATAACATCAATTTTGTATTAGATGAAACCCACTTTAAAACAACTTTTGAAATCAATATAATGAAACCCTTTAAGGAAAGAGGTTTCAAAGGATAAAGAGATATCATAAATTACAAATTGATGATTATTGATGGAGAAAATCGACCCTTTTCATCCCTTGAACCTACCTCTATCTTGGTCTATAATGCAGTTTTTATGGGAGAGAGAAAAAAGAGAGAAGGAAGAGAGTTTTGGGTTTGGGAATTATGAGAGCTTAGGTTAGTCTCATTAGGCTAGAGGCTTTGTATAGGTTGTTAACTAACTTAATTAAACCTCTCATAATTCATAAGTAACCTCCTAACTGATCCAACATTAAAAAAATTAATTAGAAACGTGCAGCAAAACCAACCCTCACAGACGAGACCCCGACCGACGCCTTCTGGGTCAATCAACGGTTTCTGTTCCCTTCTGGCTACACAGCAGTGGATGAGTTAAAAGAATATGAAAAAATAATTTTCAATATTTTTTTCAAGTTACCATCGATAGAGGCATAGGTGCCTCATCAATTCACCAATGCCCCGTTGGTGGATTTTGTTGGTGACACTGTCCCTTAAAAACTTTTGGTCACTTGTACAATGGTCTCAAGGGCCCTTGTTTGGTCCTTAGGGAGTACTGACCAGACGTTTTTAATATTAACTAAATAATAAATTTTAGACATCCTTCCACCAATTTGCATCATATTCCGATTCCTAAAAGCGTGTCGAATAGGCTGAGGCATGCTAGTATCTCATTGAACTAGTTTTCGGACGTCATGGACGTTCATGGACATTTTGGTTTCTAGACATCCTAAATGACTTGTGTTCATGAAAATAGACCTTAAAATAGTGTATTAACCTTTTGACACTTATGTTAGGCTATAGAACACGTCTTAGATATTCAAAGTATTACATTTATGAAGTTTATGTTAGCGTATAAATGATGTCATAATACTAATGAAGCATGTATGATAATGTTATGCATATATGTGGTCTATGAATATTTCAAAATTGTGAGATTATGATAAGAATACTATAATGAAAGTTTATGATATTCTCTTTTATGCTTATACATGATGATTTATGATATGTTAAATCTCACAAATGATGAGTTATGATGAAAGAAAATTCTCATATAATCCTAAAGAGCTCATGATCATGTTTATACAAAGGAGTTATTATCCTATGACTTATGATAATATTTATGAAAAAATGTTGACTCACAGTTTAATAAAAAGGGGACTTTATCTTAGCATCGATGGACTAGATATGAGAGGTGTTCCTTCCCTAATTGGAAGGTAGGTTCACAATGACTGTCATGAGATACAGACAGTCATATAATGTGGAGCTATCAGTCTCTAATATACGTCCTAGTTCTTCAACTATGTTGCCACCATGTGATACTAGCTAGTGGATTTACCTAGAAATATGTGTCATGTTTGGTCTACTTTGGCCGGTAGACCACCTTCATTTGGTGTGCGGTTTCATGACACCGGATTCCATGTTTAGCTCGCATGAAAGGTATAATTCTTATGATACTTTTTGTTACTCTAATATGAAGTTAGTTACGTTAAGGAACATGTCATTGGATGACTGCTGATGTTACAAGTTATATAAAGCAAATATTTACTTATGGTCTCCTATCTTATCTACTTGTTTGTGTGGGGTTATGGGTCTTCACATGACCATTGCACTTGTAGGTTGGGGATGAGTTCATTGGTAAGTTTTTTTATGCTGTATTTATATGATCTATTGAATATAATATTTTAACATGACTCTATGATAATATGTCTTTTATTATGATCATGCTTTATGTTGATGGAATCCTTAACTTGTATAGGTTCTATGGTATGTGCTTTGATGATTTTCAAATGACTTAGCATGTTTTCTAAGAAATTATCCTTTTCATGAATGTCCTTAAATGTTATGTGCATACTCCCATATTGATTATTAAAAAGGTCGGTTGAAGAATCTTGAAACTCTTTCTCCAAGTGCTGGTAGGTCTATGTTCAGGGATGCTATCTTTTCGTACTCTAGCTTGTAAATCCTTGAGTAGGTATTAAGAATACTTTTGATTATGCTTACGTTGTTTTGATTCTTTCGTATTACGGCCTATATGGCTTATTGACTTTTATCGGCTAAGTCCAGATTCGTACTCTTTAGATGGTTTTTATATGAGACAACTTTTAGATTATCGCTACTTATGTTTTCATGACTGTTATTTATTATCTCTATGTATACTTCATATAGTAGTAAAAGTTTTTAAAATTTTCTGCAATTTAAACTGATTACATGTTATGACAAATACTAAGAGTTTGTCCGAGTCCTCTAACAGTACATGTTATGTATGACATGTTGTGACATCTGGCTACATGTGTATAAACTATTAACCCTTAAATTTACCTCATATTAGACATTATAATTGATGTATGGCTTAGTTATTACTTCGCAACAATCAACACTAGCCTAATTAGATAGTATCACACTAAATCTGTGTTGATAATTATTTTCCTATTCCTACCACCTTGGTCTTGCAAGACGCAACAAAGCGAGTTCTAATGCGTGCTCTCATTAAAAAGACTTCTCTGTGAAAGATTTATCAATAAAAGAAAAAACACTACTTGAGAATTATTTAATTGTTAGTATTACTTCGTTAATTACCCATGATTCGCAAAACCCTAGTGTGGATTTAGTTACCCATGCTAGTAAGATCATAATTCATAGTATTCTAAAGAATTCATTAACTTACTTAACAATAAAAAAAACCCATAAATTCTACTTCAAATTGCAAGAAAATAGCAATAAACCAAAATCTGAATTTGATTATTTTCAATGTTTGCAAAAATCAAATCTCCAAAACAAAATAAAAGAATAAAACAAATAGCTATCCCCCAAAAATGAAGTTTTAATCCCCTATTATATAAAACATAGTCCTAAAGAAAATTGAAATTAAATAAGAAAGTTTTGTGTAGAAACGCGGCTTGAATCGACGACCTCATTGACGGACTGTCGGTCAATCGACTACCTCCATTCGTCCATACTTAAAATTATTTTTGTTCACCAGATAGCACCTTATCTAACTGAAAAAATGGACCAGAAGTATAGTGCGTCAATCCATCTACGTCCAGTCGGTGCTTCTCCGTCGTTTAACACTTAGAATCTTTTAAAGTCCAACACTAGAAACTTCTCTGAATAAATCAATGGTTCACCAGTACGGTCCCCTGATCAATCGAAGGACCGTCATTTATGCTCATAGTTCAACGTTTAGTTAGATTTCCGTGATCTTCTCTCTTAGTCAGAACTGTATAGCGACGGTCACCACCTGATTGACGGATCGTTGATGCCCTTATTAGGTCCTATTCTGCATTTTTTCAGCTGCCTTATGTGTTTTCAACCTAGACATCTTTCGTGCACAACTCTTATGTACAATGCATTGAGAAACCCGTGAAACCACGGTACATCAATATGCTTTATGAAGTTTAAATTGTCTATCTTTTATAGATTATGTCTATGTGAAGTAAATGTATAGGTAAAGAATGATAGTGTGTGATGTATGTTGAATGAAAGTATGGATATGTTTAGGAGTCAATGTTATGAAAATGGTGATTATGTGAAAGGTATGATCACATGGATACCCTTCATGAGTCTATATGTGGTGTTCAATAGTTACCGTTGACCTATAGTAAATGAATGTCTTAGACTCCGTGGGGGAGTTATTCTTTTCACTAAGAGGATTTGAAGAAGGGGTGGGTACACTTCGTGAGTAGAGATGTTATATGTACCTCTTGAGATGAGTTCTCCTTGCTACAATATGAATGAGTAACTTAGACCCAATCTCCTTATTCCTTAACTATTTTCCCACATAGGAGTAGCTATTGAAACCCCATGTAAAGGCTTAAGAATGACCATATGTTAGGCACGTTGGGATCCCTCATCAGCTAGGGGTTAATACCGGGATCGCATGTCTAGCTCTTTTTGGTCTATGTCGGTCAAAGCTAGCACCCACAACAGAATGTAATGAACTAAGTCTTCTAAAGAGTGTACTACTTAGGGTAGGTGCTTCTATGTGACGTTATCTATCCGTTGCACAAGTAGGCACTTTAAAGGGAAGTCTTGGTGTTTATTTATATGCAATGTATGAATGGTTCATTATGTGACATAAATGAAGTTAGGTGATTTAACGTATAATGTTAAGAAAGAAAAAGTTATGTATTTTATGATGAAGTTTATGAATGATGAATGTGGTGTGCTTGATCTAAGGGAATCCCAAAGGAGCACCTTGTGGGAGTAGTAGTATGGGATGCTACTTTCACATTGTATCTATTGTAACTTGGGGTTGTCTTGGAGAAGGTAACTTATGTGAAGTCCTTAAATGAAAGTATATTTCTTTAATGTCTAGTTATAGAATGTGCACTTGTTACCGTTGCGACGTAAGCCTAAGGTAGTTACCCTTGAGGATCACATGAGTTCACTATGAGTTGAAATGAGTTCAATATTAAGTGTACTTTTGTGCGAAAATTATGAATGTTTCATCATTTGTGATAAACAATTATTTATATGCTATTTTAATTCTATATTCATGGAGTATTTACTCAGTTAACATGAAAGCTTTATCTCTACAAAAAAGTCCTCTTTTGCAAGTTTTTGCATAAACCATCCTTAGTACAATGTTTGTTTAGACCCCATACTATTCTATACTCTATAAATATTGGTTGGAAGCAAGTGGAAGTCTAGAATACAAAGCTTGGGATCGACACTCTAAAGACTCGGTATGTCCTCATGTATCGAGGACATAATCTTTATCTATTTAGTTCTTCTATTAAGACTTGTATAAGACTTTTTATGTATTTTCTTTCAGTGTAAAGGGTCGTGTCTCTAAGATATTCAAGTGGTGTTTTTTCAAGTTGGCTTATGACGATGAGACTACTGTTTAGTATTTTATCAAATATATTTCCTTATTATTATGATTTACGTGAAAAGTTTTAATTTTGCACTACTTTTCATGTCTTATGCAATGAACAATAGTTAAGATTCTTTTAAAAGACCCAAATGGTCAAGTATGCCTTTTTACACACTCAAGAGTGCCCACTTCTTCTAGGGTGTACTTGGCGGTCGTTACAAGATATATGCACATAAAAAAATTTGAAGACATTCATAAAAGGGACCATTTCTTTAGAATCATGCTAAGTCATTTCAAAAACCTTTATGCACATAGAAGAGAAAATATACAAGACAATGATCACAACAAAACAAGAAAGGTTCATAAACAAGAACAATCTTATCATAATGTCACATTAGCATTTCATGTTCAATAAGTCATATCTTCAACATAAAAGACCCTTACCAACAATATCATCCCTAGACTACAAGTGTAATGCTCATGTAGAGCCCCATAATCCCACACAATCAAGTAAACAAGATAGGAGATCATAAGTAATGACTGCTTAATAACATGTATTATTATAGGTAGTCATCACAAAAATTAACAACGTAGACCGATACAATGTTCATCAATGTAACCAAATCATATAAGAATAACATCATAGAAAGGCAACATTATACATTTCATGATATCATAACACATAATAACATAAGAACAAAATCCTAGGACTTCCTTCAAGGCCAACATGTGCAATATATAGATAGATTCACATACACCTATCTACACTAAGTCAAAACCTTTAAGTAACCCTAGTTAGCGCTAATCTTCATTACTTCATTTTACTTTTTGAAACAATTGCCTTAACAAACAAAGATCATATGAGCTAAATATGTGATCCGGTGTTATCAAACCCTACACCGAAAGAAGGTGGTTTACATGCCACAATAGAATTAAAACGTAAACATAACATTCTAGGTGGATCCACTGGCTAGTATTCCTATGGGGGAAACATAGTTCAATAATTAGGAGACATGATTGAGACCCTCTTTATTCACCATTGTATTGTAATCTCTACCTTCCAACATTGGCAAGGGACACCTCTCATATCTAGTTCACTCTGTGCTAAGCTAAAGTTCCTTTTTGAATTGTCTTTAAGCCTTTATTAATCATCGTAACTTATTATAGGTAATAGGAGACTAACCCTTTGTATATCATAATAATTATATCATTTGGAATCGCATGAGAACTTACTTTTAATACAACCCTCATATGTGAGGTAAACATCATTATCATCATATCATAGTAAGGCACATGAGTGATTCACAATCAACCACATTATATAGTCATACCTTAATCATAATCTCACAATGCATATAGTCAAGACATTTAAATTTTATTCATCGTACCATCACCTACTTAATCTAATCATATGCAATACTTCAATTGAACATTGTCAAGTATAATCCATCATAATTAAATTAAAGGATTCAAGATCAATAAATTAAACCAATTCACCTTCAAATTCTTACTCAAGGTTTTACCATCAAACCAACCATATTCATCCATCAATATACTTAATAACATCATATAATATTAATTAACACAAGAACTAAGTGGATTGTATCATCACTAACAAATTCAACATCAATCCATAACCTAGGGTTAGGGGAATCGGTTTTATAATAAAATCTTCAACAATTAGATTCAATCCCAATAATACATTACCCTAGGCAGTCCATGAATGAAATAAAATAGTTTAAACAAGTCAAACAATCAACATATTCATCAATTCCCATCATTTCATAAGTAAGATCCAATATTTGGGGAAATTGGGGAAAGGACATGATCGACACAAAATACCCTTAATTAACATCAATTACAAAACTATATACCTAATTATCCATATGCAATCACAATTTGACATGATCAATCATCAATTTAATTTTAGAAGAAATTTCATTCGCAGAAAAAAACCCTAGGAATCGGGTGATATAGAATTAACTTTTAAAGAACCTCCTAGGAAAAGGAAACCCAACAGTGAAGAACTAATACCTTACTTAAGTTTTATTCATAAAATTAGAGTAAAATCCTATAGAATTTGATCTTCTTCTTCAAGCTTGTTGATATTTTCAATGGACGTTGAATACAGAGAGAAAGTAGAGAGAGGTGAGAGCTTTTGTGTTTTGATTGGGGGATTTGATTTGAGTGAGTGAATGTGAGGTAAAACTGATTGAAAATAAATATATAACCCTCCCATGAAATAGCAAAAGACCCCTCATTTAAGTTCACCTTTTAATGAAGTCGAACATGAGTTCAATATTTCAGATTTTCATCGGGAAGCAGTTCGCAACGCGGAACTTTCCCGCAAGATTTTCTAATAAATTTAGAACGACAAGGTGTGCTACATGTCCGTGACGTGGACATGATTTTTGTCCATGGGTGCACCAAGTCTGCGACTGCTAGTGCGATTGCTTTATGCCTTTTGGCAGCTTGCTTGGCCAAAGGTCGACTCCCTTTGTGGACCCCTAAGGCGGTACTTGGGGGGTCAGACCTTGACTTTTAACCCTATATACATTAGTTTACCTATTTAAATTAATTTAACAAGTTTTATACTTGATTCAATACTTTTATACCTTCACGAAACCTAAAGATGTTTTACTAGTTCAAGTGCACCAGTTTACGGACGTCTTCGATGTTTCTTACGTTTTTACTCTAATAATTCCTAACTAGTTTTAGTACATTAATTAAGTCTTACAAGAAGTGTTATAAGTCTCCAATTCATCATCTGAGACTCTAGATCAAGTCAGGGACTTTCGTAGTGTTACACATTATCCCCCGTTAGGAACATTCGTCCTTGAATGACACCAATATCATTTGTAGGGGAAGGATAGACTCAATAATAGTAGAACAACCATATCTTGCATATAACATCATTATAGTCACAATTAATATGAATACTTCAGAACTCCATTCAACACTTAACATGGCATTACACATAGAATATCGAACTAAGACACATAAAATCTCAATATTCATAACACATTATGAGGAACTACCTTCTGAACATCAACATGAGCTCAAAGTAACATTGAAGAGTTACCATGATATTCTTCACAAGAAAAAATCAAAATACCAAAATCTCAAGAAGTGAAAACATATATTTCACATTAGTGCAGTTAACAAAAAAAAAATCTTTTTCATGAAAACCATTTTTGCATAACACTTTATAAAATATGCATATACTTAGAAACAAGGAATATTCATATTATTCATTATTTATTTTAAGAGGAATTACTAACCTCCATTAGGAAATAATATGAGTATAGAAGGATTTTATATCAGCCTCGGCCTCCTATGTTGCTCCTTCAACTAGATAATTTCTTCATAGGACTTTTACGGAGGCCACCTATTTTTTCCTCAACTTCTTAACATGGCGACCTAGAATTTTCATGGTAACCTCTTCGAAGGAAAGGATCTCATCTACACCTAACCCTTCAATATGAAGAATGGACTCGGGATCGTCAATACATGTTTTAAGCATGGAGACATGGAATACCGATGAACCAAAGATAGTTCACTAGGTAATCTTCACTCGAATGCAACCTTTCTTACCCACTTTGAATTCAAGATCTCTTCTTCTACTGTCGCATAGGACTTTTTTCGAATTTTATGTTGTTTTCAACTTATCCCTTATCAACCGAAACTTCTCTAGAGCATCAAAGAATATCTCTAGACCAAGGAGTCAGTACTCACCAACCTTAACCACCCAGACCTACATCTGCTACCATAGAGTGCTTCAAAAGGAACAATGGCAATACTCGAATGGTAGCTATTGTTATAGGACAACTCAATCAATAGTAAGTGATTGTCCCAATTCCCTTTGCATATAACACAAGCTCTTAACATATCTCTAGGGTTTGAATAGTATGGTTCGCTCGATCATCCGTTTAGGGATGAAAAATGGTGTTAAGCTTTACTTGAGTACCCAGTCTTTTTTTAAAAGACCTCCAAAAGGTTGAAGTGAAATATGCACCTCTATCCGTTATGATGAACAAAGGGATACCGTGAAACTCACAATATAGATCCTTGCATAATCCTCTATAATATAAGTAGAATTAACGGGAATAAAGTGAGCGGGTTTTATCAATCTATCTACTATAACCCAAATTGAGTCACGTTGCCTCATAGTTCGAGGCAATCCAACAACAAGGTTTATGTAATTTCTTCACACTTCCAAGTAGAAACACCCATTTCTTGGATTAGACCATTAGGCATTAGATGCTCGGCTTCCACTTGTTTGCAATTTTGACACTTTGATACAAACTCCATCCCTTTTCATGCCATCCCACTAATAAACCTCTCTAAGGTCACGATACAATTTTATGGCACCCAGATGAATACAATATCGGGAAGCATGAGCTTCTTCCAAAAAACCCTTTTCCTCCTCAAATCATCAATATCCGGTACACACAACCTTTGGTACCTTATTCCACCATACCTCTCTTAGGAGAATGACTCATTTGACTTGTTAAATACCGACTTCTTAAATTCCATCAATATTGTGTAAAGATATTGCTTAAAATTCAACTCAAAAACTAATGATAGAATGACTCATTTGACTTGTTAAATACCGACTTCTTAAATTCCATCAATATTGTGTAAAGATATTGCTTAAAATTCAACTCAAAAACTAATGATGTCTCAAAGTTATTATGAACCATAAAATCACCATTTGGGCAATCTTTTAATCGAAACACCCAATTGGGCAAACCTATGAAACATTTTTCATTGGGTCTTTCTTACCCTCTTCCACATTAGACAACTAACCATAGCCATAACACTTAGAGTATCCTCAAACACTGGCCTTGTTGTGGTGGTAAATAACACTCAGCAGTAGTCCTTCATAAATTCAAAACCATCTTCTTTATCGGAGATTAAAATCCTTTTGAGTAAACACATATTAGTACTTTGTGGTCGGTATACAAATCCACATAAGCATCATACAAGTAAACTGAGTCACCCACCAGGGTTGTTAACGAACATGGTTCAATAAAAAACATTGGGTAAACATCAAAATTTCTTGCTACTAAAGTAGTTACAATGATAATATAGAACCGGGATCAAGTAAATCATAAACATTAGTAAAGAAGACTTTTACACATACCAGTGACAACATCGAGAGATTCCTCTTTCTCACCCCTAGAGTGGAGAGCATCAAAGTGTTTCCTCTTTTGAGTATCAGAACTAGGGTCACTTGCTTGAGCTTGAAAACTCCCCTTTTCTTGACTCCTCACATTTTGACATTCCCTAACCTTATATCCACCCTTTCCACACCCAAAGCAATTTCACGTCCGAACTAGACACCACCCTAATGATTCTTACCACACTTGGCACAAGAAGGTTTCTTTCTAGGTGAATTTCCACTTCTTATCTTTTGGATTTAGGGTTAGACACCATATCCTTGTTAGTGTTAGGCATATTGGAATGAACTTGGTTGCAAATCCTCATATTGAACCTAGGCATGTCTTGAAATTCAAGCCTACCCTTGGATGTACCTCTCGCTTAAAAGACTATGCCCTCTTAAACTCCATGTTCTTCCTCTTGAGTCTAGTCTCCTCAACTTTTTGAGCGTGATCCATCAAATGAGAGATATCCATATCATCATGGAGCATTGTGGAAACACACTCTTCAACCAAATCCAGAAACAGTCCCGTGACAAAGGGAATCATCTCATCACTTGGTTAGACACCAAGAAAGGTCCATACTTGGACATTTAGTAAACTTCAAGGAGTACTCTTGCACAGTTTTACCTCCTTTCTGAAGGTTGATAATTCCCTCCACTTTGTCCTCCATTTTATCCCTAGGGAAGAGCGAATCAAGGAAAGCCCTTCTAATCACCTCCCAAGTTATAGGATCCATTTTCAAGGCCTATTGTCTCTCCATTGGGTGTACCATGTTTAAGATACATCCTTGAGTTAATAGGAATCTAGCTCGGTCTTTTCATTTGAAGTCAAGCCCATAAGATAAAGGATATTTTCTACCTCATAAATGATTTCTTGGGGGTCCTCATTAACTTTCAACCCAAAACATATGAGGGTTCATCCACGTGAAGTCCCTCAAGAGGGAAGCCCTGGTACTAACATTTTGTTAAACACAGTTTCCGACCTCCCCATTTGCTTGAACTTCCATGTCTTGAGATTGAGTGACTACCACTTGAACTTCTATGGTCATAAGATTGAGGTAAAGTCACAAATGCCATCTTAAAGACAAGACGAAAAAAAATCAGGGGACACGCCCCTTTACATTTAAAAGGACACATAATAACAACTCATACAATGTTAAAAGAATTAGGAACTATGCCCTCGAATATACATTCTTTACTAACAAGATATAATACCGATAATTCCTTTATCGAAGAAGGGTCCCCTCACTTGCCTAGGGTGAGGTCTTACTTTGTTTTAGCTTTTACATGGCTTTCCCAATAGCTACACCTGTGGGGGCGCATAGTTAAGGATATGTTTATTGCTACTAAGTAACTCATTCTTTACTAACGAGGAGTACTCATCTGAAGAGGTACATAGGAATACAACATCTCAACTCACAAATTGTAACCACCTCTTTTTAATATCCTCTCGGTTCTAGGCATAACTCCCCATGGATTCTCAACATTCACTATAAAGGTCAAGGATAAATGTTGGATACCATATCTCAACTCACGAAGGGTATCCATCCTCCAACCTACGTTAGAAAGATCTTGTGAATAGTGAGGTTGATAACAAACACTTCAGTTCTACTCACAATGAGTGTTCACCCAAAAATTCCCCTTTTTAACTTAACTTAGCTTTATTCATTCTTTCAAGTGTCTGTGTGTGTACATGTGAGCACACCTTGCACATAAGTATCATATCATTTACATTTCATTCTACACATGCTTCGAGCTTCTTTCATCACATCACACACTTTAACATGCTTCACGTAATCATATATGTCATTTAGACATAATCCTTAGGACACTTTTCATAACAACCTTCATATAACACATTAACAAGAATGAATTCATTTCATCTATCATCTTCAAATAATATGCCTTCATGGCCTCATTAAACAATACACAAGTAACTTTACACTCATACAATTCAAGTAAAACACCTCCACCAAGAAGGTGGACCATACAACTCTCAGAACATTTCATAATTAAAACTAAACAACATAACAAACTTACCCTTTAATCCAAGGTAGGATCCATTTTCAAGGCCCTATTGTCTCTCCATTGGGTGTACCATGTTTAGATACATCCTTGAGTTAATAGGAATCTAGCTCGGTCTTTTCATTTGAAGTCAAGCCCATAAGATAAAAGATATTTTCTACCTCATAAATGATTTCTTGGGGGTCCTCATTAACTTTCAACCCAAAGACATATGAGGGTTCATCCACGTGAAGTCCCTCAAGAGGGAAGCCCTGGTACTAACATTTTGTTAAACACAGTTTCCGACCTCCCCATTTGCTTGAACTTCCATGTCTTGAGATTGAGTGACTACCACTTGAACTTGTATGGTCATAAGATTGAGGTAAAGTCACAAATGCCATCTTAAACAAGACGAAAAAATCATAGGGACACGCCCCTTTACATTTAAAAGGGACACATAATAACAACTCATACAATGTTAAAAGAATTAGGAACTATGCCCTCGAATATAACATTCTTTACTACAAGATATAATACCGATAATTCCTTTATCGAAGAGGGTCCCCTCACTTGCCTAGGGTGAGGTCTTACTTTGTTTTTAGCTTTTACATGGCTTTCCCAATAGCTACACCTGTGTGGGCGCATAGTTAAGGGATATGTTTATTGCTACTAAGTAACTCATTCTTTACTAACGAGGAGTACTCATCTGAAGAGGTACATAGGAATACAACATCTCAACTCACAAATTGTAACCACCTCTTTTTAATATCCTCTCGGTTCTAGGCATAACTCCCCATGGATTCTCAACATTCACTACAAAGGTCAAGGATAAATGTTGGATACCATATCTCAACTCACGAAGGGTATCCATCCTCCAACCTATGTTAGAAAGATCTTGTGAATAGTGAGGTTGATAACAAACACTTCAGTTCTACTCACAATGAGTGTTCACCCAAAAATTCCTCTTTTTAACTTAACTTAGCTTTATTCATTCTTTCAAGTGTCTGTGTGTGTACATGTGAGCACACCTTGCACATAAGTATCATATCATTTACATTTCATTCTACAAATGCTTCGAGCTTCTTTCATCACATCACACACTTTAACATGCTTCACGTAATCATATATGTCATTTAGACATAATCCTTAGGACACTTTTCATAACAACCTTCATATAACACATTAACAAGAATGAATTCATTTCCATCTATCTTCAAATAATATGCCTTCATGGCCTCATAAACAATACACAAGTAACTTTACACTCATACAATTCAAGTAAACACCTCCACCAAGAAGGTGGACCATACAACTCAAGAACATTTCATAATTAAAACTAAACAACATAACAAACTTACCCTTTAATCCAAGGTCCCATCACCTGTAACATTTTTTCAATATTTCATCATAATATAGTCCTTAGGGAAGTATCTAAACAACAATATCAACCATAAGAAACCAAATATCAAAGACTACCAATTCATGCTCATTTAACCCATTACTTAAGCCAAAATTTCATCAAAATCTTTAACATGTTTTCATTGATGTTTTAGAATTAAAATCACCAACTAAAATCTAGAAACATCATATTTGAATAATTTAAAACATTTTCATGCAAGACTCATATTTAAAGTTGAAGATAGAAGAGGTGAGGGTTGAAAAACTCTTTTTGAACTCTTTTAGAAACAAGATCCTTGAATGGAATAGAGATTAAGGATTGATACCATACCTCACATAGAATTAACCCCAATGATTTTTTATTAAGAAAAGTCCATTAAAAGCCCTCCTAGTTCCTTCTTCATTTCTAGCTTCCATGGAGACTTGAGAGACTCTTTTAAAAGGGAGGGTTGTTGGGTTTTAGGAAATAATGTCTTAAATTAGGTCTTAGGATTTGAAACACTCTGATATACTTAAATAAACCGAAAATGATTACCAAACACCCCAAGCTTTGGCAGATTTTTCATCAGCTTTTGGCAGCACCATCGACGGATGCAACCAACGTTCAGTTGGTGGGGTTTTATAGGTTGACCCTTATATTCAATTTTGGTCCTGGATATCCCAACATACAGGTCCAACCGATGGGGAAATTCGACAGGCCGTTGGTTTGACCATTGTCCGACGTTTGCCCTCGTTGGTGGACACTGCCAAGGCATTTATGGGTTCTTTTCTTGGGCCTTTCTATAGGGCCCCTTGTGTGTCCTCGGTGGGGTCTTACCAGGATGTTAAACCCAAAAACATAGTCTTCTAGGTATTAGGAACATCTCACACCAATTTCAAGCAAAACGAATACGTAAAACTCGCTTAAAAAACATCAAGACACATAAACACTATCTAAGACACACCTTCCGAACGTCATGGATGTTTGACCTCCAAACATAAACAAACTTCACACACTTTCTAAGAACATCAATTTAACATAAAATTAACTCAAGAAACGTTAACGGAGCTCTAGTTCACCTTAATTCATTTTAGGGTGTTACATTCTCCCCCACTTGGAACAACATCCGCCTCGAATGACACTAAAACTTTAAGAACATCATGGACTCAGTTAGCATAACATAACACATTAAAATCATAATAAAAACATCATAATCGAGGCATCAACTAAACAAGGAGAACAATATTACACTTTCACACACTTTGCAACATAAGCAACTTTTGCATCAACTTCACAATTTCAAAACTCACCCTTATCCTTGTTTTATGGAGGAACTACTTATCCAACATCAAACATGATCATAAATAACATATGACAACTCATACTATTATGCAAGAATCTTAATCATTACCAAACTACTAAGGATTTGGTCTCAAGATTGAATAAGAACAAAATAGAAAGATGACGATATCAACTACCTTTATACTCACTCATTATCCCCCACTTAGGGTAACCCCACTATGGGTAATGCCATCTTCAAGGTCTCATACTTCAGAGTATCACTATACTTCTCAGAAGGTAGGAATCCACACTATTCTTAACTCACATACATCAAGACTAAAATCAACCTCATTCAACACTTAGGCACCACTTAATTCAATCTTATGCATAAAAACTCCCATACTAGGTATCCATACCACATCTCCCCCTTAGAGTAAACCTACACAAGAATCTCGAACAAATAATAAGAACAACTAGGAAACATTAACCACACAAGAGGGTTGCCCTCTACTCCTACAAAACTCTCTACATTCTCTCGACATTCCTAAAATTTACACCTTAAAGCATTTCTACCATCATTGAATATAATCACAAGATAACTAATTTGCTCTCAAAGGCACATTATTCCATCATTATAATTCTTACCATGCCTAGAACTACATCACCATAAAGTCTCTCATCACAACACTTTCACTCTCATAAATCACACCTAGATATAAATAGCATCACATCATAATTTTTAAAATTTACCTTCATATTTTATCTTCACGTCCCAAAACCATTATAACATCAAAACTCACCTTTTCTCTTCCTCAAACTTAGGAACATCTCCCTTCCCATGAAATCACAGCTAGAATACCATCGGATAAGGGAACATAAGATAAAGAGGTTGTATGGAGTTAAGTTCTATGGCATGATTCAAGAGTAGTGAAGAAAGTGAAACTCTATCGTTCTATAGCCTCTTGTTCATGTATGTGTTGCGCCTCCCATCAATGACCAAGACTCTACTAGATGTTAGTTGTGAGACTTTTAGATCCTAAGCTATTTCCCATAAACTTATGCTCTGATATCAAGTTTGTCACAACCCGCAAGCCCATCCCCCAGAAGTTAGGGAGGACCCTAAGCTCATGAACGGCTGTACTTGATCCTTTGGGGTCTTGCACTAGATTTTTAACTATCGTTCATTACATAAGATATGAAAAGTAATGCGGAATTAAAACCTTTCACGATATTTAATTAAAACAGGAATCTTTTATAAAAACTAAGAAAGTCTAATCATCACAAGCAATCTTAAAGACACGACATAAAAATCATAGTGAAACGCCCCTTACATTTGAAAGGAATGCATAATAAGAACATATACAAAGTTAAAATAATTAAGAAATATGCCCTCAAATATATGAGGACATACTTTGTCTTGAGAGAATCTTTCCCAAGCTTTTCCTTCTTAACTTCAACCTTGCTTCCAAACCTTTACTTATAGAGCATAGAAAATTATGGGGTTAGTAAAATTAATGTAATAAGTATGGCATATGCAAAATATGAAAAAGGGTTATTTTCGTAAAACACATTTTCATGCCAATTAAGTAAAGCATTCATGAATATAAAAGTAAAACAACATAATAATCATCATGTAACACTTAGAGAAGAATTCCCATAATTTTAAGCAAAAAGAGCATTTTACAGTGAAGTATCCCTATTTTACAGTAAGCTCCTTCAATATTACAGTGAACTATCGTGTTCCAAAAATAGTGAACTTCCAAGGCTAAGTAAAAAGGAAGTGAACTCATTTCCCTAGGAGTTTCCCTAACTAATATTATATTTAGACTCACCAAGGTAATACATGAAGGAAATGCACATACACATCTTTAAAAACACACCGAAGTGATCCTCAAGACTACCTCTTTCGCCTTACTCACCTCGGGAGAACAAGCCACCACTCAATAACTCACCATAGATTCTCAACACTCTATACTATATGTCAAGGATAACTTTTGGATATCATATCTTAACTCATGAAGGGTATCCATCCTTCAAGCTACATTAGAAAGATCTTGGGAATAGTGAGTTTGCTACTAAACACTTCATCTCTACTCACATGAGTGTTTACCCCAAAATTCCCCTTTTTGACTTAACTTAGCTTCGTTCATTCACTGAAGTGTGTGTGTTTGTACATGTGAGCACACCTTGAACATAAGTATCATTTCATTTACATTACATTTTATACATTCTTATACCTTCTTTCAACACATCACACACTTTAACATGATTCACATAATCATATAAGTCATTTAGACATAATACTTAACACATTATTCATAACAATCTTCATAAAACACATTAACAAGAATGACTTAATTTCAATATATATTCAAGGCATTCATAGCCTCATTCACAATATACAAGTAACTACACATTCATACAACTAAAGCAAACACCTCCACAATGAAGGTGGACCATACCAATAATGAACATTTCATAATTAATACTAAACAACATAACCAACTTTCCCTTTAATCTAATCTCCCATCACCTATAACAATTTTATCAACTTTTGATCATAATATAGCCCTTAGGGAATTAGGTAAACAACAATATTAACCATAAGAAACCAAAGATCAAAGACTACAAATTCATGCTCATTTAGCCCATTTCTTAAGTAAAAATTTCATCAAAAGCTTTAACATGTTTTCATCGAAGTTTTAGAATTAAAATCACCAAATAAAATTAGAAACATCATATTTGAATCATTTAAAATATTTTCATACAAGACCCACATTTACAATTGAAGATAGATGAAGCTAGGATTGGAAAATTCTTTCTGAAATCTATTAGAAGGGGATCTTTGAATGTAAGAGAGTTAAAGGACGGATTCCATACCTCACATATAAGAAACCACAATGATTACTGATTAATAAACGTCCACCAACAGCCCTCCTAGTTCCTTCTTGACTCCTAGCTTCCATGGATACTTGAGAGAGTCTTTTAAGAGGGAGGGGTTTTGGGTTTAGGAAATAGAGTCTAAAATTTTGTCTTAGGGTTTGAAACACTTTAATGTACCTAAATAACCCTAAAATGACTTCATAGGTTCATAAAAGACTTGGGGTGATTTTACCACCCCAAACCTTGGCAGATTTTTCAGCAGCTTTTGTTAGCACCATCGACGGATGCAACCAACAGACCTTCTATCCATTAATGGTCTGTTGGTGGGGTTCCATAGGTTGACCCTTAGCTCCATTTGGGTCCTGTCTAGACCAACTTTCAGTTCCAATTGATGGGGAAAGTCCACGGTCCACTGGTTGGACCACGTGTTGTCGTTTGCCCTCGTTGGTGGACACTGTCGAGGCAGCTTTGTGTCCGTCTCTTGGGGCCCCCTCTAAGGACCCGTTTGGGTCCTAGGTTGGGTCATACCTTGACGTTAAGCCCCTCAACATAGTTTTTTATGTATTAGGCACAACTCACACCAATTTCAAGCAAAACAAACACGTAAAACTCACTCAAACACATCAACACACATTAATACTTTCTAAGACACACCTTCTGAACGTCAAGGACGTTCTTAAACGCTTGACCTCCACAATTAACCAAACTTCACACAATGACTAAGAACATCAATATAACTCATTTTAACATTAAATTAAATTAACATTCATTCACTAACCTCTAGTTCATCTTTATTCGTTTTAGGGTGTTATACTTGGTCTTGTGGAGAAACTTGATTTCCTTATGGAGGGACCTTGTTCTTTAGGGGAGGAACTCCCGCATTAGCAAAATCTTCCTCTATTATCCTTGCAGCCTTATTATTGTATTAATCCCCTATATCCACAAGAAAAGTATTAGACGTAAAAGGGATACATATAGTTTCAACTCATAAGGCACAACTTTCATGATTAAAAATATAAGTGAGAATTCCTAAGTGTCACATAGCCTATGTTTCATAAGTGTAGCGCACTTCACATCCATGAACAAAACTTTACGTAAATGTGGTTTAATGAGACATTAATCCTAAGATTATTTCAACCTCATGCTCTGGTACCAAGTTTGTCATGGTCGGGAAGAGCCCCTCGACAAAACCGATGTCGTCCTTGGAGAGGAATAACACTAACCTCTTAACATTCATCATTACATTTCATAGATATAACAATGTGGAAAAATTAAAACTTTTCATATATGTATATATATATAGTGAGATTTACATAGACCTCTAACATATAAAGCTTACTTAGGCTTCTCATTTAAACAACATAGTGAATACGTAGGAATGAGTCTAATACTATCTCATATTGAACCATCTAAATGAATACAAATGATGGACATAGCCAATACAAAGTAAATATTCCATTACAAGCTTACATCAATGTTCCAATATATACAGAAAAGAACAATGTCTTGAACATAATATAATTTCAAATCTAGAATGTGGAAGAGGTAACATACTCGAACGACCTAACAACACTTGGAGGAAAGAATCCAAGTCTTCTTAAATCATCCTCCTATGAACTCAATCTCCGAAACCTACATATTTGAAGAAAACATAAAAATATGGATTAGTACACCACTTGTACAAACTATGGATATATGCACATAAATCATTTGAAGACATGCATGAAATGAACCATTTATTTAGAAACATGCTAAGTCATTTTGAAAATCTTTATGAACATATAAGAGAACATATACAAGACAAGGATCACAACAACACAAGGCATGTTCATAAACAAGAACTATATCGTCATAATATCACATTAGCATTTAATGTTCAATAAGTCATATAACTTACATACAACCCTTACCAATAGTCCCATCACATTCCTACTAGCATGGAAACCTACATTAAAAGAAGCGGACTACTTACCTAGGTAGTACCAAAACATGAACATAGCATCTAGGTGGACGCAATAGCTAGTATTCCTATGGGGGAAACATAGTTCAAGAACTAGGAGTTATTACTTGGGACCCGCTTTATACCTTTGGAATTACAGTCTCCAATCTCATGAGTACAATAGTGAACCTGCCTTCCCTACTTGGGAAGTGACACTCCTCACTACTAGTTCAATCGGTGCTAAGCTAGAGTCCCTTTTTGAAAGTCTTTCTTTAGCAATAACAAATTAGTTTAGATCATAGAGAATAGCTCCTTGTATAGTCATATTCATTACCTAAACAGGAATTGCATGAGAATATCCTTTCAATACAACCCTCATATTTGAGATTAGCGCATTGAAAACATCATATCATAGTATGGTACATAGGTACTTTATAGTTAACCTTATATCATTAAATCTTAAGCATAATCTCACAATCAAATAATCAAGATATTTCAATTGCATCATAATACCATACCTACTTAATCTAATTAGAAAACATACTTCAATTGAACATCATCAACAAGTACAAGCCATAACAATTGAAGTAAAGGTTTAGGACAACAAGGACTTACCCATTCTCCTTAAAAAGTCATCATCATGGTCTTTCAATTAACCAACCAGTTTCATCCAGTAATAGGTGTAGTAACATCATTCAATATTAATTAATACAATAACTAGATCAATCACATCATCACTATCATAATTAATTTCAATTAATAACCTAGGGTTAAGGGGTAAAGAATTCATCATGAATTCTTCAAGAAATAGATCCAATCCCAATAATACATTACACTAGGAAGTTCATAGATGAATTAGAATATATAAAACAAGTCTAGAAATCAATACATTCATCAATTCCCATCAATTTATAAGCAAGATACAAAATTTGAGGAAATTGGGGAAAGGGACATGATCCTCACAAATATCCCATAATAATCATAACTTACGCAACAATCTACACTTAATTAGCCATGGCTAATCACAATTAGTCATAGTCAATCATCAATTTGATGTTTAGAAGAGGAAAACTCATTGGAATTGGGTGATTTACAAATAGACTTTCAAAAGACCTCTTGGGGAAAGGAATTCCAAGAGCGAAGAAGTAATACCTTAATTCTTAATCCACGAAATCAAAATGAAATCCTATAGGAATTTTTCTTCTTCCTCAAGATTTTTTGATCCTTTAATGGAGGATTTTAGGAGAGAGAAAGTTGAGAGAGACGAGAGCTTTTGGTTTTTGTTTTGGGGATTTTATTTATGTCAGTGAAATAGACATTAAAATAACCCTTAATGAATATATAGTCACCCACTAAACTATACAAAAGACTCATCACTTAATTCATTCTTTTTGTGACGTCAAAAAGCTTAAAATACAAAACTAATGAATCTAGGAAGTAGCTACGTGTCGCGGGGTCAATTTCACATTTAATTTTTGAAATCAGGGTTGAGGCAGTGATCCTAGTGTAGACCCCGACTCGCGAGGCCACTTTTGTGATTCCTCATATTGCTTGTGAAGCACGTAGTATCCTCTAGTTTCTTGGTTGCACGCAGGCTTCTTCAGCAGCCTGCTTACCCATGTGAGGTACTCCTCAAAGACCACAGGGTGGTCCTTGGGGAGTCGTTACTCGACGTTTATACCCTATATACTATATTTTACCTATTTAACGTCTTTTGACTAGTTTTAGACTTCATATGGTACTCCCAAACCATCACACAACATAGGGATGTCTACTAGTTAAATTTTGCAAGTTTCTGAACGACATGGAAGTTTCATGACGCCTTGTCTCTAAAACATCCTTAAGGGTTTATAAACACTATTTTAGTCTTAGAAAAAGTGTTTTAAGGTTTAGTTAATCATTTGAGGCTCTATATTAGGTCATGTACTTTCAGAGTGTTACATTATCCCCCCTTAGGAACATTCGTGCCCAATTGACACTAAAATCTTTTGTAGGAAAAAATTAGACTCAATACTAGAAGCATAACAAAAAACATTCATATAACCATCACGAGTCACAAATCATAGGAGTACTTCATAACTCCATTCAACACATAATCATGGCATAACACATAGCAATTCAATAACAAGTCATTTCACGTAAGAGCTCAACATTCATAACACATATTAAGGAGATACCTTCTCAACACCAATCCTAAGCTCAAAATGAAAGCAAAAATTAACCATGATATTCTTCGCAAGAAAACATCAAAGGACCAAAAAAAACTCAATAAGGTAAAATCATATATTTTACAAAAGTGCAAGTTAACACAAAAAGACTCTTTCATGAAAACTCATTTTCACACAATCTTTATCAAAATATGCACATCCTTGCAAAACAAGTCATATTCATTACTTTATTATTAATAGGAACAAGTGACCTTAACTAGAAAAGATATGAGGATAACAGGACTTCATGTCGGCCTCGGCCTCTCATGTTTATCCCTCAACTAGGTACTTCTTCCATAACACCTCTACGGAAGCCACCTCCTTGTTCCCCAACCTCTTCACTTGTGTATCAAGGATTTCAACCGAAACCTCCTCATAGGAGAGGTTCTCTTCCACACCTAGGGCCTCAATAGGAAGTATTGATTCAGGATCACCAATGCACTTTTAAGCATGAATACTTAGAAAACCAGATGAAACGATGATAGCTCACATGGTAATTTTAATTCGTACGCAACCTTTCCATCCCTTTGCAAAATTTCATAAGGGTCCACATAATGAGGACTCAACTTCCCTTTCTTGCTTGATATCACCACTCCTTTAGGGGTAAAATTTTTAGATACACTTTTCCCCCTCTTTAAATCCTAAATATCTTCTTCTATGATCGAATAAGACATTTGTCGTCTATTAGTTGTTTTCAACCGATTTGTTATTATATAAAATTCTCCAAAGTCTTCAAAATTTTTTTTGGAACCAAGAAATAGACTTGCCCACTTCAAACCATCCAATAGGAGGTCCACATCTTCTTCCACACAAGGCTTCGAAAGGAGCCATAGATATATATGAATCGTAACTATTATTATACAAAATTTCAACCAAAGGAAAATGTGTATCCCAATTTCCCTTGAAATTAATTATGTAAGATCTAAGCATATCCTTAAGGTTTTGAATAGTGTGCTCCGCTTGACCATCTCTTTGGGGATAAAAAGTGGTGCTTAACATCACCTTAGTATTCAACCCTTTTTAGAACGACCACCAACACCTAGATGTGAATTGTACACACCTATCCTACATGATGGATAACCAAATATTATGGCAACACACAATCTAATCTATGAATATCCTTGCTTAATCCTCCGCCAAGTTTATGGACTTAATGGTAATAAAATGAGTGGATTCGGTCAATCTATCCACAACCGGCCATATAGAATCATGTTGCTTTTGTGTCCGAGGCAAACCTACCACGAAGTCCATATTTATTTCTTCCCATTTCCAAGTGGGAACTTGTATTTATTGAAGTAAAATAATTTGTTTTGGTACTTCGCTTTCACTTGTTGGCAATTCGGAAATTTTGCAACAAATTCCGCTATGTCCCCTTTTATGTCTTCCAACCAAAACACTTCTCTAAGGTCATGATACATATTTGTAGAACCCAGATGAATGGAATAATGGGAAACATGAGCTTCCTCAAGAATTTGGTTTCTGAAGTGATCAACATTTGGCATAAATAACCTTCCTCGATACCCCAAGACACAATCCCCCCTAAGGAGAATGACTCATTAAGCTTACCAAAAACCGACTCTTTCAATTTTATCAATGGTTGATTGAGGTATTTCTTAAACTTTACCTCAACCACCAAACATGGTTCGGAGTTATGATTGACCATAAAACTATCACTTAGAGAATCTTTCAATCTAAACGCCAAAACGAGCTAACCTATGAACATCTTTCACTAAGTCTTTCTTGGCTTCTTCTACATGAGACACACTAACCATGTTCATATGACTTGGAGCATCCGCAACAACATTGACCTAGATGGGGTGGTAGAGAAAACTCATATCGTAACTCTTCACTAATTCTAACCACCTTCTTTGTCAGACATTTAACTTCTTTTAAGTAAACACATATTGAAGACTTTTGTGGTCGGTATACACATCAACATGAACACCATACAAGTAATGTCTCCATATTTTCAAGGCAAACTCCACGGCCGCTAACTCAAGATCATGAGTTGGGTAGTTCTTCCCATGCACCTTATGTTCTCTAGAAGCATAACCTACTATTTTCCCATGTTGCATAAGGACAGATATAAGCCCACCTCGAGATATATCACAATATACAACGAAGCACTTGGTACCCTTGGGTAAAATCAACACCGGAGCTGAGGTAAGTCTTTCTTTCAAAATTTGGAAGCTTCTTTCACATGGCCCCGACCACTCAAATTAAATACTATTTCGGGTCAACATAGTCAAGGGAGATGAAATGGATGAAAAACCATCCAAAAACCTCCTATAGTATCCCACTAGACCAAAGAAGCTTCTAATGTCTGTTGGAGTCAATGGTCTAGGCCAATTCTAGACCGCCTCAGTTTTTCTTGGATCAACCTCAACTCTCTCGATAAAGATGAAATGATGATGAAATGCTACCGAACTCAATAAAAACTCATATTTTCTATACTTGGCAAGTAGTTGATTTTCCTTAAGCACTTGAAACACCACTCTCAAATGGTCCATGTGCTCAACCTTATTTTTTGCATATACCAAGATGTTGTCAACGAAGACAGTGACAAATGAATCTAGGTAACTTTAAAACACCCTATTCATAAGGTCCATAAATTCCACCGGGGCATTGGTGACACCAAAGGACATTACTAAAAACTCATAGTGACCATATCTTTTTTTAAATGTCGTTTTTTGGTATAACCTCACCTCTCACTCTAAGTTTGTGATACCCCGATCTCAAGTCAATGTTAGAAAATTAGCTTGCCTCTCTGAATTGATCAAACAAATCGTCAATCGGAATTAGAGGGTACTTGTTCTTCATAGTGACTTTATTGAGCTTGCAATAATTCATACACACTCTAAGAGACTCATCCTTCTTGTTCACAAAAAGTACCGGAGCACCCCATGTAGAAATAATAGGTTTAATAAATCCTTTATCTAGTAATTCTTTGAGTTGAGACTTCAACTCTTTCAATTCGTCCGAAGCCATCCGATATAGAAGAATTGAAATGGGGTTGGTATCATATAGTAAGTCAATACCAAAATTAGTTTCCCGTTCAGAGGGATTCCGAAAAGATCATTAGGGAAGACCTCAGGGAAATTCCCTCACTACGGGGACCGACTCAATAGGAGGAACTTTGGAGTAAAAATCTTTGACTCTCACAATGTGATGTAAATACCTTTTGGATATAATCTTACAAGCCTTTAGACAACAAATGATACGATCTCCAGGAATAGAACTCCCCACTTTCAACTCTAAGACGGGTTCATTTGGAAAATTGAACTTGACAATTCTTGTTATACAATAAATAGAAGCAAAAAACTCATGCAACCAATCCATTCCAAAAATGATATCAAAATCAACCATATCAAGTTCTATTAATTCAGCATGAGTAACTCAATTGCGAAACATTATAGCACAATTTCTATCTACCCTCTTTGCAACCACTGAATCACTTATCGGGGTAGTTACCATAAATTGATCATTTAGGATATCAGGCAAAATATCAAACTAACTAGCTATCAAGGGACTAACAAATGATAATGTAGCACTCGGGTAAAGTAAAGCATAAACATCAATAGAGAAGATTTGCAACATACTAGTCACCACATCGGGAGAACTCTCTTCTTCACCCATGGAGCGAAGAGCATAAAAGTGATTCTTTTTTGGAGCATCCGTATAAAATTCACTAGATTGAGCTTTCCCGCTTCCTTTGTCTTGCCCCTTCGCATTAGAACGATCTTAACATTGTGCCCACTCTTGCCACACCGAAAGCAATTGTTTGTCCCTAACAGGTAATCACCATAATGCTTCTTGCCACACATTCAACAAGTTGGCTTCTTGCTTGGTGAACTAGTGCCTCTTCTCTTTTGAGACTTAGGGTAAGACACCCTATCATTACGAGCCATTGGAAATTTGGAAGGAACATGATTAGAAACCCTCTTCTTGGACCTAGGCTTGTCTTGAATTTCAAGCCTACCTTTAGAAGAACCACTTTCATAAGATCTTGCCTTCTAGACCTCCCTATTATTCCTCATTTACCTAGTTTCTTCCACTTGTTCAGCATGAACGATGAGACAAGAAATATTCATATTATCATGAAGCATAGATGAGCTACATTCTTCCCCAAGTCATCAAACACCTCCGTAAGAAAATGACTCATCTCATCCGTTAAGTTTGAAACAAAGGATAGAGCATACATTGACATGATTTAGTGACACATCGATCCTAAAGATATTCAATCTCATGCTCTACTACAAAGTTTGTCACATCCGGGGAGAACCCCCTAGATGTAATTGGTGTCCTCTTCCTTGAAGAGGACCAAGACTAACTTCTTAGCATTTTTCATTGCATATCATAGGTTAAATTGCATAAAATTTGAAACTTTTTATATTTTTCTACATTTAGGTTTAGATAGACCTCTTACATACACATAATATATTTACATAGGAAGCTCACATAGTCTCCACGATTAGGAAGCAATACATAGGCTTTTAGATTTATTTAACATACTTAATGTAGCAATATGATCTCATTGGAAGTCTAGAATACATATCATATTAAAAAATCTAAGTCGAATACAATATTAGGGCTAAACCCATACTTCATTACACTAAAGGCCTCATTTAGGCATATATAAATTCATTAAAGAAATAGAATGCACTAAATTGTTTTTAAGACTAAACAATATCCAATAGAATGATACTGACATCGTACTCGAAAAGTGAGGATCTACCTAACTTGGAGAATAGTATTCCAAGACTTATTCAATGGCCCTCTAAAACCTCAACGGCCTGAACCTACATTTTTTTAGTAAACATAGAAACATGGGTTCGTACATGACTTGTTTTATGTATAAGCATATGCAGATAAAAAAATTTTAAAGGATGCATTTAAAAGGGTAATTTATTTTAGAAGACATGCCAAGTCAGTTGAAAGTCATTAATGCACATTTAAGAGAACATATGAGCTAATAATCATATACACATTAAGATAATATCATCTTTAACACAAGACAAATATCCTAAAGCATAATAAAGTTAACATGTGTAAAGCATATTAGAACCATAACCAAGTAACTCCAACGTCATGTTATAATAACAAAACATGTATAAGAGGGCATAACATTACAATATATACAAGGCTCTTACTCATAACCCCACATCAAGTCTATACATCCAATTACCATGTAAAACTCCCATAACCTTACTCAACCAAGTAAACCAAATAAATGATAAAAAGCAATGCCTAACATCACATAATATAGCATCAAGAGTAGTCATTATCATGTTTATCAATATAGACCAATAGCATGTTCATATATGAAACAAACATCATATAGTATCATCAACATGTAAAGTCAACATATGTTAATTATTTGCTATATAAGAGCATAAGAACATAAAAACATCCTTCTAAGACTTCCCTTAAGTCAAACTAGTTCAATGTATAGGTGGAGTCTTATAACCCTACCTAGACTAAGTCAAACCCCTTAAGTCATCTTAGTTATAGTTCACTTATTACATCATTTTACTTTCGGGAACATATTACCTCAACAGAGATAGACCACATGAGCAAATATGAAATTTGGTGTCATGGAACCTTACATTGAAAGAAGGCGGACTACGTGCCAAGGTCGTACAAAAACATGAACTAGCATCTAGGTGGATCCACTAGCTAGTATTCCTATGGGGGAAACATAGTTGAAGAACAAGGAGATATTATTTGGGACCTTCTTTATGCCTTTGGAGTTATATTCTCAAATTTCAAGTGTACAATAGTAAACCTCCCTACCCTACATGGGGAGGGACACTCCTCACTACTAGTTCACTAGGTTTTAAGCTAGAGTTCCTTTTTGAAATGTATTTCTTTAACAATCATAACATATATTAGGTAATAGGATAATAGATCCTTTTATAGTCATAGTCATTATCTCAATACGAATTGCATGAGAACATCCTTTCAATGCCACCCTCATATGTGAGATTAGCACATTAACATCATCATATCATAGTAAATCACATTGGTACTTCATAACCAACCTTATATCATTACTTATTAAGCATGATATCATAATAAAATAATCAATACATTTCAATTTCATAATCATACCACACCTACTTAATCCAATTACAAAATATACTTCAATTGAACTTCATCACCAAGTAAAAGCCATCACAATTGAAGTAAAGGTTTACGATAACAAGGTCTTACCCAATTTCCTTCAAAAGACATCATCATGGTCTTACCATTAACCAACCAATTTCATCCAATAATAGGTGTAGTAACATTTTTCAATAGTAATTAATACAATAACAAGATCAATTGTATCATCACTGTCCCAATTAAGTTCAATTCATAACTTAGGGTTAAGGAGAAAAGGGTTCATCATGAATTCTTCAAGAAATAGATCAAATACCAATAATAAATTACCCTAGGAAGTCGATATATGAATTAGAATAGATAAAAACAAGTCTGAGAATTAATACATTCATTAACTTTTATCAATTTATAAGCAAGATCCAAGATTTGGGGAAATTGGGGAAATGGACATGATTAACACGAATTTACCACAATTATAATCAATTACTCTACAATCTACACTTAATTAGCCATGGGTAGTAACAATTAGTCATAATAAATCATCAATTCAAAGTTTAGAAGAAAACCCATTAGAACAGGAAAACCCATTGGAATTTGGTGATTTAGAAATAGACTTTGAAAGGACCTCTTTGGGAAAGGAATCCCAAGAGTGAAGAACTCATACCTGAATGAAGCTTAATCCATGAAATTCAAGTGAAATTCAATCGTAATTGGACTTCTTTATCAAGCTTTCTTGCTTTTTCAATTGAAGATTTGGGAGAGAGAAATGAGAGAGGGATGAGAGCTTTTGGGTTTTGTTTGTTGGATCTGATTTAGGTGAGTGAAAATGACTCTTAATCAATAGATTTCACCGCCTAAATAATCCAAAATACCCCTCACATAATTGGGTCTTTTTGTGAAGTCAAAATGCTTAAAATACGACACTAATGAATCTGGGGAGTGGCTGCGCGTTGTGGGGTCAATTTAACATTTTATTTTTAAAAATTTGGTTGAGGTAGTAAGACTTGTGTAAAACCCTCATCACGAGGCAACTTTTGTGCCTCCTCTTGTTTGCTGCACGATGCGTAGCATCCTCCACGTTCTTGGCTGCGCGCATGGTGCTTTGGTAGCCTGCTTGCCCATCTTCGGGCCCTCTCAAGGATCTTTTTGGAGGTCTTTGGGGAGTCGTTGCTGCACGTTTAGACCCTATAAGTTATATTTCAACCATTAAATTTCTTTCTACAAGTTTTAAACTTCATATGGCTCTCCCAAACCTTCACACAACATAGGACCCAAAACTTCCTATATGAATTATAAACACTATTTTAGGATTAGAAACACTGTGTTAAGGTTTATTAAATCATGTGAGTCTCTATAGTTCATGCACTTTCAAAGTGTTACAATTACCTTTTTTTGGATTGCATGAGAACCTCCTTTCAATCAAACCCTCAAATGTGAGATTAACACCATCATTATCATATCATAGTAAGGCACATAAGTAATTCACAATCAAACTTATATCATCATACCTGAATCATAATTTCACAACTCATGTAGTCAAGACATTTCAATTACATTCATCATACATCACCTACTTAATCTAATTACATGCAATACTTCAATTGAACATCATCAAATATATGCCATCATAATTGAAATAACGGATTCAAGATCATAAATTCTTACCAATTCACCTTCAAATCCTTCCTCGAGGTTTCACCATCAACCCAACCATATTCATCCATCAATGTAGTTAATAACATCATATAATAGTAATTAACACAAGAACTAAGTCAATTGTACAAGATTATACAATTCAACATCAATCCATAACCTAGGGTTATGGAATCGGGTTCAACTTGAATTATTCAAGAATTAGATTCAATGCCAACAATGTGTTACCTTAGGCAACAAGTCAAACAATCAATACATTCTTCAATTCCAATCAATTCATAAGAAGATCCAAGATTTGGGAAAATTGGGGGAAAGAGATGATCCACACGAAATACTCCTAATTAGCATTAATAACTCAATAATATATGCTTAATTAGCCATAGGCAATTACAATTTGACATAATCAATCATCAATTTCAAGTTTAGAATAAAACTCATTTGTAGAAGAAAACCCTTGGAATTGGGTGATTTAGAAATTATCTTTGAAAGGACCTCCTGTGTAAATGAATCCCAAGAGTGAAGAATTCATATCTTAATGAATCTTTATCCACAAAATTGAGTAAAACACTACAGAATTTGGTCTTATTCTTCAAGATTCTTGCTTCCTTCAATGGAGGTTAAACAAAGGGAAAAAGTAGAGTGAGGTGAGAGCTTATGGATTTTGATTTGGGTATTTTAATTTAAATGAGTGAATATAAGGTGAAACTAATTAAACATCAACAGATAAACCACCCATGAAATACCCATAAGACCGCTCACTTAAGTTGACCTTGTAATGAAGTTAAACTTGAATTTCAAATTTCAGATTTTCTTTGGGGAACAAGTTTGCGATGCGGAGCTGTTCCCGAAAGATTTTCTAAATTAATTTCAAAGCAGAAGAGTCTGCTTCATGTCTGCGATTCGGCATGATTTCTGTCTATGGGTTAAACATGTCCGCAACGCGGACTTGCTCTCTACTAGTGCAATTGGTTCTGCCTTTTGGCAGCTTGCTTGACGAAAGGTGGGGTCCCTTTGTGGACCCCTAGGGAGATCCTTGGGGAGTCGTACGTGGCTTTTTACATCCTATATACATGATTTTACCTATTTAATGTAATTTTACAAGTTTTAGAATTCATTCAATACTTCTAAACCTTCACGAAAACAAAGGACGATTTACTAGTTCAAGTGCACTAGTTTCTGGACGTCATGGACGTTTCTTGACGTTTTGACTTAACACCTCCTACAAAGTTTTAATATTTTAAGTAAGTCTTAAAATAGTGTTTTAAGTGTCAGTTCATCATGGGAGGATCTAGACCAAGTTAGGTACTTTCAGAGTGTTACATCTTGTACGTTCTTATAAACATTTCATAATTAATCTTTAATCGACATATTTGCCATATTGCCCCAACTTGTAGAACCGTTTGGAGAAATTAATAAAAACCATTTCAAAAGTCCCGAGATAATTAACTTAGTTAATGAAGTGTAAAACTTGAAGAAACACTAATAACAACCTATCTATACCTTCAAAAACTGGCTCAAATGGAGCTAATAGATGGGAAAATGATTGCCACATCTACAGATCACGTTTCTAGCAACGGGGGCAACCTTTAGGTAGAAATCATTAAAAACTAACCTTTGTCATGAAATAACTCCATATTAACCTTATTTTAAGCTTTATTTCTGGTTTATAAGTTAAAATAAATATTTTCATGGCTTAAAACATTGATTAAGCCAACATAAATCATTTTGTACCTGACCCGAATTCTGCCCCGACAGTCCGTAGTAAAACCCTTAAAACTTTTCACTCTGATGTCGGTTGGATATGGGGTGTTGTTCATTCAAAACTAGACTAAAAATAATTAGATTTAATGGGTGAATGTCCTTCTAACTTGTTATATAATGGAAGAAAACATCCAAGACATTAGTCACAAAATTTGAGAGAAATCTTTAAGGAACTTACGATAAATTTCGCCAACTTTTATTTTTCAACTTACATATCACTGGAATACTTTAAATCACATACTAAATCATTCTTAATTTATTACCTACCCTCATAGTCCTTCGACAAAGATACAAGTTAATTTAGACATTTTTGAAATTTAGAGTGTTACAATCACGAACCAGGGTGGAACACCCCAAAAAATTTATGACCTAATCTAGAGACTAACCTAATTAATTATGACATAAAAATTGGTAATTGTAGTCCTAAGTGTTTTGGGAAGGAGACGTGGAAGTTTGGAGGGTTTAGAGACGAAAAATGAAGAAGAAAATGGTCAAGTATCGCGCACCTGGTGAAAAATCCTGAAAATTTCAGCTCCACATCAAAGAGATAATATGAGGTCTTCTACCTCAAAAAGTATTTTTGAAAAATTCATTTGGACCCTGCTGCATGTCGTTGACCCACCTCCAATTCTTTATAATTTTGGGATTTAAGGAAAAGTCAAGTCGGACTTTTGTTTTAAGGTCCAACTAGTGAAGGGGTGTTTTGGGTATTTTTGGAGGGTCAATATAAATAGTTTTTAGTCATATTGAACTCATTAACAAATAAAAATACAAACCACTCAGTTAGAAGTCAAAAAAAAATATTGAAGCTCTTCCTTCTCTCTAGTTTCACTCTCTCTTGAACCTCCATTGAAGAACTTGGGACTGACAAGAAGAGGATAAATTCTCAAAGGATTCAACGAAACTTTGTGGCTAAATATTCATTAAGATATTGTTTTTTTCACTCATGGGATTCATTTTCCCAAGAGGTACCTTTAAAGATGTTTTCGAAATTTCCAAAATATCTAAGGTTTTTCTCTACACATGGGTCTTCTTTGATAAATGAAATTATGAATAAGTTATTATGAATTATAAATACTTAAGGTTATTTTGGTGTATAATAATGGATGATTGTTGTTGTTCACTTGGAATTCCCTTGGACCCATTTTCCTACCCAATTTCTATAATCTTGGATTTCATATGGTGAATTGATTAAAGACGATGAATATATTAATTGTTTATATTGATGTTAGTTATGTTATTTCTTCTTGAAATACCTTATATTATGTATTGGTTATGCATTGTTGGGTCGTTGAAGCATGAATTCCCATGATGGGCAGAAGGTATAACTGTTAACACAAGTATGAAAGATTAATTACTTAGATAGTAATGATGTTATATCTAATGTGTTATTTTGGTGTTGATGACAAGTCCCTTAATCTTTAACCCTATACACTTGAATTATCTATGAATTATGAATGTATGATATGGTATGATTATTATAAATTGGTTCTCGTGATTATAATAATGGAATGTTAAAGTTAAAGGTTTACTCACTTGCTAGTGTTTGCAAAGTAAAATGATTGTTCTCACTTATAAACCTTTATGACCTATTATGATAAGATCTTTACATAAGATTCTAGTAAAGACTACTGGAACTTATGTGATGACTAAAGGTGATTACTAAAGGGAGTAGATTCTTAGCACCGAAAGGGCATGAAAATAATATGAGGTCTCACATCTAGTAAGTCGTGCTCCCCACATGGGTTATCTCACATTTAGCAAGTCCGTATTACCAAGATATGTGTTGTCTCATGAGATGGAAACCCCCACGTTTAGAAAATTAGAATTTGTAGTAACAATCTTCTTGACCCTTAACTATGTGCCCACATAGGAATCTAGCTTAGTGTATCCCCCTAAATAGATATGTAAGCAAGGTTTTTGTGCCCACATAGGAATCTAGCTTAGTGTATCCCCCTAAATAGATATGTAAGCAAGGGTTTTTCAATCTCTTTCCCTAATATAAAAGTAAATGAATAAAGTAAATATATAAACTCTTACAAGGGCTTCCTTAAGGGTTTCTTCATAGTGTGAGGGAGGGTAAGGGACTTCACTTGCACATTGCACCTATGGGATCCTAAAAGATGGTTGTAGTAGTGTTCTTTTGTGATTATGTTTTTACGCCTTATGTGTGTCAGGCTATGTATGATCTTTATAAATATGGCAAGTCATGATGGAAGGTCAGATTATGAAGGTATGTATGAAGTAGGTTGCAATATTATACTTATCTTTGGATAGAGTTATGGGATTCTATTCTTTGCATTGTACGAAAATTGTTTGGGTTGTCTACATTTGGAGATGATATTATGTTGGGTTTGCTTATGATGCTTAACTTATGTTCATATTGGGTTTGCTTTTTAAAAATCATGTTTTTACTAAAATGTCCTTTTATGCATGTTTCCAATAGTTATTATGCATACAGGCCATACTTCGAGGTCGAATATGATTGTTATGGCTATAGGGTGCTCTCGGGTTGTAAAAAAATTGGTGTCAGAGCATAAGGTTGAGAATATTGTAGGATTGATGTTACAAAATAGCACGTCGAGTAGATTCTTATTCATGAGTGTGAAACGCGCCATACTTATGAATGAGAGGATATTAGATGCTTAGGAACATTCACACTTTTGATATTTATTAGTTGTGCCTAAGAGTCTTGAATCTATCTAGTCCTTTATTATAATCCTTTTCGTTTGCATTTATCCAATTAATACAAGAAGGACTAATTCTAGGACAATCAAGGAGGAGAATGTAAATGAGGTAGTTTCCCCTCAAGATTCTCAAAACCCTCAAGTTTCTATTGAATAAGAGGTTATATCTAATGTCGAGATAAGGGATACTATTCATATTTAACTGAAGTGTTGGCAACTCAAGTATCTAGGGAAACTAGGGTGGAAGTGAACCTTAATGTTAGCACTACCTCTTCTAGGATTAGGGATTTGACAAGGATGAATCCCCCTACTTTCTTTGGCTCTAAAATGGAGGAGGACCCATAAGGGTTTATTGATGAAGTATTCAAGGTGCTAGATGCGATGGGTGTGTCTTCTCAAGAAAATGTGAAACTAGCCGCCTATCAATTCAAGATGTGGCTCAAGTTCGATATGAACAATGGATAGAGGATAGGCCTATTAGAGAAGGTCTTCTTAGTTGGGCATCATTCAAGACAACTTTTCTTGATATTTTTTCCCCTTAGAATTAAGGGAGAGGAAAATGCTAGAATATATCAAACTTCATATAGGGGGTATGGGCAAGAAGGAGTATGGCCATAAATTCACTCAACTATCCAAAAATGCTCCTACTATAGTGGCGGATTCTAGGGATAAGATGACTAAATTTGTTATGGGGATATCCTACCTTGTGGTTAATAAATGTAGGTTGGCTTTGTTGATTCCTAGCATGGGCATCTCTCGTCTCATGGCTCATTCCAAACAAATTGAGGATCAAAAGCTTAAGCAAGTTGGTAAGGAGTTGAAGAGGAGAAGGGATGAAGATGGGAAATCTTCCAAGGCCATGTTTGAGGTTCAAGATAATCCAATGTTCAAGAAGTGTTTCCCAAACGAGGTCCTCCTAACACTCCAAGGTCATAAAAGGTAAACTATCTACCACAAGCGTCAAGAAGAAAGAGGTGGTGGTTCTTATGTTGAGAAGCCTATTTGTGCTAAGTGTGGTAAAATATAAGATGCAAGTGCCTAGTATGAACGGATAATTTCTATAGTTGTGGTAAGAATGTTCACATGAATAGGGAATGCCCTATGGTAAAGGCTCAAGGAAGGGAAAATGCTCAAACACAAGCAAGTTGTCCGAATTTCGATTCTTTTAAGAAGAACCACTTATATGCTCTCAAATGCCGGGTGATCAAGAGAGGTCTCCAGATGTTGTTATCGGTATGTTACAAGTATTTTCAATAAATTGTTATGCATTGTTGGATCCCTTTGCCACATTGTCTTTTGTAATTCCTTTAGTGGCTATGATATTTGATATGCTTCCCGATGTCTTGGATGAACCCTTATTTGTTTCTACCTGGATGGGTGATTCCGTAGTTGCTAGAAAAGTATATAAAGTTTCTCCCATTTTTTCCGAATAGAGTCACATCGGTTGATTTGGTATAACTTGATATGTTGGTCTTTAATGTTATTTTAGGGATAGATTGGCTACATGTTTAGTTTTATTCCACTGATTGTAGAACTCGGGAAGTAAAGTTTCAATTTCCTTATAGAGCCAATTTTTAATAGAAGGGGGAAAACTAAATTCCTAGGGGTATGATTATTGTGGGATTCAAGGATCTTGAGTCTGAGACTCCTCCATTGGAGTTGGTCCCCGTATTAAAGGACTTTCTAGAAGTCTTTATCGATGACTTGCCCGAAATTCCTCCTGAACAGGAAGTATATTTTGACATTTATTTATTTTCGGTTACACAACCTATATCAATGCCTCCTTACCAAATGGCCCTGCCTGAGTTGAAGTAATTATACGCTCAACTCAAGGTTTTTCTAGATAAGGATTTTATTCAACCAAGCATTTCTTCATGGGTTTGTAACACTCTAAAAGGTCAAAACTTAATCTAGAGCCTAAAATGAGTGTACATGTGTTGTAAAACTATTTTAAGTTCAATAATAATTTATACAAGTCATTTAGAGAGTGCTAGAGTTAAAACGTCAAGGAACGTCCACGACGTCTGGACACTTGTGCCAAAAGATGCTAGTGTGCCTTAGCATATTTGACGGGGTTTTAGAAGTCGAAATTATATGAGATTAGATGTTAAGGTGTCCAACATGTATTAAAGTTTTTTAGGGTCTAAAAGTAGATGTACAACTCCCCAAGTACTAAGCAACGAGTCCTTGAGGAGGAACCTTGCATTATGGCTAAAAGTTATCTTGAGACAGAAGCCATCGACGAATGTAGGCTACGAGGCGTAGCATGACTGACAAGGCATCGATGGTTACTTAGACATTGTTTCAAAGGGTTCTTTTTGGTCACACTCTGACCAAAACAACTACTGCATAGGACGGTGGAGGTTGTCGTTGTCGACTGACCTATGGACCGTAGGTCAGGTTCTCGTAGGTCAGGGCATATGTTTTGCTATCAAATTTTAATTAGTTAGTTTAATTAAGTTAGTTGGTGAGGGGTTTAATTAGTGATTAGGGGGTGTTTAATAAGGTTAGTTAATTAACTATATAACCTACTCAAGGATTAACCCGACTAACCACATCTTAATTCCCAAACTAAAAGTACTATTCCTTATATCTATGGGAAAAAGGTCTGATATACCCCTCAACTTTTTCATTTAGAGCTGATATATACCCCTACTTGTAAACAAATGACTCATATATACCCCTACTTGTAAACAAATGGCTCACATATATACCTTGAACTTTGATTAGAAGAATCATATCTACCCCTAAATAATTTTTTTTAAAAAAAATTAGAAGTAATAAATATAAATTTAAAACTAATTTTTTAACTTCCGTTAAATGAAGGTTATATGTGAGCCATTTTGTAACGGCAGGGGTATATGTGAGCCGTTTGTATAACGGTAAGGGCATATATGAGCCACTTTTATAACGAGGGGTATATCAACTCCAAATGACAAAATTGAGGGGTATATCAGATCCTTTTCCCATTTTCTCTCTCCTAAAGAAACTCCATAGAAGACAAAGGTCAAGGGGAGTTCTAGGGAAGAAAGAGGTAAAGTTTCCGCCATCAATCTTCATCAAATACCAAGGTATGGGAACTCTTCACCTTTGGGATTCCATTCCCCAAAGGGTTCTTCTAAAATTTATTTTCAAAAGGTGAGTGTCATGTGGGTTTCTCCCTATTAGGAAATTGATCTTCTAAATTGACTTTTCTATGGTTTATTTTTGTTATTATGATTGGACTATGAAGTATTATGATTTAATTATTCTATATCTTGATGTATTGACCTAGTTTGTGGAAGATAAGTTTTCCCCCCAAACCCTAGGTTGTGATCTTAAATTGAATTGTGTAGTAGTGATGTATGTGTCTTGTTTAATGTTTGAAATACTATTATATGATGTTGTTATACCAAGTGATAAATGAATTGTGATTGGTTTATTGTAATACCATGATGATGTCTTGGGAGGAGGAAGAGATATGGATTTGTGATCTTGAATTCTTAACTCTATTGTGATGACTTATACCTAGTGATCTTGATTCAATTGAAGTATATGCATTGTGATTGGATTATTTAGGTTGGTACAATGTTGGTATTGTAATGTCTTATCTTATTAATTATGAGATCATGTTAAGGTTGTGATGCTATAAGGATGGTGTTGATTCACTTGTATGCATTACTATGATATCAAATATGGTGTTGATCTCATTCTAAGGATTGTATTGAAAGGTTATTCGCATGCAGTTCCTAATGACCTAATCATGATGATATACAACGGGTTAGTCTCCTATGACCTAAACTAAGTTGTGATAATAAAGGATGACTTAAGGACATATCAGAAAAGGACTTTACCTTAGCACCGAGCGAATTAGTAGTGAGGAGTGTCCTTTCCCACATCGGGAAGGTAGTCTCACGACCCAAAATGAGCCGCGAGTGGCACCCTCACTTACCCTCCTATGTGAGCGAACCAACCAATCTAAACCCCAACATTTCAACCATAATAAACAGAAAATAATGCGGAAGACTTAAAACTCATTACTATAACCAATAAATAACTTCTAAAATTTAATACTTATTATTCTCAAAATCTGGAAGTCATCACCACAAGAACATTCTATCCTCAAATTACTAAATCTAAGAGTGTCTAGGAAGCTAAATTAAGTAAACAGATGGTCCATGTCAGACATTCAAGGACATCAAGACCTGAATGAGAGATAATCCAGTCCGAGCTAGGAACAATAGCTCACCCTTAAATCTGACGCGATGAAGAATGGCTAGAGTTGAGGACGAGTTGAAGTTGATGGCACATTTGCTGCACACCACAAATAACAAAGAATAAAATTACAAGTAGGGGTCAGTACAAGGCACAAGTACTGAGTAGGTATCATCGGCCAACTCAAAATAGAAAGCAATATATATCAGATAATAACATAAAACCAACCAGATACTTAACAGGTGACAACAACAAGTACCATAACCATTGGCCACAACACCAAGCACATCTATGAGGACCCAAGCCTCCACACCATACTCATTTGGGAAACAGGTTCTTTAAATCTGAGTATATTAGCATGACTCAAGATTCATTCTTTTTACTATCCTGGTGTCGGAAAGTGACACTCTGATCCCCTCAATATTCATTCATCTTACTATCCTGATGTCGAAACATGACACTCCGATCCTCTACTGTCCTGGTGTCTATCCTGGTGTCGAAACGTGACACTCCGATCCCCTAATACTACATGTCGGTTCGTGACACCCGATCCCCTAATCTCATTAATTTCAAGTTCATCAACCTTCCTTTATGCCAAGACATCATCATTAATAGAGAGGTTTTAAGTTTTAAGATTCAACAACCTCATTATGCTAATTTTATCACAATTATACAATCACATCATGCAACCACACAATTAAGCATATAGAAGACTTTACAAAACTACCCAATACATATCATTCGCTATTAAGAGTTTACTATGAAATAGCATAAACCATAACCTACCTCCACCAAAGAATCGCGATCAAGCAAGCTATCCCCCAAAACCTTTGCCTTCCTCTACGTTCTTCCCTTTCTCTAGCTCGTTTCTCTCTTCTTTTCTTTTAAATTTTCTCCTCTTTCCAATTTCCTTTGTTTTATCCTAATTACCATATAATTAAGTATAAAAGATGGTAAAAGTAACCCACTATTTATTTCAAGGTTATCTCCTTTAACCCCCAAGTAATTTAATTATTAACATCAAACCACTAACTTTTTAATCATAAGCAGGAATAGTCCAAAACACCCCTTAAAAACTTTTAACAGAAATCCGACCCAGTCAGGGTTACGCAGCCTGTGATGGCCCGTCGTTCCTGCGACGGTCCGTCCTGCTGTTTCCATCACAGAGTTCAGAGCCAATTTGTTTTAAGAGGTCTGTGATGGTCCGTCGTGCCTACGACGGTCCGTGCTGCCATGTCGTCGCGAAGTTCAGAGAGTCGATCCCAGTACCCAAATTTCCAGAGTCTAAGTGTTTTGGAACGAGACTCCCTCGACGGTCCGTCGTACCCATGACGGTCCGTCGTGGGATCCGTCGACCCAGACAGCTATTACCAGAAATAAACTCTACTGCTCAAAACGACTAAACAGGTCGTTACAGGTAGGCTCACTATTTTGCTCATGAGATTGGAGACAATAATGCATGTAGCATTAAGAGGGTCCCAAACTACATATCTTAATTCTTGAACTATGTTGGCCCTATAGGAGTACTATCTAGTGGATCCACATAGATGATATGTTCATGTTTTGGTACTACCTTGACAAGTAGTCCGCCTTCTTTTGATGTAGGGTTCCATGACACATGATTCAACATTAGCTCATGTGGTCTATGTCGGTTATGGCTACACTAAACCATTTTAGGGCTACGGTCTCACAAGTAAAGTGTAGTCTAAATTAGTAAGAAGTGTGGCCTTTGAAAAAGGCTACACTTTTAGACTTTAAGCAACACTTTTTAGGGCTTCGCCTAAAGCAGCGAATCTTTTATATTTCGCAACACTTTTTAAATGTCACCATCTTTGACTAAACATTTAAATCGTAGCCAAAGAGGTGTAAGGGCACACTGTTTGTGATGCATTAGCGACACATATTTTTTATAATACTACACTTAAAAGCGTTGTATTTTCTTGTTTATTGGTCACACTTTAAAAGTGTTGCCTTTTATATGTCATCTAGAGAAACACTTATAAATGTGGAAATATTGGGTAGAATTTTTATGGCCACAATTTTTCCATTTTAGGAATAATTATTTTTATTTTCATACATTGAATAATCACAATATTAAATTTATACTTGATCTAAAGCACAAAATTAGAAAATTAATAAATCGAAACTATATGGTTCAAATAAACTTTGAAAAACATATCTATACAACCAATACTAAGAAAACAATTTAATAATGATCTCTACTATCAATAATTTCCACAAAGACAAATACATACAGATAATATGACAATAGTACAAAAAAATATTCATCGCTCAACACAATAGATCGAGTCTACTTTTCGCAATTATACAATTTCAATTACCGACATTTTCCTGCATATTAAAAAAAATATATGTTAGTGAACTAGATGATGTATTAACTAGTCAATACTAGTCATTTTTAACAATACTTCCCAGCCCCCTCACAGTGAAGTGCATTGTTATTAAAAAAAAACTGGACTTTTAGTTATTATTAAAACATGTATTCATCCATCCAAGCATAGTAGTAATTGTCTAACGTTGTTTTTGACATCCAACTTTCTGTATAATGGCTCCAATTGAAATAAAACTCAATAACCAAATGTTTGGTTCAATGTTAGAGTAGAGCACTGTAGTATCTTCTGTGGCATTTGAGCAGTTTAAGGGGAAAATTACAATAAGGCATTAAAAAGCTCTGGAGAAATCAATAGCTGTAAAATTGGACATTTGAGGAGGCAACATTAGAATAATTTATGACATACTAAAAGAACAAATGTAGCATGCAGAGAAAAATCTCAGAATCTTGTGGAAAACAATAGGCATGTAAAGAAATAAAAAACAAGAACAGCTAGTTTAATGCTTCCTGAAACAATATATACATACCATAGCCCTATAATTCACCCCGCAAAATTAATTCATAAGTAAATTATGTTCGATGCAGAGGAAAAAATCATCTATTCCAAACATATTCATGTCTTGTTTCGCTTGTTTGACTGTGCAAAGCTCACCACTTTCATCATCACAACTTTTTTAAGCGAAACACAATTCTAACAAGTGTGTCATGTGTTTACAATTCTTTCGCTTAGAAGTGTACATTTTTATTACTTTCTTATTTTGTAAAAGCTCCAAGTTGGTTCCCCAAACACACTTAAGGTCGAAGACTAACTCTTTCTATGTTTGAAAAATGTTTCAAGGTAACTGCTTATATTTGGCTGTTAAATTCTACTATGTCATTAATATCATAGCTTGATAATCAGATCCTATCAGAGACACTATAAAGAAAAAGAATCAAAAAGTTTAAATTCACATAAAACAAAATACTATGGACAAGCTAAGTTCATGAGTTTTAAGGTAGTTTTGTCTACGGTATATCCTTAGGAATATCGTAAAACCTCATACAACATTAGGATGTTAACAAATGCATGTCCATATCATTGAGGATCTCATAATACTAAATGACAACGATTTACCTTATCATAAGTTTGAACGATGAAGTGATTTATCAACTCATTATATACAGATGACATCTTTTTGTTTCAAGTTAGTAAAGGAGCGGTGACACCCTGTTATCCAGTTTACTAAACATGTCTATGCTGAAAGAAATTACACTTCTGCAAGTAAACATAACAATGAATTATTTTGTCTTTTCATTTTCATCCATCTAATTAATTTTTGAACAATGAATTGTTGCAATCGTGTTCTGAAGGCATTTAGGTTGGTCCCATCCATTTGGTTTTAGCCACCAGCCACCATGCGCATCAAGGAACTATAGGACAAACAAAGCTCCTTTGCCTTGTGATATCACAAATATTTGAACAAAATAAACCAATCTTCTAGCAGGTAAGGAAAATGGAACAAGAAATTGATGACACACGGGTGAGACACAAGTAAAAATCAGCAACTATTTATAAGAGGAGTTTCAATCACCTCTGCAAACTTATCTCCTTTCAAATCTAATATTTCTACAAGTAACAAAATATATAATACTGCTATTGAAGATGAACTCGGAATTATATAGCAAGGCTACTGAACAATAAAAAATATGAACTCTAAAACTACTAAAGACTTCAAATTTTGCTTAAGATGATTGTGCACTTGAACATTTACCATATTTTATCTTTCAAATAACTACATTTATGATGCACCATATTTCAGATCAATCATATCACACGTGGTTACAAAATGAAATGGTGAACTTTAAGATTTAGAAATTCACAGTGATGGAACTTACCTAAATCCAAGAACCTTGAATTTTACATAAATCGTAAAGTTAATATCATGTCCTTAAGATAATCAATAAATATGTGCTTTCGATCCCCCTAGTAAATAGACGAAAAATGATAGAAATTAGCTATGCAACACTAGATATTAATGTTGCAGTGTCAAAAACAATAAACAAAATATTTACCTGCAAGCATCAACCATATGAGAGTAGCATGAAATCAAGATATTCTTAATGGTGCAGGCAACTATAACTATATCACTAAATTGAATATTATTATCATATGAGTTTTGCAAGTAGTATAGATGTGTCCTAAAATTAGCTGTCAAATTAATATACCACAAATAACACTCAACCAAGAACAAAGTTTTAAAGAAACAAGAAAGAGACTTTGGCATTCTCAATCAGATGTAAAAGCAAAACATAAAACAACTTTGTTCATTTGATTTTTGTAATAGGCTATACTTTCCACTGAGTCTCTTATGCTACCTTTGGTCCTTCCAAAATTACCTAAGCTCTCCAAAACATGAACGTTAACAAAAAGGTAAAAAAATGAGCATTATTATCGTGCATTTTTCTCTGTAGGATCTAAGACCTGATAAACATTTTCTCAAATGTGGATGAACAAATAATAATTACATAGCAAGTTGTAACTTCAGTCGACGTTCATTCATTGATAAGTGATAAGCATAAGTTTGATCAAGCTAAAGTAAGAAACGTATATCACATCTTTCAACATTATATGTTTCAAAGTCCTTATTTTGATAAACCACAACAGGACAATCTATTTAACTGAAGAAATTTTACGAACACTAAGAGGGAACAAGCTTTTCAGATAGATTAATGTGTGTCAAAACACATGACAAAACAAATAAATCCACTATATTTAAGATTGGGGAAAAGTGAAATAAATAAGCAAACAGAGAAAAGAAAAGGAAAATCAAAGTTCAAAATATATTGCGGATTCAACAAACCAGCAAAATTAACAATTGAAATTAGAAAACAAAACATTGAATGATACATAAACGAAGAAAACAAAGACAAAAAGATGCATGTACAGTAAGTGTTTTTAGGGAAAACATTCGATCGAAAGAAAACACAAGGAAATTAATGAATGACAAATAGGAAACATAGAAAAGTAATGAATGGGAAATAGGAAACACAGGAAACAAATGAGGTAGAGAATGGAAGTGTACCTTTTTGTTCATTGGAGAAACTGGAACTTCGTCTCCCAATTTAGGACAGAAATTGAATATATATTGTTTTCCATAGAACATAAAGAAAATTTCTTCAAAATAACAAACGTAGAAATCAAAGATGCAAGCGTGGATCATTCTCCATCAATGTGAGAACATGCATCAAAGAAAGAAAGGAAGGGAGAATGTGAGGACACGCCGTAAGAAAGAAAGAAGGGAGAAGATGAAATTACGGATTTGCCCTCCAAATGTCTGACAAAACCTTCTCTTACCAAGAATGATAATGATCACTAAGCATATTTTTCTATGAAAAATCAGATGAATCTTACAGTAGTATATTCCTCAATAGCCACCCCAAAAAATATCTTCTCATTGTTCAACTCAATTATGCATGAATCAGATTATTATGGTATTTCAGTTCTACTGACTCCGGGTAACATTACACATTCTAACCTTGTAAGACTAAAGACTTTATACGTAGTCTCATAAACTTTTATGGTTATACATTTTCTTAGGGAAGATATACAGGTAATAAATGCATTAAGCAATATTCAACTAAAGTCGAAACTTCTGATAATCAAGCAACATAGACAATGCACAATCATTCCATTTTTTATTCTGCAATTCAAGACAAAAAAACTCCCAGTCCGTCTGATTTATTTGACAGAACTCCTACTTTTATCCATTTAATTATTAATGACTTCATAAAATAAAAAATTTGAGGATTACCTTCAGGAGGGTCCTACTGTAACCTATTGAAATCAATCATCAGTCTCTTCCTTGAAGGAATTGACATTTGACATTTTAACTGCTGCACATATTCCATGGAAGAATAAACACAACCAAACAGTTAATATGAAGCATCAGTTTCTTCATTTGTTATAATAAAGAGGAGCATAACTCAAAGTAAAACATCAACTAGAAGAACGACATTAATGATACCTGTTTGTTTAATCAAATCGATCCTAAATTAGTGAGCTCAAAATTAAGTATACTACACTATGAAAACTTAAACGGACTAGTTATGACGATATTCACTAAAAAAGTAAATGGTAAAATCCTTTCAAAGAGTAACAAACACAAATTTATACTTATTTTGCGATGAATCTTGTAATTATGAATAAAAACAGAAAAATATGAAATTCAAATGCTTTTTTGTTTCAAATTCATAAGATCCAAGGATAATTCCACAAACACAGACAAAAAAAAAAGATGTTCCATCATGAATCAATTCAATTCATACACTTACCCTACACTAAAAATCCAAAAGAAGGTGTGAGTTAGGGTTTTGCTTTGAATGGTACCTCATCTTGGGGAGCAGGAGCTTCTAGTTTAGACTTACCTCATACAAGTTAGAATTTTTTTCATTAAAGAAACAGAGAGAGAATGATGAACAAGAAGAGGCTGGTTCATATGATCAAAGTGACTGAATAAATCTCAATTGTCACTTCTTGTATCTGCTCTCTTTCATATATATTCATATTCTTTCAAACTATGCTAATTTTATTTGAACTTTTTCTCAAGATATTCCAATGAAGGCGAATATGTATTAGAAAAATCACCACCTATCTTAAACGGAGTGATAGAGTTTTGCAGAGTAACAATGGTGATTTTAGTTTGATGAAATTAAAAGAAGAGGACAGTAAGATTTAGTCTTTCATTTATAAGTGTAGTGATTTGTGTTAAGTAACAATTACGTCTTTGAATTAGATTTATTTGTGCTGGGAGTTTTTTTATCTTTTTTTTTTGTTTTTTTAGAGTTAAATTGTGTTTTAATTTTTAAATTTCTTTTATGAAAATAAAAAATTTAAAGGAGAGATAAATATGTTGGAGGAAAATACTATTTTAGAGAATATTTAAGGAAAATCACAAGCTCACAATTGTGAATTTTTTTTAATTTATAAAAATAGCATACTTTAAAAGTGTAGTCATATGTGTAAAAAGATGTCGCCAATTATATAATGATATGACAATGTTTAAAATGAGTTCCTTATACCACTAAAGAGCACACTTTACAAGTGTTATCAATATTATTGTTGCCAAAAGCTAAAAGCTAAGGCTTTGCTCCAAAAGTGTAACCAAAAATATTTTAGGCAACTCTTTAGAAATATTGTCTAGATTTAGTGTTGCCTTAGGCTTAAAATAGTGTAGTTTAAGATGTTCCCAAAAGTAAAATGAGGTAATAATGTGAACTCTAACTAGGATGACCTAAGGGGTTTGACTTAGTCTAGGTAGGGGTATGGGACTCTACATATACATTGCACTAGTTAGCCTTGAGGGAAGTCATTGAAAGATGTTCTTATGTACTTATATGCTTATAAATGTAAATGATATATATATTTCGATCTTACATATTGATGACACTATGTAATGTTTGTTTCACTCATGAATATGTTGTCGGTATCCATTGCTACATGTGATGATGATTATTCTTGATGTTATGGTATGTAAAGTTAGGCATTGCTTATGGTCTTTGTTGGGATCGCTTGATTGAGTAAGGTTATGGGGCCTTACTTAGTTATTGCACTAGTGGACTTAATGAGGGTTCATGAGTAATCATCTTGCTTAGGTTATGATGTCATGAACTCTTATGTATACTTGTTGATATTATAACTTGATGATAGAATTGTCTTGATTATGTGCTCAATTATGTTGACATACATGTTGACTTGACTAGACTTGATTTTGTTAGTATTGTGTAACACATGGTATTTACTTAAGGAATAGGTGCTTATTGATTTGTATTGATTCTTGAATGTGCATGATGTATTTTCGAAGTAACTTAGCATGCTTTAGAAAAATGTATACTTTTGCATGATTTCTATGTTATATGTGCATATGATTCCATGATTAGTACAAGTGATGTGCTAACTTCATTTCTCCCTTTTTCCCCAATGTTTTAGGTTCCGCCCGTTGAGGAGATTGTGGCCATTTGCAAGGAAGGCTTCCAAATGTCCAAGTGATGTGCTAACTTCATTTCTCCAAGTTGGTATGTCCTCAAGTTCAAGGATGATGCCTTGTTATTACTCTAGCAATGGCTTTTTACTATAGTTTGAAGACGATTATTTCATTCTACTTGTTTTAAGATACTGTTGTAAGCCCTAAGTGGCATTTATAAATTGTGTAAGGGCTTGTACACATATGGTTCGATTCCGTTCAGATGGTTTAATATGAGACATCCCTTTTGAAACTATATTATGTATGTTGTCTATATGTGACATAAAAGTAGAAGACTATGTAATTTTCTTATACGAGGAGTCTATGTATACTCGTTATGAATATATAATTTTGAAGCGAGAGGTCTAAGTAAACCTCATGAAGTGATTGTAGATGAAAAGTTTTAAATTTTTCGTAATTTTTAAACTATGAATGTAATGGTGAATACTAAGAGGCTAGTTTTAGTCCTCTTCAACTATGACAATGCTTGTTACGTCTAGGGGGTACTTCACGGATGTGAAAACTTGGTATTAGAGCAAGAGGTTGAATATACCTAGAATTGATATCTGATTAAACCATGTCTACGTAGATTCTTATTCATAACTGGAAAGCGTGCCACACTTATGAATGAGAGAATGTGTGATGTTCAAAAAAACTCTCATATCCTTGTATTCTTATGTCGTGCCTCTAGAGTTTGTTATGTGCTCTCACCTAAACATTGTGTCGTGGTTATTGGTATGAAAACTCAAAGAGCATCTGCTAGAAGTGTATGAAACTGAAAATGACTATGCTAAGTAATGCTTAAATGTACCTAGAATGCATGGATTAGATCGGGTTCACACGGCTTGTTGCGCGTAGAACCAGACCTTAGAACCTATTCACTAGCCAAGACAACCAACTTGGTGAGTTAATTGAGCTACGAAAAGTGAGAACCAACCATGTAGGACACCCGAATTGAAAAGATTCACCCGGATGAGTTTTATCTGACATAAAAGGGGTAATCTTAGGTTTGGAGGGTCTAGGGGTAAAATGGTCTTTTTCAATCTAGGTACAGTATTGTAATTACCCTATGAATTTTATTCATTAATTAATTAATTTAAAAAGGAGGACCAATTCAGGTAGGGTTGGCCGAAATTGACCCTTTTTCGCAAGTTGGGCTTCACCTGGGTTCGAGCCTTGTTAGAAGCGACATTTAGGTGGATTAAATTGATGATTTATATTCTGATTTGGTAGGGGCTTTGTGGTCATTTCTCTTACCCTTTGAAAAAAATGATTTTTAAACAATTAAGATAAGTCCTATTTTGACTGAGTCTCCACCTAATCTCCTAATCCTAAGCTAACTCATTATCACGTCTCTCTTTACTCTCACCTTATTTACACACTCAACTTTCTATAAAACAAAAGAACAGAAAAAAAAATATTACAAAGTTCATCAACATTCAAGAACTCGATCGCTCAAACTCAAAAGCAAAATAACGTTATAAACGAAAAGTAAAAATCAAGCTCTAGACAGGTTGTGCTTGTGATTTCGGTGGTGAGATTTTGGCTAAGTGGGGATTTTGTCAGTACATAAGTACATCTTTGAACGAATTCGTGTATGGGATTTCTTCCCTCTTCGTCCCTTTACTAAGAGACGCCTAAGGTTTAGAATATTGACAATCAAAAACTAAGATTGTCCCCGGTGCATGCCCCTGTCATTAGATCCTTTGAAAGATTCAACTATGTGTTGGTATGACTTCTGGTAGATGATGTTAGGGCTGGTTGTGATTTCGTGTTTGAAGGTGTATTCGGAATTATGTATAAATGAAAGAAGTATTTTAAAAATGTGTGATATGTAACTTGGGGGTGCACGTGTGTACTGAGATTTTGGTCTCGGCTTGAAGCATGAAATTTGACATGTTAAATTGTTGTATTTTACGTGTATGAATATGTTAAAAACGTGATGTTAATATGAATGCAAAGTTTCGGAATTGAATGATATTTCTTGACTGAAAGTTAGCTCGAAAATACATTTAAAGATATCCCAAAAACCTACTAGAATTGTCTTGATGTTTAATGTGTAAGAGGCTGAGAAAATGGACTGCAAAAAGGTGATAAGATTTCCAAAAGTAACCATGAAAACTCACCTAAAGATGCATTAGATGCTACAGAAATGTCCTAAATCTAACATTTAAAAGTTGAGAAAATGGACTGCGAAATGGGTGACCAAATTTCCAGCATTCAGGAAATTTGTTTAGGCAGCTTACTGTTAAAAATTTTAATTTTAAAAAAAATAAAATGCATGAGGTTAGTGGGGATTGAACCCAATACCTCACCATACAGAAGTTATAAAAATATTAAATAATAAAATGAGGTAAGGGGGATTCGAAATGGGGTAAGGCTCAAGTGAAAAGTTAGGAGAAAAAAAGAAAGAAAAATGAAGTGAGGCGTGTGGGGTTCGAACCCACAACCTCTTGGATGGGTGAAGGAGAGAGGAGAAAAATGAATTAAAGAAATAATAAAATGAGGTATGTGGGAATCGAACGCACAACCTCTCGGCTGAATGAAGTGAATTAAGGAGAAAAATAAAGTGGGGCTATGGGGTTCGATCCCACAGCCTCTTAGTCTAAAAAAAGGAATCAAGTAAAGAGAGAAAAAGAATAAATTTGGGCGTGGGGATTCAGTCTTTGGTCCCCCAGGCTGAAATGTTAAAGAAAAAAATCAAGAAAAGAAAGAAAGGAAGTGTAGGTGTGGGGAATGGATCTCGCGTTCCCTATCCGAGAAGTTTATGACAACAAAAATCATAAGGAAAATAAACTAAGTGTTATACAAGGGATTTGAAATAGGGTTCCCTTTGCCCAATTCCGTATTGACACATAAGTCGTACGCGATCAAATACTTAATGCATGCTGCCTATAGGAATCAAAATTGAGACCTTGGCATACTTAAAAGATGCATATGTTTTGTACCACATAATCTTGGGTATGTATGAATCACTTAGACGAATTATGAATGAAGCCACATGGCTTGTTTAAGTGGATCCATAAGTCTAGCGGATGTTTAAAAGTAAGTGAACCTAAGATGTTATGTAATGAATGATGTGACCCTAGAAGGGTTAAGAAAGAGTGTGGAACACACTAAAAGGCCAAGTGCATTGTCATATGATGAAATGAACATTCACGTAAAAAGGGGTGAGTAACTACGAATGGAAAATTTGCTAAGACTAATGATTGTGGTGACAACATGATAAGAGGCTAATGTGATTTATGAGAGCAATCTCAAATGAGCCTAAGAAAATGTTACCAAAACGTACTCACTTATAAGAGTATAAAGTTAATGAAGAGAACATTCTCTATGAACACTTTAGTGAAATTATTAAAGTTAATGCATACTTATACTAATGATGAGATGAGAAATCATATAATGAGCAATTATGTGCTCATGCTAGAATACATCTTCTTTGATATATGAGATAAATGTAATGGAACTTTTTACAGAGCACAGATAGGCTAGCTATGAGTGGTGATTCCTTCTTTTCGAAAGGCAGAGGTTCATATAATTCTCATGAGATGAGACTGTCCATCCAGATGGTATGGGTATCCTTATATCTCCTAGTCTTTTAACCTATGAAACCAACTTAGGGATCTAACAAGGTTCAATTCCTTATATATGCTAGTAGGTTTTGGTTTCACTTTTGGACGATGATTCCTCCTCTATACAGTGTGGGGGTAAACACACGATTTCATGGAGCTGACATGATCTATGTCAGTTAACGTTAATGTTCCCAATGAAATAATGAGGCCATCCTCATCTAATGCATAAAATGAAATGAATGATACCAAAGGTGTTTGGGTAGGATAATGAAGGGGTGAACTAGACTTATGTAATGACGTTAGGTCATTCTCAGTCATTGCATAGTGAACCCAATGAGAGTCTTAAACTACATCCTAGGTATAGAAGGTGTTTACACTAGCCTATGAATGAAATAAAATTAAGTGTATATGAATGAATGAAGCAGAGTCTGTGTTTGCTAAAGAAGGCTCTCTAGTTAAGGTCCCATATGTTTAGTCCTCATTTTGGGAAGTCCTAATGTTATGTCCATGATTCCAAGTTCTCATGGCATATGAACGAACGAAATGAAATATGATATGTACTATATGCAATAGTTATGTGTTGTGTGTAATATGATACATATGATGATACATGTTACTCTCATGGCATGACGTTCCTAATTCGATTTTTGCAATTCTGTTGACTTGACTTTCCATAACTCATATTGTTAAGAGAGAGCTATTCTAAATCATGAATGTATGTGGTGCAAGTGGATGCTAGAGATTACGAGTCGACGCAGAAGTTATCAGAATGTGGTATTTTCATCCAGATTTTGTAGGCCCTCATGCTTTTGTGGATGCATACTAATTTACTCTAGCGTAGACGTAGGCATGAGCTAGTGGAGTATGTTCCGATAGAATTTCTTTCATATTTACATTCAAACGTTGTATTGGTGACATTTTGACAACTCTATATTTATAACTATATCTTTCATTTGATTATATTGAGTTAGATGGTTGTTGTGGATGCTTATGAGTTTACGTAGATAGTATTATGCGAGATCAATATTTTCCAAAATAAATTTCAAGTAAACAAAAGTTCAAATTTTTTGCTAAAATTAACTTAGATAAAGTAACGATGATGTATGTAGGCTTGTCTGCGACCTCTGAGAGGTCAAAAATGTCGGTCTCGTCTAGGGTCTAGATTCCGGCACGACAAAGTTAGTATCAGAGCATTAAATTTAAATACCAAGGATAATAATTTCAAATTAACCACATCAAGTAGTTTCTAAATTATGGTAGTGAAGTGCACCACTATCATGAATTAGAGATTACATGATCCACAGGAAAATTTACCTTCTTCTGATCTTATTGTGCTTTCCTTAATTTATGATTTGTTAGTCTTATGAGCGTAGACAGCTGCAGGAGATTCCATTCCAGTTAACCCAGCTGGGTTGACTGATGTTGAGGTGTAGACAATGTTGACATAGATGGCTCAAGATATCACTGTGCAGGCTCATGCTATGACGGTCCAGGCCAACAGATAGGAGGTTCAGCTGGAGAACCTACCAGCCTACAACATTGAGAACAGGTTGCAAGATTTTACGAGATGAATCCTCCACTCTTACAAGATCTAAGACTGTAGAGGACCCTAAAAAGTTCGTGGAGGAGGTCTAGAAGATTTTGGTGGCGATGGGGGCCACCGGAGATTGATAAAGCTAAGTGGCCTCGTACCAGTTGAAGGATGTTGCACAGGCTTGGTTAAAGATGTGGTAGGATAGCAGGGTTTTGGTTGGAGGTCTGATCACATGGGAGTTATTTAAGATAACTTTTCTAGAGAGGTTCTTACCTAGAGAGATGAGAGAGGATAAGGTTGAGGAATTCATCAACCTTAAAAGGGCTCAATGACTGTCAGGGAGTATTCCCTGAATTCATTAAATTTTCCAGGTATGCCACTTATCTTGTGTCGAACAACAGGGATGACTTGAGCAGGTTCCTTACAAGGATCTCAGAGGAATTGGAGGAGTAGTGTCGGGCTGCGATGCTCCATGCTAGAATGGATTTGTTAAGTCTTATCGTACATGGATTGCAGGTTGAACACAACAGAAAAAAGAGGAGAGTGCGTGAGGTCAGAAGGCCTAACCCTTCTTAATAGACAAGTTCTCTCAAAGGTGGTGGCATGTACACTTTTGGAGTTCGTGATCAGCCCATATTTAAGAAGGGGCATCAGAGTTCAGGGAACTCTAACTCTCAAAGGAGTGAAACACCTAGAGAAGGCAGATCTGAGCCAAAAAAGGAAGATTAAGGTGATGTGCAATGTCCTAGAAATAAATGTGGAAAGTGTGGCCGTATTCACAGTGCAGAGTGCAGACTAGGCATATTACTGCTTCAGTTGCGGAAAGAGCGGACACATGGTCAGGGACTGCCCACAGAATAGGGGTCAAGCTAGAGTTAATGCTCAGCGTAGGCCTGGAAGGACAGGGAGTAGCAGGAGAAGCCTAGTGATACGGTCACATGTATCTGCAAGTTTTCTCTAACTCTGTTTATGCTTTACTTGATCAAGCATCTACACTTTCTTTTGTGACTCCATTGCTTGCTCTTACTTTTGGAACACTACTTGAGCTTTTGCATGATCCTATTGTAGTTAGTTCTCCCTTGGGAGTAAATGTGAGGCTGATAGGGTTCATAAAGACTGACCAATAGTAGTATCTGGTAAGACGATGTGTACAGACCTTGTTAAGTTACCAATGAATGACTTCAATATTATACTTGGTAAAGACTGGCTCCATAAATATTATGCCTTCATGGATTGTAGAAGTAGGGTTGTGACATTCCGTTTTCCTAATGAATTAGAGTTGGTCTGGGAGGGGTACACTTTGTGTCGTTCAAGTCCCTTGATTTCAAACCCAAAAGCTAATAAAATGATGTTCAAGGGATTGCTATGCCATCTTGTGAGTGTCAATGATCTAGATCATGACAGTCCTTCCATAGATTCTGTGCATGTAGTGAATGAGTTCCAAGATGTTTTCCCGATGATTTGCCTAGAGTCCCTCCCAATCGAGAGATTGATTTTGGTACCGAGCTAGATGCCAATAGCAAACCAATTTTAATTCCTTCCTAGAGAATGACTCAAGCAGAACTTAAAGAGTTGAAGCTATAGTCAAAAAATCTCACTAATAAGGGCTTCATCTAGCCGAGCATACTCCCTTAGGGCGCTCTAGTACTATTTAAGAAAAAGAAGGATGGACCCTCAGGATGTGTATTGATTATAGACAACTCAATAAAGTCACCATAAAGAACATGTATCCACTTCTCAGAATAGAAGACTTATTCGATCACCTCTAAGGGTCTTTTTTCTTATCGAATATTGATCCTTGTGCTGGTATCATGAGCTTAGGGTTAGGGATGATAATATCTGAAAGATAGCCTTTCGTACCCGCTATGGTCATTATGAGTTCTTAGTCATGTCATTTGGTCTCACTAAGCACCAGCTGCATTTATGGACCTCACAAACCGAGTCTTTCTTTAATACATTGATTTTTTTGTCATAGTATTCATTAATGACATCCTAATTTACTCTAAGACCAAAAAATAACATGAACGACATTTGAGACTAACCTTCTAGGTACTTAGAATACATCATCTGTGCCAAATTCAGCAATTATTAATTATGTCTTAGATAGATGACCTTCCTGGGTCATGTTGTTCCGATCAGGTAGTAGAGGTGGACCCCAGGAAGATTGAGGTTGTTAAGAACTGGCCAAGACCTCTTCATCCAATCAATATCAATAGCTTTCTGGGATTCGCCGGTTACTAGATTAGGTTCGTGGAGGGTTTTTCTTCCATTGCTGCCGCACTGACAGCTTTAACTAAGAAGTGAGCCAAGTTTGAAGGGACGGAGACTGGTGAGAGGAGTTTACAGGAGCTCAAGGACAGACTCACTTTAGTCCCAGTGCTTACGCTACCTAAAATGATGAGAATTACATTGTTTATTGTTACACATCTAGGGTTGGTTTGGGTCGTGTTCTTATGCAGGGTGGTAAGGTGATAACCTATGCGTCCAGACAACTCAAGGTTCATGAGAAGAATTATCCCACTCATGAGCTGGAGTTGGAAGCTGTGGTGTTTGCATTGAAGCCATGGAGGCATTACTTGTACGGAGTGCACCTGGATGTGTTCATAGACCACAAAAGTCTCCAGTACATGTTCACATAGAGAGAGTTAAATATACGTCAGGAGAGATGGTTAGAGATGTTGAAGGATTATGATATGAGTTTCCACTACCATCTAGGGAAAGCAATTCTTGTAGCTGATGCTTTGAGCAGGTTCACCATGTGGAGTACAACCCCACATAGATGATAGAAATAAGGACTTGGTGAAGGATGTACATAGACTGGCCAGACTTGGTGTACTGTTGATGGTTTCTTCTAGCGGGGGTGTTTCAATTCAACCTAGTTTTGAATCCTCCTTGGTAGTTAAAGTCAAGAAGGTTCAGCATCTTGATTATTTTTTGATGGAGTTGAAGGACTCATTATTTATAAAGATGAATTAGTCCTTTGCTTGGGAGGTGATGGACTATTTAGGGATCAAGACAGACCGTGTGTACCAAATGTGGATGATTTGCGGACCAAGATTGTTGCAGAGGCCTATGGTTCCAGGTATTTGATACATCCAGGTTCCACCAAGATGTATCATGACCTCAAGCAGATCTATTAGTGAGATGGTATGAAGAAGGACATTGCTGAGTATGTGTCCAAGTGTCCTAATTGTCAGCAGGTTAAGGCGGAGCACCTTAAGCCTGGTGGTCTTACTCAGATGATTGAGGTTCCGACTTGGAAGTGAGAGGCCGTTAACATGGAATTCGTGGTTGGTCTTCCAAGGACTAGGAGAAAACATGACTCCATATGGGTTATAATGGACAGAATGACTATGTCTTCCCACTTTATCCCTGTGAAGTCTACTTATAGGGTCGAGGATTATGCGAGACTCTACATTTATGAACTTGTGAGGTTGCATGGGATTTCTTTGTCTATCATTTCATATAGAGGAGCTCAGTTAACTTTGCATTTCTTCAGATCCTTCTAGAAGAGCTTAGGCACCCAGGTAAAGCTCAGTACTGCCTTCCAACCTTAGACAGATAGTCAGGCAGAGCACACCATTCAGAAATTAGATGACATGTTTAGGGCGTGCGTGATCGACTTTAGAGTTAATTAGGACGACCATCTTCCATTTATAGAGTTCTCATATAATAACAACTTTCACTTCACTATTGGGATGACACCATTTGAGGCACTGTATGGTAGGAGGTGTAGATTTCTAGTTGGGGGATTCGAGGTTGGAGAGTCATCCATTTTGGCTCCAGAGATCACTCATGATGCCTTAGAGAATGTCAGAGTGATAAAGTAGAGGTTGGCTACTGCTTCCATTCGGCAGAAGTCTTATGCAAATAACACGAAACGACCCTTAGAGTTTGATGTTGGTGACCAAGTGTACTTGAAGATGTAACCCTTGAACGGGGTGATGAGGTTTGGTAGGAACGGGAAGTTGAGTCCGAGGTACGTCGGGCAATACGAGATTCTACAATGTGTAGGTGAGGTGGCCTATGAGTTGGCGTTGCCTATGGAGCTAGCTTCTGTTCATCCATTCTTTCATGTCTCTATGTTGAAGAAGTGCATTGGTGATCGAGCTTCAATTCTACCTATTGAAGGTTTGGGGGTTGATGAAGACTTGTCTTATGAGGAGGTTCCTGTTGAGATTTTAGAACAATAGGTAAACCAGATGAGAAACAAGGAGGTTGCCACAATGAAAGTATTGTGGAGGAACCATCTTGTTGAGGGTACTACCTGGGAGGCCAAAACCAATATGAGATCCCGCTATCCTCATCGTTTTAGCTCTTGAAGTAAGATTTCCTACTCTTAAGGGTAAGTTTCCTATTATTTTTTGAAATTTATTGACTGTGTAAAGTACTTATGTTATAATATGACTGGAATTGTACGAGATAATTAGAAGTTCCATTCATGGACGAATGTTGCTAAGGGGGGATAATATAACAAACTGAAAATGACTATGCTAAGTAATGCTTAAACATACCTAGAATGCATGGATTAGACCGGGTTCACACGGCTGTTTCACGTAGAACCAGACCTCAAAACCTTTGCACTAGCCAAGCCAACCAAGTAGGTGATTTAGTTGAGCTAGGAAAGGTGAGACCAACCATTGTAGGGCACTCGAATTGAAGAGATTCACCCGGATGAGTTTTACCGGACTTAAAAGGGTGTAATCTAGGGGTAGTATTGTAATTACCCTGAATATTTAATTAATTAATTTAAATTGGAGGGGAAATTCGGGTAGGGTTGGCCAAAATTGACCCTTTTTTGCAAGTTAGGCTTCACTTTGGTTTGAGCCTTGGTGGAAGCAACATTTAGGTTGATTAAATCGATGATTATAATCTGATTTAGTAGGGGCCTTGTGGTCATTTCGCTTTCCATTTGAAAAAAAAACAGATTCTTAAACAATTAAGAGATGTCCTAATTTGACTAAGTCTCAACGTAATCTCCTAATCCTAAGATAACTCATTCTCAGGTCTCTCTCTACTCTCACCTTATTTACACGCTCAACTTTCTCTAAAACAAAAGAACTGGACAAAATATAACAATGTTCAGCCGCATTTAAGAACTTGTTCTTTTAAACTAAAAAGCAAAATAAGTTTGCAAACGAAAAGTAAAAAATCATGTTCTCGACGGATTGTGCTTCTGACTTCAGTAGTCAGACGTTGGCTAAGTGGGAATTTTTGAAGAACATAATAACATCTTTGAACGACTTTTGGTATGGATTTTCTTCCCTCTTGGTCCCTTTGCCAAGACACCCCAAGGTTTAGACTATTCACAATCAAAAACTAAGGTTGTCCCCATTGCATGCCCCTGTCATTAGATCCTTTGAAAGATTCAAGTATGCATTGGTATGACTTCTGGTAGATGATTTTAGGGCTGGTTGTGAATACGTGTTTGAATGTGTATTTGGAATTATGTACAAATGAAACAAGTGTTTTCAAAATATGTGATATGTAACTTGGGGGTGCACATGTGTACTTAGATTTTGGTCTCGGTTTGAAGCATGAAATTTGACATGTTAAATTGTTTTAATTTATGTGTATGAATATGTTAAAAATGTGATGTTCATATGACTCAATGTTGCTGATTTGAAAGATAATTCTAGACTGAAAGTAACCTTGAAAATGCACCTAAAGATCTCACTAAAACTTTTTGAAATGCCGTGATGTTTAACGTGAAAGAGGGGGAGAAAATCGACTGCAAAAAGGTGATCAAATTTCCATAAGTAACCATAAAACTTACCTCAAGATGCATTAGATGATACACGAGAATTTTCCAATCTAACATTTAAAAGTTGAGAAAATGGACTGCAAAAAGAATGAACAAATTTCCAGTATGCTCGAAATTTGTTTCGGCAATTTACTGTTCAAAATTTTAGTTTTTTTTTTTAAAAAAATGTATGAGGTCAGTGGTGATTTAACCCAAGACCTCACCATATCAAAGTTATAATAATATTAAATTATAAAAGTAGGCAAGGGGAATTTTAAATGGGTAAGGCTCAAGTGAAAAGTTAGGAGAAAACAAAGAAAGAAAAATAAATTTAAGCGTGTGGGGTATGAACCCACAACCTCTTGTATGGGTGAAAGAAAGAGTAGAAAAATGAAATAAAGAAATAATAAAATGAGGCATGTGGTAATGAAAAGCCACAACCTCTCGGCTGAATGAAGAGAATTAATGAGAAAAATAAAATGGGGATGTGGGGGTTCGATCCCACACCCTCTTAGTCTAAACGATGGAATCAAGAAAAGAGAGAAAAAGAAAATAATGTGGGCATGATGATTCGATCTTGGGTCCCTCAGGACGAAATTTTTAAGAGAAAAATCAAGAAAAGAAAGAAAGGAAGTGTAGGTGTGGGGTATGGATCTCAGATTCCCTAGCCAAGAAGTTTCTGACAACGAAAATCATAAAGAAAATGAACCAAGTGTTCTACAAGGGATTTGAAATAGGGTTCCCTTGCCCAATTTCGTATTGGCACATAACTCCTACTTGAATAAAAAATTAATGCATGCTGTTGGAATCAAAATTGAGACCTTGTCATACTTACAAGATGCACATGTCATGTACCATAGTCTTGGGTAAGTATGAATCACTTAGATGAATTACAAATGAAGTCACATGGCTTGTATGTATGGATCCATAAGTCCAGCAGACATTTAAAAGTAAGTAAACCTAAGATGTTATGTAATGAATGATGTGACCCAGAAGGGTTAAGTAAGAGTGTGGAACACATTAAAAGGCCTTGTTCTTTGGCATACGATTAAATGAATATTCACGTAAAAGGGGTAGGTAATTACGAAGGGCAAATGTGCTAAGACTAATGAACATGGTTACAACATGATAAGACGCTAATGTGAACTATGAGAGAAATCTCAAATGAGCCTAAGTAAATGTTACAAAAATGTACTCTCCTATAAGAGTGTAAAGTTAATGAAGAGACCAGTTGCTATGAACACTCTAATGAAAGTATTAAAGTTAACGCATACTTAACACTAATGATAAGATGAGAAATCATCTAGTGAGTAATGATGCCCTCATTCTAGAAGCCAACTTCTATTATGTATGAGATGAATGTAATGAAACTTTATACTGAGCACCGATAGGCTAGCTATGAGTGGTGATTCCTTCTTTTAAGAAGGAAAAGGTTCATGTAATTCTCATGACATGAGTCTGTCCATCTAGACGGGTTTGGGTCTCCTTATATCTCTTTGTCTTTGAACCGATGCAGCGAACATAGGGATCTAGAAGGGTTCAATTCACTATTTACGCTAGCATGTTTCGGTTTTACTTTGGCCAGTGATTCCACCAATTTTTGGTTTGGAGAAGACATAGGATTTCATGGAGCTCACATGATCTATATCGGTTAAAGTTAAAGTTCCTAAAGAAAGAATGAGGCCAGTCTCATGTAATGCATACAATGAAATGAACGATCAAAGGTGTTTGGGTAGGATAATCCAGAGGTGAACTAGACTTATGAAATGACACTAGGTCATTCTTAATCATTGCACATTGAACCCAATGAGAGTCTTATACTATATCCTAGGTATAGATGGTGCTTACACTAGCCTATGAATGAAATTAAATGAAGTACATACGAATGAATGAAGCAGACTCTGTGGTTGCCAAAAAAGGCTCCCTTGTTGAGGTCCCATATGTTGAGTTCTCATTTTGGGAAGTCCTAATCTTAAGTCCATGATTCCAAGGTCTCATGTCATATGAACGAATGAAATGAAATATTGTATGTTCTATATGCAATATGTTATGAGCTATATGTAATATGTTATGTGTTGTGTGCAGTATGATACGTATGATGATGCATCTTAGTCTCATGACATGACTTTCCCAATCTGATTTTGTCAAGTCTACTGAGTTTCTATAACTCATATTGATCGGAGAGATTTATTCTAAATCACGCATGTCCGTGGTGTGTGCTTGCATATACCCATACTTAGTACAAGTGTGTATTTATTCCATACATTTATCTACTTTTAGGTGTAGGTGCAGCTGGATGCTAGAGCTTACGAGTCAACACAGTAGTTATCTTGACGTGGAGCTTTCATCCAGATTTGGTAGGCCCTCATGATTTCGAGGATGCTTACTGATTTATTCTAGCGTAGAAGAAGGCATGAGCTAGTGGAGTATGTTCCACTAGGATTCTTTTGTATTTACTTTCAGACGTTCTATCGGTGCCATTTTGGCAACTCCATATTTATGACTATATCTTTCATTTGGTTATCTTGAGTTAGATGGTTGTTTTGAATGCTTATGAGTTTACGTTGATTGTATTATGCAAGATCAATATTTTCGAATATAAAGTTTAAATAAATAAAAGTTCAAATTTTCTGCTAAAATTAACCTAGATAAAGTAACTACGACATATGTAGGCTTGTCTGCGACCTCTGAGAGGTCAAAGACGCCAGTCTCGTTTGGGGTCTATATTTCGATCATGACAAGAAGGGCCGAGGAAAAAATCTCAAATGTGGATCTCATGACAACCATATGCCTCCACTTGAAGAAGTTGCTATGGGTAATCAAGTTCTGGTTGTTCCTCTACCAATGACCGATGGAGAGATAAGGCAAGCTTTTCTCAATTGATCCAAGACATGACCTCTCAAGATAATGTCGTCACATCGCAAGTCAGTGCTTTGATGACCTAAGTGAATAGGGACGTCGGATCTCGAGTGCCTCAACATGCTAAAACTATAGCCTCTCGTTTGAGAGACTTTACTACAATGAATTCACATATGTTCTTTGGGTCGAGATCGAATAAGAAACCTCAAGACTTCATCGAAGAGGTCAATAAGATTCTGTATGATGTGGGTGTGATCTCAATTGAGAAGGCTGAGTTGGCATCCTATCAACTGAAAGATGTGTCCCAAACTTGGTACGTTTAATGGAGGGATAATAGAGCACTAAGGGGTGGTCCAGTTACTTGGGAGATCTTCAAGAGGGATTTCCTTAATAGGTTCTTTCCTAGAGAGTTTAAGAAAGCTAAGGTGGAAGAATGCATCAACCTTCCTCAAGGAGGTATGAGTGTACTTGACTATTCCTTGAAATTCACTAAATTGTCCAAGTATGCTCTATCCTTGGTGTCAAACCTAGGGGATGCGATGAGTCATTTTCTTACGAGAGTGCCAGAAGACTTTGTTGAAGAATGTCGTTCAACTATGCTTCATGATATAATAAATATTTCATGTCTCATGATTCATGCTCAAAAAGTGTAAGAAACTAGGTTGAGGAAGATTAGGGAAGCCAAGAAGGAAAAATCTTATGAAGGTGGTTCTACTAAGGGTAGGCTTGACATTCAATACAAGCTTAGGTTCAAGAAGGGGTTTTCTAATCATGTTCTTTAAAAATTTCCCAATGCTCGTGATGATAGGGTGTCTAACACTTAGTTTCAAAAAGAAAGAGGTAATAGTTCAACAACTCGGAAGCCAACTTGTGAAAAGTGTGATAAGAATGATTATGGTGATTGCCTTGTTCGGACATACAATTACTTTGGGTATGGAAAGAGTAGCCACAAGGTTAGGGGTTTCCCTAATTTGGAGGGGCAAGACAAAGGAAGTGAGCAAGCTCAAGCTAGTGGTTTTAATGTGGATGCTCCAAAGAAGAATCGCTTTTATGAACTTCTTTCTAGGGATGACAAAGAGAGTTCTCCCGATGTGGTGACCGTTATCTTATAAGACTTCTCTATTAATATTTATTCTTTACTTGATCCAGGTGTTACATTATCTTTTATTACTCCCTTGGTAGCTAGGAAGTTTGTTATTTTGCCTGATACTCTGACTGAATATTCAATGATAACTACCCTGGTAGGGGAGTCGGTGGGTGCAAAGAGGGTATATAGAAATTTTCCTATAATGTTTCCCAATAGAGTTACACATGTTTTATTAGTAGAACTTGATATTGTTGATTTTGATGTAATTTTTGGAATGGATTGGTTGCATAATTTTTTTTGCTTCCATTGATTGTCGAATAAGAATTGTCAAGTTCAATTTTCCTAATGAACGCGTCTTAGAGTGAAAGGGGTAAATTCTATTCCTAGAGTTCATATTATATCTTTTTTTAAGGATTATAGAATGATTTCCAAAGGATGTTTATACCATATTGTAAGAGTCAAAGATTTAGACTCCAAAAGTTTTCCAATTGAGCTAGACCCCATAGTAAGCGAATTTCCAAAGGTCTTCCCTAATGATCTTCTCGGAATCCCTCCCGAACAGGAAATTGATTTTGGTATTTACTTGCTACTGGATCAACTCAAGGACTTACTAGACAAAGGCTTTATTAGACATAGTATATCTCCATGGGGTGCACCGGTATAGTTTGTGAAGAAGAAGAATGGGTCCCTAGAATGTGCATTGATTATCGCCAACTCAATAAAGTCACTACTAAGAATAATTATCCTCTCCCTCGGATTGACGATATTTTCGTAATATTGACTTGGGATCGGGGTATCAGTAATTTAGGGTAAAAGGAGAGAATATACAAAAAATAGTCTTTTGAACTACATATGGTCACTATGAGTTTCTAGTAATGTCCTTTGGTCTCACTAATTCCCCAATGACATTTACGGATCTCTTGAATAGAGTGTTTCGAAGTTTCCTAGAATCATTTGTCATTGTATTCATTGACTACATCTTGGTATATTCAAATAATGAGGGTGAACGCATAGACCATTAGAGGGTGGTGTTTCATCTGCTTAAGGAAAACCAAATGTTTGCCAAGTATAGCAAATGTAAGTTTTGGTTGAGGTCGGTGGCGTTTCTTGGTCATATCATCTCTAGTGACGGATTTAAAGTAAATCTAAGGAAAATCAAGGCTTTCAACAATGGTCCTAGACGATTGAGTCCAACCGGCATTACAAGCTTTTTGGGTCTAGTGGAATAATATAGGAGGTTTGTGGATATTTTTGCGTCCATTGCATCTCCCTTGACTACCTTGACCTAGAAGAGTATGTTTGAGTAGTCGAGACAAGTGAAAGAAACTTCCAAATATTGAAGATAGTCTTACCTCCGCTCTGGTGTTGACTTACCACAGGGTACCAAAGGCTTCGTTATATATTGTGATGCATCCCTAGTGGGCGTAGCGTGTGTCCTTATGAAACATAGGAAATGTAAGACCCCAAAAATGAGTTAGATGAAATAGAGACTAACATGTTGGTATTGGTTATATAACGTCCTAAATATGTCAATTATGTGTTATTGAGGCAGTTTCTAAGAGTTTAGGTGCATTGGAAGTCAAACGACAAGGGACGACCAAGACGTTCGACGACTAAGTCACCTATGTGCTTCATATGTTATTTTATGTTTTATGTGATATTCATGAGGTTTTAAGGTATTTAAATGAGTTATTAAATCATATATAGTCAGTGTGTCAAGTTTCATGGATTTTGGAGGTTAAACGTCTAAGAACGTCCATGACGTTCGAAAGATGTGCCTTGAAATGACCTTGTGTGTCTAAGCATGTTTCATTTAGTTTTACGTGTTTATTATTGATAAAATTTATGTCAGAGGTTCTAAACTCGTATACGGTCATGTTTGGGTTGGAAACATTTGGGAAAACATCTCCAAGGACCAACCAAGGGTCCTTGAGGAAGGACCCATGTTGGTTGCCAAAACTGCAAAGCAGTCCACCTACGGATGGTAATCGACGGCCAGTGGCCTGGTCAACGCCCCGTAGGTGCTGGTCATGGTTTGGTACTTTTACTGGGGAGATAATCTACCAGTTCCAGGTCTCTGAACTCATAGTCAAAGGCCAGGATGGCCCATGCATGGACCTACGCCCCGTCGATGGGCAACCATCGATGGTGGTCTGTCTGCACGCAACTTCATTGTTAAGTGAGGGGTGATGTTGTAATTTCACTGCACTTCCAAATAAGAGTATTGGCGGTTCATTAGGGGTCTTTTTGGTATTTTTAGCATGTATATAATTGTTTAACACTTAGAAGATTTCATTTTTCTAAATAAAAAACCCCAAAATCCCTTACAAACTCCTTAAGACTCCATTTATGTCCAAAGTCAAGGAAGAGTTTGGTGTGACAAATTGAGTGGATATTCTTCGTCAAAATAAATAATTAGATTCATTAAGGTATGGATTTTGATCCTTTAAACACGTTTCATCAAGGAGCCCAATTCTCAAGATGTTTTCTAAAGTTTTCAAAGTTGAATTGACCAAATTCATGATTCTACCATGGGTTCTTGCATCAATTGTTTTTATACGTCTATTATGGATGAAATTGTTATTGTATTGATGATCTCAACCTAAATTACCTATGAACCATAAATTTATATGAACCCTACTTTTTGACTAAATTGTGGGTTACTTGATATTGATCTAATGTTGATGAATTCTTATGTAGTTTTATGTGGGCTATTCATTGATGTAATACTTATAGTAAATTGATATTTAGGTTGTGTTATATTGATGAATGTACATCGAATTGACATAGTTCATTGGTTATTGTAGTTTGTATGTTGAATTGATGCTCATGTCCATTGGTAAGGGTTTTATGCTATTGAATTGGATGATTTAGCACTGAAATAAGGTGTTGAGGATGCAGTGGCGGTATGCTACCCTATTTCCTTTATTTTGGTGTTGTTTATACGTCAATTATATTATGATTTGTATGGTCCACTAATGGTGGCGACATTATGTGTTTTACTTGCAATTGATGTGGCATTGTCAGCGTTACTTTATACAATATGATGATCATGGCCTTGTCGGCAACTACATGAAGTAATATGACTATTTGTGAAGTATGATGATATCTATTTACATGTTAAGCAATGTGAAAGTATGTTTGTTCTATTCATGTTGTCATAGGTGATCATGTTAGACTATGACTTTAACTTATGCGTATAGTCTTAGGGTTGAGTCTTGGTTATTCCTACTTTACTATATGAGTCTATATTGGTCACATTTATGATGTTATTATAGTATATAGGATGAATTGAAGATTTTAGGGTTGTTTCTATGTGCTTATAGAATGACATGTATTATGAATAAAAGTGAAGTGTGTAGTGTCTTGTCTTGGTTGAGTTGTGTCCCTTACTTATATATGATTATGCATAAGTGATGTCTTGACTTGGAATTTTAAAGCTCTTGTACTTGAATGTATGAATGACATGTGACCTTAAATGAAGTTAAAAGAGCCTTTTATGTGAAACCTTGATCCTAATGGTAAGGTTTTGAATGTTAAAGTCGTAAGTTGTAATGGTATCCTTCAAAGTAAAGCAATGATGGACTTAAGGTTAATTAGCTCGAACGACATCATATTAATACTTAGGAAAGTCATCATGAGCTTCTTGTTGCCATTGTGAGGTAGCCCTAGTGGACCTTTCTTTGGTAGGGTAAATGTGATGGGTTATGAACTTAATATGGAACCCTTTTATGTGAACCTTATGTGTGAATTATTTTATGAGAAAGAAGGCTAACACTAAGTGAGTATGCTAAGAAAAGTAGTTCTAGTTAAAGAGTGAGACTAGATTACAAAGCATGCCCTTCATATTCCTTAACTATGTGCCTACATGTGATGTGTCTAAAATCTACCATTGGCAAGTAGAACACCCTCATCGGAGTAGGTTAGAACATTGGATTCCATGTCTTGCTATCATGGTCTATGTAAGTTATTTCCTATTCTCATCATGTGGGATACTTAGTAGTATTAGAGAAATTCTATGAGGTTTTGGTGGTGGTATGGGACGCTATCTAGACATTGTACAATCGGATTTGAAGGTGTTAGTTGGAATCCCTAGGTCTTTTCAAGGGCCATTACTTGAAATGTCCTTTATGAGTTGAATGTATCCTAAATAAACTAAAGAATGTAATGACTTAGGTTATGTAAGAAAGTTTGTTTATGAAATAAGTATTATCTAGATTAGTTAAGGGTTGTTTAGTTAAGGTGTGAAGCGGGCGTAGTAACGGTCACTTTGTATCTTACCTAGATGAGTCTTAAGAATGACTCTAGTTAAGGAAAATGTTGATTATGTGGACATGATCCAAACATAGGAAGTCTTAAGGATTATGACTATGCTTAACAATAAAACACTCTGAAAAGCCCACATACGGCGAAACCTTTTTGTTGCCGTTGGAAAAAGAATAAGTCCCGCTCATATTAACATAGGCACTGGAAGTGGAATGAAAGGTATGATCCACGCGTATTCATATGTTTGTTCCATAAAAAAGTTTTGAATTCTTAATTAATTGTTTCCGATTCACCGGATCTTACCTCTTTTGAAAGGAGTCAATAAAAAGTAAAAATATGGACTAACTTAAACTAATTTCAAACTTAAATAGAATTTTTTATTCTTACTTATTCTGAGTCTTTGCTAAATACTTCAACTATTCAAATTACGAAGTTAAGGTAGTATTAAAGAGGTCAATCATTTGCATTAACTTCTTGATCTAATTATTAGGTCTTTTGATAGACTTTGATGAAGAAATGTCATTTTGTTTATGTGTTGATATGTTTGATGTCTTGAATTGTGTATGTGGCTCATTATAACTAATCTTAAGTGTCAATTAGGCACACTTAGAGAAGGTGTATAGGTGGTCTCTCTTTGTGTGAATTAAGTGAGTTTTAGGATAGCTTTGAGGGGGATACATACATGCTATAAGGTGTCTGAATTTAAGGAAGGAAATTTCACTGTACAGTGAAGAGACTTCACTGTAACAGTTAATCGACTCATCGTAAATTGACTCTTAAAATGTGATGTTTAATTTAAATGTATTTATGTGTTTCTAAGTTGCTAAATGTTTTTCTCATGATTCTAATATGATTTTAAAGATGAAAAGATGCATATTTCAAATAAATGTCCATTTTAATGATTTTATGCATTATGTCTTACTTAGTACATGTGGTTGTACTATCTATATAGTTCTTGGTACGTGAGGAGCTTTATGGAAGTAAGACTTGGACTGTAACATCATTTCAAGAGAAGTTGAAGTATGTCCTCATTTGACTCGAGGGCATATATTTCTTTTATGTTTCTTATTGAATTATTTCAATAGATTAATTATTTCTATATTTGTATTTTGAAGTATGGGACGTGTCGCAAGTATTCTTGTGTTTTAATATGATGAGATTGGGACTTAATATTTCATATTGCTTTATATGAAAGAGTTTTTAAATACTATGATGTATTTTTTTAAAAAAATTTTAATTCCACACTACTTTTCACTATGTTTATGCAATGAATGATATATAAGTGCTTTACAAGACCTCCGAGAAGTCAAGTACGTCGGTTGCAATTCAAGATTGCCCCTAATTTCTAGGGTGTGATTTCTGGATGTGACAAGCATGGTATTAGAGCATAGGTTGTGCCAGTAGTATTAGTAATCGAAAAGTCTCATCAAGTCACATCTTGTAGATTCTTGACAATCGATGTGAGTCGCAACACATCTATAGGTGAGAGTTTATAGGAAGATAGAGTTTCCCTTCTTTTCTACTCCTATGTCATGTCATAGAGTAAAAGTTATGAGTATCCTTTTCTTATGGTTTTCCTTGTGTTTCTAGGACGATGAACGCGAGGAGGACACCGGCTAGGAGAGTTGAAGAGAATGAGGTGCCAGAGCAGATTCCTACTTAATTTGAGGAAGTTGAGAAAGTTCCTTAAGGTGATCAACTCCCTATTATGGGAGGAGGTGATGATCCCCCGGAGTTGAGTCATAGGGAATTTAGAGAGGCTTTGCTTGCTTTAGCCCAAGCCGCAACTACTCAAGTGAATTTGAGTATGTTTCCTTGGGTGAAGGTTGTGGAGAGCACTATGACGTCTAGGTTTAGAGATTTTTTCGGATGAATTCTCCTATCTTTCTTGGCTCTAAGGCGGGGGGTGATCCACAAGAGTTTCTTGATGGAGTGTATAAGGTGTTGAGTGCTATGGGGGTTAAATCTAGGGAGAAGGTGGAGTTGGTTTCGTATCAATTGAGGAATACTTCTCAAATATGGTACACTCAATGGAAGGACAATAGGCCGGAGGAATATGGTCCTATTAAGTGAGAAAAAATCAAGGAAGCTTTTCTTGGTAAGTACTTTCCACGTGAGAGGACAAGTTAAGGTAAAGGAGTTTATAATTCTCAAGCAAGGTAACATGAGTGTCGAGGAATACTCGTTGAAGTTCTCTAATCGATTCAAATATGTCCCTTATCTTGTTTCTAGTCCAAGACATGAAATGAGTCATTTTATGAGGGGTGTGGCCAACTTAGTGAGGGAGGAATTCCGTACCGCTATGCTACATGAAGATATGACCCTAGCTGGACTCATGGTGAATGCAAAATCAATTGAAGAGTCTAAACATAGGAGGATGGCTAGAATTTTGAAAAGGGGTACTAGTGATCAAGAGCAGCCTAGGTTAAAAAAGAGGGATCAATCTCAAGAAGAATCTAGGAGTGCTAAGTTTAAGATTGAGAAAGGAGCTGGTTCCAAAAATGACAAGCCTACATGTGCCAAATGTGGCAAGAAACATTATGGTGAGTGTCTATTGGGTACCGGGAGTTGCTATGGTTGTGGTAATGAAGGACATAAGGTGAGTGATTGTCCTAACATTGATTCTAAAGGTAAAGAGGGTAAGCAAGTTGCTCCTAGTGTTCCAAAGGAAGATGCACCAATAAATAGGCATTTCTATGTACTAAGGACAAGAGGAGAGAAGTGGGATGAGAGTGATGATGATGATGGTAATTTATCTTTATCTTGCTATAATATGAGTTCCTTTTATGTGGGGGAGTATGGTTATTAGATGAGATAGAAAGTCCTAGAAGTTGTTGCATGTGCATGGTGTTTAGGAGTTTTGTTGAAATTGAAATTCATTAACTTCTTGCATTTTGTATTTTATGAAGTCATGATTATTTTGTAATATGACTTTATATGGTGTTACTTTGCATATTAGCATGTTTACATCATGAATTGCCTAAAATTTGCATTTTTAAAAAATTTTCCAAAAATCATTGTAGCTTTGGACAGTTCACTGTTAAATTTTGTCAAACGTGAAGAATTGATTCTTTGGTCTATAATTTTTGTAATATGGTTAGAACAGATTTAAATGGGTATGATATTGAATATAAAATTAGTTTTCGTTATTTGGAACGAAGTATGTGAGTTTTGTAGCATAATAAGTTATAGAATTGTTTTCTAGTTTCTTGTTCTGTTGTGAATCTCTTGACTATATGAATTTTACGTTTTCGTATTGATTATGTGTTGTATGGAATGATTATTATATGCTAATTAGATCTCTATTCTTGAAAGTGTTCGAAGAGTGGCCAGTGTCATTCGAGGACGATGTTGTCAAAGTGGGGGAGATTGTAGGACCCCAAAAATGACATAGGTGAACTAGATCCTAAGATGTTGGTATTGATGATATAAGGTCCTAAATATGTCTATTATGTGTTATCCATGCAATGTCTAAGAGTTTAGGTGCATTAGAAGTGAAACGTCAAGGGACGACCAAGACGCTCGACGACTAAGTCATCTATGTGCCTCATATGTGGTTTTATGTGTTTATGTATGATTCATGAGGTTATAAGGTCTTTAAATGAGTTATTATAACATATATAGGAAGTGTGTCAATTTTTGTGGAGTTTGGAGGTCAAACGTCCAAGAACGTCCATGACGTTAGACAGATGTGCCTTGAAATGACCTTGTGTGTCTAAGCATCTTTCGTTGAGTTTTACATGTTCTTTTGGGATGAAATTCATTTGTGAGGTGATAAACTTGTATACGATAATTTTTGGGTTGCAAACGACCAGGCAAACATACTCAAGGACCAACCAAGGGTACTTCCGGAAGGACCCATATTGGTGGCCAAAACTACCCAAGGCAGTCCACCTACGGATGGAATTCGACGGCCACTGGCCTGGTCGATGCACCGTTGGGGGTGGGCACAGTTTGGTACTTAGACTAAGGAGATAATCTACAAGTTCTAGTTCTCTGAACCCATCAAAGAAGGTGAGGACGGCCCGTGCATGGACCTATGCCCCGTCGAAGGGCTACAGTCGATAGTGGTCTATTTGCACGCAGCTTCACTGTTAAGTGAGGAGTAATGTTGTAATTTCACCCCACTTCCAAATAATCGTATTTGAGATTTAGTAGGGGTCGTTTTGGTATTTTAAACATGTATAAGTGTTTAACACTTAGAAGATTTCATTCTTCTAAATCAAAACCCTGAAATCCTTTAGAAACTCCATAAGACTGCATTGTAGTCCAAAGTCAAGGAAGATCTTGGTGTGACGAATTGAGTGGAGATTATTCATAAAAGTAAATGATTATCTTAATAATGGTATGGATTTTGATCCTTGAAACTCGTTTCATCAAGGAGACCAATTCTCAAGATGTTTTAAAAAGTTTCAAAGTTGAATTTTTCAATTTCATGATTCTACCATGGGTTATTACATCACTTGTTTTTAAACGTCAATTATTGATTAAATTTTTATTGTATTGATCATTTTAACCTAAATTACATATGAACCCATGAATTTGGATTAACCATAGTTTTTGACTATGTTGTGGGTTACTTGATATTGATATAATGTTGATGAATTCTTATGTAGTTTTATGTGGGCTATTCATTGATGTTATAATTGTAGTAAATTGATATATAGGTTGAGTTAGATTGATGAATGTACATTGAAATGACATAGTTCATTGATTATTACCGTTTATCTGTTGAATTGATGTTCATGACCATTGGTAAGGGTCGTATGCTAATGAACTAGATGATTTAGCATTGAATTGAGGTGTTAAGGATTGAGTGGGGGTATGCCTCCATGTTTCCTTTATTTTGGTGTTTTTAATACTTAAATTATATTATGATTGGTATGGTCCTCTTATGTTGGAGGTGTTAAGTGTTTTACTTGCAATTGACTTGGCCTTGGCGTTACTTTATGCAGTATGTTGATCATGAGCTTGTCGGCAACTACCTGAAGTAATATGACTACTTGTGAAGTATGATGATATATATCTACATGTTAATCAATGTAATATTATGTGTGTTCAATCCATTGTCTTAGGTGATGATGTTAGACTATGACTTTGACTTTATGTGTATAGTCTTAGGGTTGAGTCTTGGTTATTCCTACTTGACTATACGTGTCTATATTGGTCACATTGATAATGTTGTGATAGTATATAGGATGACTTGAAGATGTTTTGGCTGTTTTTATGTTCTTCGAGAAGGACATGCATTATGAGTTAAAAGTGAAGTATGTGATGTCTTATCTTGGTTTACTTGTATCCCTTACTCGATGTATATATGAATATGAATAAGTGATGTCTTGACTTAGGATTTTAAAGCTCTTAGTCTTGAATGTATCAATGACATTTGACCTTAAATGAAGTTAAGAGAGTCTTTTATGTGAAACCTTGAACCTAGTGGTAAGGTTAAGAATGTTGAAGTCGTAAGCCGTAATGGTATCCTTTCATGTAAAGGAAAGATGGACTTAAGGTTAATTGGCTGGAACAACATAATATTAATCCTTAGGAAAGTCATCATGAGCTTCTTATCGCTATTGTGAGGTAGCCCTAGTGGACCTTTATTTTGTAGGATAAATGTGATTGGGTTATGAACTTGTTATGGAACCCATTTATGTGAACCTAATGTGTGAATTACTCTTTGAGAAAGAAGTCTAGCACCGAATGAGTATGGTAAGGGAAGTAGTTTTTGTTAAAGAGTGAGACTAGATTACAAAGCATGGCCTTCATATTCCTTAACCATGTCTTAGATGGGATGTGTCTATGTTTACCAATGGAAAGTAGAACACCCTCAACGGAGTAGGTTAGAACTTCAGATTCCATGTCTTTCTATCATGGTCTATGTCGATTAATGCCTATTCTCATCATGTGGGATACTTACTAGCATTAGAGAAGTTCTATGAGGTTTAGGTGGTAGGCTTTGAAGGTGTTAGTTGGAGTCCCTAGGTCTTGTCCAACACCATTACTTGAAATGTTCTTTATGTGTTGAATGTCTCCTAAATTAACTAACGAATGTAATGACTTAAGTTAAGTAAGAAATTATGTTAATGAAATAAGCACTTATCTAGAGTTGTTAACTGTTGTGTATTTAAGGTGTGAAGGGTGCATAGGAATGGTCACTTCGTATCATACCTAGATTAATCTTAAGAATGACTCTACTTAGGGAAGATGTTGATTATGTGGACATGATCCAAATTAGGATCTTAAGGATTATTTAGGTAGTATGGAAGAGGTCAATCATGGACTTTATTTTCTTGATCTACTTAAGTAAGTCTTTTCATAGCCTTTGATGAGAAAATGTCATATTGTCTATCTGTTGATAGGTTTGATGTCTTAAAGTGTGTATGTAGCTCATTATAAGTAATCTTAAGGGTTGTTTAGACACACTTAAATAGGGTGTACGGGCGGTCTCTCTTTGTGTGACTTAAGTGAATCTTAGGATAGCTTTGAGTGGCATAATTACATGCTATAAGGTGTATAAATTGAAGGAAGGCAATTGCACTGTACAGTGAAGAGACTTTAAAATAACAGTGAATCGACTCATTGTAAACTTACTCTTAAAATGTGATGTTTAGTTCAAATGTTTTCTTATGTGTTTTCAAGTTGATAAATGTTATTCTTATGATTCTAATATGATTTTAAAGATGAAAAGATGCATATTTCCAATAAATGTCCATTTTCATGATTTTATGCATTATGCCATACTTAGTACATCTAGTTGTACTAATCCATGCTTTTATCTATCCATATTGTTTCTGGAAAGTTAGGAGCATTTGGGATGGAAGACTTGGACCATAGCCTCGTTCAAGAGTTGTTGAAGTATGTCCTCATTTGACTCGAGGACATATATGTCTTTTATGTTTCTTATTAAAGTATTGTAATAGACTAAGTATTTCTATATTGGTATTTGGAAGTATGGGTCGTGTCCCAAGTATTCTTGTGTCTTAAGATGATGAGATTGACACTTAGTATTTCCTATTGCTTTATATTAATGATTTTTTCAAGACTTTGAAGTATGTTTATGATAAGTTTTAATTGCGCACTAGTTTTCACTATGTTTATGCGATGAATGATATGCATGGGCTTGTAAAAGACCTCTAACACGACCCGAGAGTACCCCCTAGACGTTACGGAATTCTCAAATCATGGCACGGCGTCATCGACCTCTCAGAGGTCTAAAACAAGCCCTTTCGTACCATTCATTGCATACATGTATTGAAAGTAATGCGGAATTAAAACTTTTAATACGAAATAATAATACTTCAAAATATCTTTTTTAAAGAAAAACATAATTAAAGGCTAAGTCTCAAAGTCGCCATCTTGGAAACATGGATAAATTGGGACACGGTCCATACTTCAACATATAGAAAATAGCTAAGTATATTACAATACTTCAATAAGGAAAACTAAACATCATGATGGCCTCAGATCTAGTGAGAGCATACCAAACTCTTTGATTGAATGAACACTAATCCAAGCATCAGCTTCGAGACTCCTTTCAAACGCCACCTACACCTTTAGATATAAAAAAATGTACGGAATTAGTACAAATACTTGTACTAAGTAAGGCATAATGCATAAAAAATGGGAAATGGACATTCGTATAAAACATGCTTATTTTTATTAAAACATTATAGTATAAGTATAAGGACAACTTTGAACACCATAGAAACATACAAGATATGACATAAGCATTTTATCACATATTGAAGAACGTTACAGTTAACTAAGTTCAACTTTAGAGTAACCTCTTTTAGCTTGCAGTCTTCTAACCATAGGTTATCCTTAGATAAGATCATTCCCGTATTCCTTTTATTAACTCCTCACCTAAGGTTAATCTAAGATTCACATCGGTAGAACAAGTAGAGACCGACCATACACCCTCTTCAAGCTTATCTAAGCAACTCTCAAAGCTACCCAAGATAGAGAACATTCTATTCATCATACGTTAGCTAAAGTCGTGATCGTTCAATCAGTAAATTAGAAGACATTTCATTCATTATATACTTCACATAATTGTCTTGGAAATACCTAGGGACTCACATACTAACATCTTCAAAGTCTAGTCGTGCAATGTCTATATAGCGTCCCATTCCACTACCTAAACTTCCTAGAACTTATCCAACAGTAGCATGTATGCCACATTAAGAGAATAGGCCATAACCGTCATAGACCATGCTAGCTAGGCACGAAATCTGGAGTTCTCACCTACTCCAATGAGGGTGTTCTACTTGCCAAGGGTAGAACTAGGACACATCCCATGTAGGCACATAGTTAAGGAATATGATTGTCTTTTATGTAATCAAGTCTCATTCTCAAGTAGACCTACATCGCACTCTAGTCTCGTTCTCAAGTAGAGCTCCAAACAATAACATATTTGCTCGGTGCTTGACTTTGTTCTCATAGAGTAAGCTCAATCTAAGGGACATATGAAAAGGTACAATCTCTTAGTCATTACCTAGTCATAATATAACTACCAAAGATGGGTCCACAAGGGCTGCCATTCGATGGTCTCTAAGGATAGATCATTCTTAACAATTTTTCTATAGAAAATTCCTCGTATTAGTCATGCGTTACAAGACAAAGGTGCATAAGCCTACAAAGTCAAGATATTCATATTCATCATATACATGTATCAAGTAAGGGACACTAGTCTACCAAAACAAGAGACAACATACTTTACTTTATTTCATTTACATATTATTCTTTGAAGAACTTAGGAATGACCCTTATAATCGTTATGTCATCCTATATATTACTATAACATTATCGATATAACAATCATAGACACATACAATCAAGTAGAAATAATCATGTATCAATTTTAAGACTACACACATAAACACATACTTATAGTCCAACATGATCACCTTATATCCATAGAACACCACATACTTTCACGTAACTAGCATGTAGATATATATGATCATACTTCACATAATCAATTACACAAATGATCATAATACTTCAAGTAGTGCTGATATGGCCATGATCATCAATTCAAAGTATAAATAATAATACTAGATGTAACTAGGTAAATTCAATATAGACTTAACAATCTAATACCAGTTAAACATCAATTGAATATAATCTTTACATCATTAGAAAGCCCATAGAAACTACTGATTAATTCATAAGTATAGAGACATGATAGCTTAACCCATAAAATAGTCAAAATAGGAATTTTTATGTCTTGCATGGGTTCATAAGAATTTTAGCTTTACAACATTGCATTAACACTAATTTAATTCTAAAACATTAATTTAAAACCTTTTATGAACGAACCCATGGCTAGATCATAAAATAGGACAAATCAAGTTTTTTGATCATCTTTGAAAATCATTGGAATTGACTCCTTGAAGAAAGATGTTTCAAGGATGAATAACCATACCTTTATTGTATAAAATCCACGAAATTTGGTAAACAAATCAATGAAGAACTTCAATACTGGATTCAACCTTACCCTTGTCTAAAGAATCTTGATAAATGATGAATTTTCTTTAATGTAGTCTTCTACTTTGATTCTTTTTCATGAGGTTTTGCCCTATGGTTTGAGACAGAAGAAAATTATTAATTTAAATATGTAATTAGGATTATGTAAGGCTTTATAATACTTGTCAAACCCGTTTTATTTAGGTTTTCCTAGTGGGAAAAGGAGATGAAATTACCTTAATTACTATTTTCCCACGGCCAAAATGGGACTGCACCATATTATTACTAAAATGATCATAAATTTTTACTCTAAAACTAGATTGGTGCAAAATTGGTGGAATTGGGAAGAGGATTAAAATAACTTTAAAAGGATAGGTCATGGCTCAGGTAACTTTTAATATTCTAAGAGATCTGGTCATTTGAAGTTTACCCAAATAAAATCTTATGTCTAATATTAATTGGTAAGGAAACATTCAACTCTACTTTGTGCAAGGTTTTTCTAATGACCTTAATTGATAATGAAAATCTTTCATACACTAAGAAATTTACCTTAATACTGAAGAAAATTAAGATTCACTCAGTATGACCTTATACAAAAATTTAAGAATTGGTAGGGCTTAACGTAGAAAATTTCGGGATCTTAAAACCTCCGAGAGGTCAAAATACGCCGGTTTCAATCCAAGATTCCCCCTAACTTCTAGGGCGTGGTCTCGGGATGTGACAGGAAAGTAGTAGCTTATGCTTTTAGACAACTGAAGGTGCATATGAAAAATTATCCAACTCATGATCCTGAGTTAGTGGCCGTGGTATTTACCTTGAAAATATGAAGGAACTATTTGTATGGTGTCCATGTTAATGTGTATACCGATCACAAGAGTCTTCATTATATGTTAACTTAAAAGGATTTAAATCTCCGTCAATGAAGGTGGTTGGAATTATTGAAGGATTACGAAATGAGTGTTCTCTACAACCCCGCAAGTCTAACGTAGTTACGGATGCTCTAACACATATGACCATGGGTAGTATGTATCATGTAGAAGATGCCATGAATGATCTAGTAACGATGTTCATATGTTGACTCATTTCGGTGTTAGATTGGAAGTTCTACAAATATTGGTTTTATGGTCCATCGTATCTCCAAATCATCTTTGGTGGTTGAGGGAAACTCCAAGCAATACCTTGATCAACCATTGATGGAGTTTAAGGGGTAGATTCTTGGTAAGCTTAATGAGTCATTCTCCCTTGGGGGATGGTGCCTTAAGATATCAAGAAAGGTTCTGTTTGACCAAGGTTGATGACTTGAGAAATCAAATTCTTGAGGAAGCTCATAGTTCTCGTTATTCCATTCATCTTGTTCTACAAAGATGTATCATGACATTAGAAAAGTGTTTTTGTGGGAAGGATTAAAAGGGACATAGCAGAATTGGTTGCAAAATGTCTAAATCGCCAACAGGTGAAAGCCGAGCACTAAAATCCAAATGGGTTTCTTCAAGAAAATACAAGTTTCCACTTGGAAGTGGGAAGATATTCATATGGACTTTATGGTAGGTTTGCCTCGAACTCAAAGGCAATATAACTCCATATGGGTGGTTCGGGATAGGTTGACCAAATTTGCTCATTTTATTCCCATCAAGTCCACTTACTCAATCGAGAACAATGCAAGGATTTTCATAGATGAGATTTTGTGTCTCCATGGTATTTCGTTATCCATCATATCGGATAAGGGTGTACAATTCACATCTAGGTTTTGGATATTATTCCAAAAAGGGTTGGGTACAAAGGTGAAACTAAGCACCATTTTTTACTGCCAAACCGATGGTCAAGCGTACTATTCAAACCCTTGAGGATGTTCTTAGAGATTGTGTAATTTATTTCAAGGATAATTGGGATAAAAATTTGCCTTTTGTTGAATTCTCTTATAACAATAGTTACCATTCGACTAAATTTGTGAATCCTTCTGAGGCATTTTATGGTATGAGATGTAGATTTCCAATTGGATGGTTTAAAGTATGAAAGTGTTCACTCTTTGGAGACGAAGTGATTTATAAAATTTTGAAGATAGTTCATATAATAAGGAACCGATTAAAAACAACCTATAACCAGCAAAAGTCTTATGCCGACCATTAGAGGAGAGACTTAGAATATGAAGAGGGTGATAAAGTGTACCTAAAAATTTTACACATTAAGGGAGTGGTGAGATTTGGCGAGAAATGGAAGTTGAGTCTTCGTTATTTAGGCCCTTATATAACTTTTAGAGGGTTGGCAAGGTTGCATATGAATAGAGGTTACCTAGTGCATTGGTTTTGGTTCATCCGGTGTTCCATGTCTCCATGCATAAGAAGTGTATCGGCGATCGCGATTCCATTCTTCCTATTGAGTTGTTGGGTGTGGAAAAACACCTCTCCTATTAGGAGGTTATGGTTTAAATCAATCATAGACAAGTAAACAAGTTAAGGAATAAGGAGGTTGCTTTCGTAAAGGTGATATGGAAAAACCACCTAATTAAGGGTGCAACATGGGAGGCCGAGGCTGACATGAAGTCCCTTTACCCTAATCTATTTGATAACTAAGGTTAGTTATTCCTATTGATAGTGAAAATAATAATTTTATTTGATGTTGAATTGATTTTGACAAAATATGAAGATATATGCATTGTTACGGTGAATAAGCATGCCTAACAATGAAACATATGTGAAAAATATTATTTGTTTTAGCTTGCACTTATTGTGTACTTGGTACGTTTTCGCCTTTATGTAATGATATTGAGCATGTTCATAGGTTGAGTTTTAGCATAATTGTCTCTTTAATGATATGATGAGCTCATGTTGTTGTGAGAAGGAAATTCCTCATGTTGTAATTTTGAGCTCTTATATGTAGTTATTGAAGTTTTGAATTGCTATGTGTAAATGCCATGATAATTATGTTGATTTGAGTTTTAACTCATGTTTAGTATGTTTTTGTTGGTTGGGCTTCTAGTATTGAGTGTATCCTTTCCCTTAAAAATATTTTAATGTCATTCGGGGAAGAATGTTCCTAAAGGGGGGATATTGTAAAACTCAGAAAGGTCAAAACTTAATATAGATCGTCACATGAGTTTCCAAGGGTTGAAACACTGTTTTAAGGTCAATAATAATGTATTAAAGCCATTTAGAAAGTTTAGAGTAAAAACGTCAAGAAACGTCTACGACGTCCGGAGACTAGTGCAAAAGGTGCTACTGTACCTTATCCTATTTGACTAGGCTTTAGGAGTAGAAATCTGATGAGATTTAGTGGTAAGGTGTGTTTCATATTTTAGAGTTGGTTTAGGGTCAAACTATCAGGGTACGACTACCCAAGGACAAACCAACGGGTCTTTGAAGAGGATCCTTGCATTATGGCTAAAAGTTGTCTTGAGGCGTAGCCATCTATAGTTGCAGGCTACGAGGCATGGCCTGATCGATGAGGAGTTGATGGCCACCGTATATGACCAATTATATATTTTGTAAAAGGGTCCATTTTGGTCACTCTCTGAACAAAACAACGAATGCATAGGACGGTGGTACGTCATGGCCGTCGACTAACCTACGTACCGTATGTCGTAGTCATGTAGGTTAGGGACACTATTTTCTTTTAAATTTTAATTAATTTTTTTAATTAAGTTACTTGGTTAGGGATTTATTATTCACTAGGCGGTGGTGAATTAGGTTTGTTAGTTAACTATATAACCTACCCCAAGCCGTAACCCAACTAAACACATCTTAATTCCCAAACATAAAGTGCTCTACCTTCTCTCTACATTCTCTCTCCCAAAGAAACTCCATAGAATACCAAGGTCAAGGTAGGTTCTAAGTTAGAAATAAGTCAAGTTTTCTCCATAGAAATATTCATCAAATACCAAGGTATGGGAACTCTTAACCTTTGGGATTCCTTTCCCCAAAGTGTTCTTAAAAAATTGATTTTCAAAAGATGAGTTTCATGTGGGTTTCTCTCTGTTTCTAAATTGATCTCTAAATTGACTTGTCCATGGTTTATTTTAGTTACTATGATTATATTAAGATGTATTATGATTCAATTATTACATTTATTGATGTATTGACCTAGATTGTGGAAGATGACTTTTTCCCCTATACCCTAGATTGTGATCTTGAATTGAATTATGTAGTAGTGATGTAAGTGACTTGGTTAATGTGTGAATTACTATTCCATGATATTGTTATACCAATTGATGGATGAATAGGTATTGTTGTTGGTAATACCATGATGATGGCTTTGGAAGAGGAAGAAGTATTGTTTTATGATCTTGAATTCTTAACTCTATTCTGATGACTTATACCTAGTGATGTTGATTCAATTAAAGTATATGCACTATGATTGGATTAATTAGGTTGGTATGATCCTGGTATTGAAATTTCTTATCTTATGAATTGTGAAATTTGTTAAAGTTGTGATGCCATAAGGATGTTGTTGATTCACTTATGTGCATTACTATGATATGATATATGGTGTAGATCTCACTATGAGGGTTGAATTGAAGGTTATTCTCATGAAATTCCTAATGAGCTAATGATGATAATATACAAGGGGTTAGAATCATATGACCTAAACTGAGCATTGATAATAGAGGATGACTTAAAGACATTTCAAAAAGGGACTCTAGCTTAGAACCGAGCGAACTAGTAGTGGGGAGTGTCCCTTCCCACATAGGTAAGGTACGTTCACTTTTGTACTCATGAGACTGGAGGCTATAATGCGATGGGAATAAAGAGGGTCCCAAGTATATCTCCTAGTTCATTAACTATGTTGCCCTCATACTAATACTAGCTAGTGTTTCCACCTAGAATATTATGTCTATGTATCGGTACTACCTTGGAAAGTAGTCCACCTTGTTTTTGTGTAGGGTTTTATGACACCAGATTCCATACTTAGTAATTGTGGTCTATGTCTGTTAAGGCAAGTGTTCTCAAAAATAAAATAATGTAATAAAGTGGCCACTAACTAGGGTGACTTAAGGGGTTGAATTAGTATAGGTAGGGGTATGGGACTCTACCTATGCATGGCACAGTTGACTTTGAGGATATCCTAGAGGCTTGTTCTTATGTTATGTAAAGTAAATCTTATGTATATGTTAATTATACATGCTGTTGATCCTATATGATGGTAGCTTCACTTATGAGGATTCTATTGGTCATATTGCTATGTATGATGATGATTACTCTTGATGCTATGTTATATAAAGTTAGACAATACTTGTTATCCTGTGTTTGGTTTACTTGGTTGAGTAAGGTTATGGAGCTTTACTTGGTCGTTGCACATATAGATTTGATGGTGGGTTATGAGTGAGGGTCTTGTACATGTTGTAAGGTTATGAACTCTTGTACATGCTATGTTGTCATAGTATAGGTTAGAACGTTTTGGTTATGTACTCAAGAATGTTATTATACATGTTTACTTGATTATACATGATGTGGTTGATGTTATGTTATATATGGTTCATATGTTAAGTTGTATTGACTATAAAAATGACTTACGTTGTTGTGATCCTTATGTCTTATATGCTCTCTTGTATGTGCACTAAAGGTTTCCAAATGACTTAGCATATTTTCTAAAGTAAATGTCTCTTTCTAATGCATTCATTCAAATGTTTTATGTGCATGTTTCCATACTTAGTACAAGTGATTTACTAACCCATATTTCTATGTTTCTACAATTATGTAGGTTCTGGCCATTGAGCTTTTAGAGGGTCCTCAAAGATGACTTGGATTCTCATTGTCCATGTTTGGTAGGTCCTCACCTTCTGAGGACGATGCCACTATCTAGCTAATGATATTCTATTTTAAAGAAATTTAGTTCTTTCCTTTTCATTGAAGAAGATTGTTGTATATGCCTATATGTGGCTTTTGTTGTAATGAAGTAAGGCTATGCAGAAATGTTGTATTCGATTTAGATGGTTTAAATGTGAGATTTATCCTAGACTTTCAATGAGAATTTTATTGCTATATTATGTATTTTAAATAAAAGTAGAAGCCTATGTAGTGCTTCATATGTGAAGAGTCTACACAAACTCCCTATATATATATATTATGTGTAAGCAAGAGGTCTATGTAAACCTCAATGTAGATGTACATGAAAATTTTTAAATTTTTTGCAATTTAACCTATGATATGTTATGACGAAGGCTAAGAGGCTAGTCTAAATCCTCTCCTAGGATGACGACGCAAGTTACGTCTAGGGGGTGCTTCCCAGATGTGACAAACATGATGTTTACTATACATGATGTTTATTTTATGTGATGAACAAGATACTGTTCTAAGTTGATGTAAATGATGACGAATATGCATGATATTATGTCATATAAAAGGTATACATTGCTTATGGTCTTTTGCCTAGTTTACTTGATTATGTGGGGTTATGGGGCTTCACATGAGCATTGTACTTTTAGGCTTGGGAGGGGATTGTGAGTAAGGGTATTATATGCTTTGATGTTATGAATTCAAGTACTGTGACTTTATTTTTGAGTTATTCATGTTGATATGACCATATGATAATGTTGGTCTTGTGTTGGACATAAACTTGTTTTATGTTTTATTATAATCATTGACTTGTATATGCTCTTATATGTGCATAAAGGCTTTTAAAAGTGAGAGAGCATGGTTTTTAACAAAATGTTCTTTTAAGCATGATTTCAATGGTTTTACTTGCATATGTTTCCATATTTACAAATGTGGTTTGTAATAACCCATATTCTTTCCCTTTTCCCAAAAATTGTAGGTTCGGGTCATTGAAGTGTAGAAGGTCATTGTGAAGGAAGACTTGAAACTTTTGCCAAGTTATTGGTGAGTCCTCATTTTTGGGGATGGTGCCATTCTTATATTTTAGAAACGATGTTGCTTATGTCTAAAGACACTTATTCCTTCCTTTATAATTTTGAAACAATTGTCGTAAACCTATATGTGGTATGTTGTATTAAAGTAAGGGTTATGCCCAACTTTGTGATTCTCTATTAGATGGTTAAATGTGATACAAAGATTAGACTATTTCCTATGATTTTGTTACATTGCCTAAGCGAGAATTCTATGCGAACTCCATAAGAGAGCAGTTTATCTGAACTCCATATATGATGAGAGGTATAAGTATACTTCACTATTTAAAAGTTTTTAATTTTTTGCATTTTTTACCTATGATATTTTTTTAACGAATGCTAAGGGCTAGTCCAAGTCCTTTTTGAGGTCGAAGATACCTGTTATGTCTAGGGGATGCTCCATGGTCATGAGAATAGGTTGGACCGGTTGGGTGTTTGACCAGAATAATCTCCAAAGGTCCATTTCATGATCTATTATAACTCCGAGTCATTTTTAGTGGTTTTTGTGAAATCTAAGCAACATCTTGATCCTTTATTGATGAAGTTGTAGAAATCGATTCATAGTAAATCTAATGAGTCTTTCTGCCAAGGGGAGGATGTGGTACGTATGTACAAAGATAGGTTGTGTGTGTCAGATATACACAGCTTAAGGGGGAAAATTTTAGAAGAGGCCCATGGATCCTGATATTCCATTCATCTAGGTTACACCAAAATGCATCGTGATCTATGAGAGATTTATTTGTGGAACAGAATGAAGAGAGATATCGCCGACTTTGTGTCTAAGTGTACAAATTTCTAGCAAGTCAAAGTCGATCATCAAAGGACGGGCGGTTTATATCAAGAAATGGACATCGCCACATAAAAGTCGGAGGATGTCAATATGGATTTTGTGTGAGGATTTCCTAGATCAAAAAGGCAACCCGACACCATTTGGGTTATTGTGGATAGGTTGACAAAATCATCCCATTTTCCTCCCGTCAATGTTACTTATTCGGTGGAGGATTATTCGAATTATGGTGTAAGGTTGAGAGATAATGAAGTTGCATGGAGTCCCGTTGTTGATATTTCGGATAGAGGCACTCAATTTACTTCTTACTTTTGAAAGTAATTTCAAGAAAGGCTGGTACAAAGATAAAATTTAGCATCGTGTTTCATCCTTATAGGGATGGTTCAAGCTGAACGTACCTCTAAAACCTTAGAAGACATGTTGAGGGCATTTTTATCAACAAAAATGGTAATTAGGATGATCATCTACCGTTGATATAGTTTGTCTACAACAATATCTACCACCCAAGTATTGTCATGTCTCCATTTGAAGCCCTTTATGGTAGGAGGTGTAGATCTTCATTTGTTCAAAGTAGGCAAATTTGTTCTTCTTGGTCCCGAGATGGTCTATGAAGCTATTGAGAAAGTTTTAGTCATAAGAGATAGGTTGAGAATGGATCAAAGTTGGCAAAAGTCTTAATATGATAATAGAAGAAGGTACCTTGAGTTTGAAGTAGGTGATTGGGTCTATGACTCTAGACAACTCAAGGTGCGTGAAAAGAATTACCCAACATACGATCTTGAAATAGCTTTCGTAGTGTTTGCTTTGAAAATATGGAGGCATTACTTGTATGGTGTTCATGTGGACATGTTTACCAACCATAATAGTCTTCAATATGTGTTTACTCAAAAGGAGCTAAATTCCTACAAAGAAGATGGTTATAATTATTGAAAGATTATGACATAAGTTTTCTTTACCACCCTGGCAAGGACAATGTGGTTGTGGATGATCTACATTGTATGACCATGGGTAGTCTGTTTTATGTTGAAGAATGTAAGAAATACCTTGTAAAAAATGTTCATAGGTTGGCTCATTTGGGTGTTATGTTGGAAGATTCCCCAAATGGTGGTTTTTATGGTTCATAATAACTCTATGTCATCGTTAGAGATTAAGGTGAAGTCTAAGCAACATCTTCATTCGCTATTGATGGAGTTGAAGAAATTTGTACTTCGCAAGTCCAATGAATCATTATCCAAAATAGGGGATGGTGTGCTAAGGTATCAAGGTAGATTATGTGTACCAGGTATTGATAATTTGAGGAAACAAATATTAGAAAAGCATATGGTTCTTTATATCTATTCATCGGGGTACCACCAAAATGTATCTTGATGTTAGAAAGGTATATCGGTGGGATAGTTTTAAAAGTGACATACTAGAGTTTGTATCCAAGTGTCCAAATTACCAACAAGTTAAAGTCGAGCATCTAAATTCTAGTTATCTAATCCAAGAAATGGGCGTTCCTACTTAAAAGTGTGAAGAAATTAATATGGACTTTGGTCTAGGGTTGCCTCAAACCCGTAGGCAAAATGACTCAATTTGGGTTGTAGTGGATAGGTTGACAAAATCCGCTCACTTTATCCTTGTTTAGTCTACTTATTCTGCGGAGTAATATAAAAGAAAATACATTAATGAGATTGTGAGTCTTCATAGGATAACTTGTCCATCATGTCGGATAGAGGTGTTTAATTCACATCTCGTTTTTGGAGGTGTTTTCCAAAAGGGTTGGGTACACAAGTTAAGCTTAGCACCGCTTTGCATCCCCAAATGTATGGTCAAGCGGAGCATACTATTCAAACCCTAGAAGACATGTTAAGAGCTTGTGCGATAAATTTTAAAGGTAATTGGTATAATCACTTAACTTTGATTGAGTTCTCCTATAATAATTGTTACTATTCGAGTATTTCAATGGCTCCACTTGAAGCGTTCTATGGTAGAAGATGTTGGTCTCTTGTAGGGTGGTTTGAGATTGGTGAGTCTTTACTCCTTGGTCTCAAAATAATCTATGACTCTTTGGAGAAGTTTTGGGTTATAAGGGATAGGTTGAAAATAACCTATAATCGATAAAATACTATGCCGACAATAGAAGAAGGGATCTTGAATATGAAGCAGGTGATACGGTGTATTTAAAGATTTCACCTATGAAAGTGGTAAAGAGATTCAGCAAAAAGGGGAAGTTAAGTCCCCTATAAGTGGGTCCCTATGAAGTTTTGCAACGGGTAAGAAAAGTTTCATATTAATTGAAATTACCTAGTGAACTATCTTTGATTCATCCGGTATTTCATGACTCCATGCGAAAGAAGTGTATTGGTGATCCCATGTCCGTTCTCCCTATTGAAGGTTTAGGTGTGGATTAGAGTCTTTCTTATGAATAGGTTCCAGTGGAAATTCTATATCACCAAGTTAAAGGGTTGAGGAACGAAAAGGTGGCCACAGTAAAAGTCTTATGGAGAAACTAGCTAATTGAGGGATCAACATGGGAGGCTGATGCCGACATGAAGTCCCGTTATCCTCATCTTTTTTCCTAATTAATGTTAGTCATCCCTATTAATAATGAAAATACTTAATAATTTAAATTTGGCTTGATTTGCTAAAATATGCATAATTATTGTAAAGGTTCATTCTAAAAATGAGTTTTCTTGAAAATATGCTCTTTTGCTTAAATTGCACTTATTTGTGATTTTGTGTGTAGTTTCCTTCATCAAATGATATTGAGAACGTTAATGATCGTTCAAAAGGAGTTTTTCATAAGTGTTGATGTTATGAAATTGGGCTATTATATGTGGTAAATTGTGTTGTGAGTTGCTATGCGTAAAGTTAAATATTATGTTTGTATTTTAGTTGTAACTCATGTCAATTGTAGTGATTTATGTTATTTATTGGTTGGGATGCTAGTATTGAGTCTATCTCTTTTCCTATAAAAAGATTTTAGTGTCAATCAGGAATGAATGTTCCCAAAGAAGGAATAATGTAACACTCTGAAAATTCATGACCTAATCTAGAGCCTCACATGATTAAATAATCCTTATAACACTATTTATAGGCCTAAAATAATATACCTAAAATATTAGGAAAATGTTAGAGTGAAAACATAAAAGAACGTCGATGACGTTCTGTGAATTGTGAAAAGTGCACTATGTGCCTTAGCATGTTTCATTGGGTTTTGAGAGTCGAAATTTAATGAAAATTGGTGGAAAGGTGTTCAAAAAGTATTAGAGGGTTTTAGGGTCGAAACCTCTGGGTATGACTCCCTATGGACCACCCTAGGGGTCCTTGGAGAGGACCCTTCCATTTGACCCAAAACTGTCAAGTTGACAGTAGCCAAACGACGAGACATAGATGGTTCGACGCTCCCTCGATGGTGGTTGTTGTCAAACACTCAAAATTCTACAAAAGTCCCCAAAAACCAATTCTCTGTCACAATCGACGCTTTCACAATACAGTGCCATCGATGGAACTACAGCTTGTAGGTCGAAGAATCGTCGTTTGAGGGGTCTGCTCACTGTTAAGTTTTCTTAGTTAGTGACATAATTATTTAGTTGGTTAGGTAATATATTAGGAGTTAGGGGTAGGTTAACAACGTTAATTAAGTGATTATATAAGGCATAACCCTCATCAAATTAACCTAATACTCATCAATTCCAAAACTCAATTCTCTCCACTTTCTCTCTACTATCTTTCTCTTTCCCAAAGAACACTATTGAAGACAAGGTTCAAGGCCATTAGGGCTTCAAGAATTCAACTATCTCTCCATCAATCTGCAAGGATAGTAAAGGTATGGTAACTCTTCAATCTTGGGATATCTTTCCCCAAGAGGCTCCTTCAAATTGATTTCAAAAGATGTCAGAAACATGGGTTTTTCTCCAATTTCGTGTTTTGTCTTTCAATTGGATTTAATGTTAATTTCCGTTTTTTATAAATTATATAATATTATTTTTGTAGTTTAATTTTTATAGTTCTTATTCTTTTATTAGTTTGTGATGAATTGAACCCTTTACACTAACCGTAGTTATGATTTGGACTTAAATATCATTAGAGTTTCTAGAATTGGTTATGTTATTGCTAAATTCACTATATTATTATAATGATGAGTGACTTATTGGATAATTGTGACGAATTGAGGGATAGATTCTTGATGAAGACATTGTGATATTGAACTCTTTACTTCAATTATGGTAAGACATTGTGATATTGAACTCTTTACTTCAATTATGATGGACAGTATTAGGTAATGATGTTTTGCAATTGAAGTATTTAATGTGATTATAATTTGAAATATATGATGTAATTAATATTAATATAATGGAATGGTATGATTATCTTGAATGTGAGATCATTGTGAGGCTTTGATAATTCAAGTTTGAAGATGATTTTTCTTGTGTTCCTTAGAAGAAAAGATAATGATATGTTGATCTCACTAATGATGGTTGTGTAATGAAAGTAAGTTCTCATCATATTCCTAATGAGATAATGTGATATTCTATACAAGGGGGTTAGTCTACTATAACCTAAATTAAGCTATTGTTGTTAAAGAATGACTTAATGGCATTTAAAAAAACACTTTAGCTTAGCACCGAGTGAGTTTGACAAAGAGAGGTGTTGACTCCCCAATAGAGGGGAGATTAACCAAGGGTTCTCATGAGATAGTGACTACAATGCAATTGTACATAAAGAGAGTCTAACACATGTCTCCTAGTTCTTGAACTATGTTGCCACCATAGGATACTTGGTTGTAGATTCACCTAGAAAGCTATGTCATGTTAGGTTCTACTTTGGCAGGTAGACCACCTTTTTCGGTGTGGGAATTTATGACACCGGATTCCATGTTTAGTTCACATGGTCTTTGTTGGTTAAGGCGAACGTACCCTCATGTTAAAATGAAAGACAAGTAATTGAACGTTTACTAGGGTGACTTGAGGAGTCTACTTAGTAGAGGTAGGTGTATGTGAATCTACCTAGATATTGCACAAGTTGACTCTAAGGAAAGTCCTAGGAGATTGTTCTATGAAATATGATAACATTAAAGATTATATTTTTATGATACATGATGTTACTGTTATATGAATGTTGGTCATTATGATGAATTGATTATTAGGTTATATTGCTATATGAAGTGATGACTAATTATGTTACAAGTTATATGAAGCAAAACTTTACCTATGGTCTCCAATCTTATCTACTTGGTTGTTTGGGGATATAGGGCTTCACATGACTATTGCACTTGTAGGTTGGGATTGGATTATTTGTAAAAGTTTTGTATGTTATGTTTATATGATCTATTGAATATGAAATGTAACATGAATGTATGATAATATGTCTTTGATTATGATCATACTTTAAGTTGATGGAGCACTTAAATGGTATATGTTATATGGTATGTGCATTGAAGACTTTCATATGATTTAGAATGTTTTCTAAATCGATGATAAATGATTCTTTTTCATGGATGTCCTTATATGTTATGTGCATATACCCATACTTAGTACATATGGTGTACTAACCCCATTATTTTATATCACTACAAATGTACGGTCCGTGTATTGAAGTTTAAGGAGGTCGATTTGAAGAATCTTGGAACTCTTTCTCCATGTCTTAGTAGTTCCTCATGTTCGGGGATGCTATCTTTCATTCAATCTTATTCAAACATAGTAGTATTGATAATATCCTATTTACAATTATGTTCTCATTGGATTCTTTTGTATTAAGGACTATATGGCATATTGACTATATATTGGCTAAGTACAGATTTGCACTCTTTAGATGGTTTTATATATGTGAGAAAGATCTTAAGAATAACGTATGTCTTTATGAATGTTAAGTATGAAGTCTAAGTATACTTCAAGTACTATGTAAAAGTTTTAATTTATTGCAATTATTACTGATCACATGTTATGACAAATGTTAAGGGATTGTCTAAGTCCTCTGAGAGGACGAGGATGCCGGTCTCATCTGGGGTTTATTGTCTGGATGTGACAAGCTTGGTATAAAATCATGCGGTTAAATATCCTTAGGATGAATATCTCACTAAACTACGTTACATAGTATCCTGTTCATGGTTGTGAAGAGCACCACAATTATGGATGAGAGGCTACGTTATGACTAGGAAAGTTCTCTTTTTTTATACTCCTATGTCGTGCCTTTAGAGTTTGGACAATATGTGTCTTTTAGCATCTAATCCATTTCTTGTGGTTTTAGGTAATGACACAAGAAGTACTGTCGTTAGTAGAGTAGGAGATGAGAGCGCGAATGCGAGAGGTACTCCCCAAGGCAATTGAAATGCTCCCTAAGTGCAAGCTGCTACAAACGAACAGGTTGCGGTGAATCCTCCGGCTATGATGGATGGTGAGGTGAGGGCACCCCTGCTTCAAATGTCCCAAGCCATCACCACCCAAGCTCAAGCCATTATGGCACAAGCTAAATGGAGGTTGTTCCTCAAGAGAGCCAACATGCTAGAACTATGGCTAGCCGTTTGAGAGATTTTATGAGAATAAATCCTCTTATGTTTTTCAGATTCAAGGTTGATGATGACCCCCAAGACTTCCTTGATGAGGTTTACAAGATTTTGTTTGCTATTGGGGTGAGTACTACTGAGAAGGCTAAACTTGCTGCCTATCAACTTAAGGACGTGGCTCAGACATTGTACAATTAGTGGAATGATAGTAGGGCTTTAGGAGGTGGTCCCGAGACTTGGGAGATCTTCAAAAAGGCATTTCTTCACAGATTCTTTCCAAAGGAGCAAAGGGAAGATAAGGTAGAGGAGTTTATCCACCTTAGTCAAGGAGGTATGAGTTTCAAGGAATACTCCTTGAAATTCATTAAGTTGTCCAACTATGCTTCCTCTTTGGTTTCTAATGATAGGGATGAGATGATTTATTCTTTAACGGGCGTGTTCGAAGAGCTTGAAGAAGAGTGTTGTGCAACCATGCTTCATGACAATATGGATCTTTCTAGGTTGATGGTTCATGCTCAACATGTTGAGGATAGTCGTCTAAGGAAGAAAAATAGGGAAGCTAAGAAGGCAAGGTCTTTGGAAAGTAGTTCTTCTAAGAGTAGGCTTGATGTTCAAGACAAGCCTATGTTCAAGAACAGGTTTCCAAATAAGTTTCCTTCTAAAATCTCAACGAATCACAATGATAGAGGTTCTAATCCTGAAACTCAAAGTGGGAGAAATGTTGATTCACTAAGAAAGAGACCAACTTGTGGTAAGTATGGTAAGAAACATATGGGTTAATCTCTTGTGGGACTAATAGTTGCTAAGGTTGTGGCAAGGATTGCCATATGGTTAAAGATTGTCCTAATGTGAGAAGCCAAGTTAAGGGGAATGGCCAAACTCATCCAAGCGTTCCTAATTCTGAAGCTCCAAAAAAGGAATCGTTTCTATGCACTCAAGGCTACGGGTAAACAAGAGAACTCTCCCGACGTTGTGATGGGCATGTTACAAAATTTCTCTGTTAATGTTTATGATTTTCTAGACCCAGGTGCTACTTTTTATTTTGCTACACCTTTGGTAGATCTGAAGTTTGATGTACTTCCCGATGTTTTCATTGAACACTTTTCGGTTTGTACCCTAATGTTCTACTCCGTTGTTGCAAAAAGAGTCTATAGGATATGTACAATAATGCTTCCAATAGAGTTACTCTTGTTGATTCGGTAGAACTTGACATGTTTGATTTTGATATCCTCTTGGGTATTGATTGGCTCCATGATTGTTTTGCTTCCATAGATTGTAGAACAAGGGTTGTGAAGTTTCAGTTAATTAATCAACCTATTCTAGAATGGAAGGGGAAAATTATATGCCAAGGGTAAAATTATTTCTTGTTAGGAGGCTTGTAAGATGATAGCCAAGGGTTGTTTATACCATGCGGTGAGGGTTAAGGACCTAGAATGTGAAACTCCTATTGAGACAGTCCCTATTGAGAGGGAATTCCCAAAGGTTTTTCCTAATGACTTTCCTGTAGTTCCTCTGATCTAGAAATTGACTTTGGCATTGATTTATTACCGGATACTAATCCCATTTCAATATCACCATATCGGATGGTTCTGGCTGAATTGAAAGAGTTTAAGTTCCAACTCAAATATATATTAGACAAGGGTTTCATTGAACCTAGTATTTCTCCATGGGGTGCTTCGGTCTTTTTTGTTAAGAAGAAGGATGGGTCCTTTTAAATGTGAATTGGTTATCACCAACTCAATAAGGTCACATAAAAAACAAGTATCATCTCCCTAGGTTTGATGATTTATTTGATCAACTCAAAGGTTCTAGATACTTTTCCAATATTGAATTAAGGTCGGGATAGCACAAATTTAGGATGAGAGGTGAAGATGTTCCCAAGACAACTTTCCAAACTAGGTATGTCGCTATGAATTTCTAGTAATGTCTTTTGTGTTAACAAATTCCCTGGCGGCATTTATTGACCTACATAATAGAGCGTTATGAGATTACCTCGACTCATTTGTGATTGTGTTCATTGATGATATTTTGATGTACTCCAAGAATGAAAATGAGCATGAAAATCTCTTGAGGTTGGCCTTGAAAGTCTTCAAAGAATACAAACTTTATGCCAAATTTAACAAGCATGAATTTTGGTTGAGGTCAGTTGCTTTTCTTGGCCATATTATATCTAGTGATGGGTAGAGGTTGATCCAAAGAGGACGGATTCGGTAACACAAATTGACCTAGACCTTTGACTCCCACATACATAAGGAGTTTCTTGGGTCTAGACGGCTACTATATGAGGTTTATAGATGGATATCCGTCCATTTCTTCTCCTTTAACATCTTTAACCCAAAAAAAGGTGAAGTTTGAGAGTTCAGAAGATTGTGAAAAAGGTTTTCAAGTGTTGAAAGAAAATCTTACCTCTCTTCCAGTGTTGACCTTACTGGAGGGTAATTATGGCTTTGTAGTGTATTTTGATGCTTCCCGAGTGGGCTTGGGATGTGTCTGCATGCAGCATGGTAAGGTGATAGATTATTCTTCTAGGCATCTCAAAGTTCATGAGAAGAATTACCCAACTTATGACCATAAGTTAGCTGCTATGGTTTTCGCCTTGAAAATATGGAGACACTACTTGTATGGTGTGAATGTTGATGTATTTACTGACCATAAAAGTCTTCAATATGTGTTTACCCAAAAGGAGTTAAATCTCTACCAGAGAAGATTGTTAGAATTGTTGAAAGATTATGACATGAGTGTCCTTTTCCACCCTGGCAAGGCCAATGTGGTTGCGGATGCCTTGAGTCGTATGACTATGGGTAGTGTGTCTCATGTTGAATAAGAGGAGAAAGAACTTGTGAAAGATGTCCATAGGTTGGCTCGATTAGGTGTGTGGTTAGAAGATTAGCCAAATGGTGGTTTTATGGTCCATCATAACTCGGACTCATCATTGGTGGTGGAGGTGAAATCTAAGCAGCATCTTGATCAACTATTGATGGAGTAAAGGGAATCAGTACTTGGTAAAATCATTAAGTCATTCTCCCGGAGGGGATAATGTTCTCATGTACCAAGGGAGATTATGTCTACCGTTGTTGAGGATTTGAGAAATCGAATTTTAGATGATGCTCATGAGATTCTCGGTATTCTATATATACGGGTGCCACCAAAATGTATCATGAACATAGAGAGATATATCGGTGGGATGGTTTAAAAAGGGAAATAGTAGAGTAGGTTGGTAGGTGTCAAAACTGCCAACAAGTTAAAGTTTAGCATCACAATCCGGGTGGTTTAACCCAAATGATGGATGTTCATACTTCGAAGTGGGAAGCCATCAATATGGATCTTGTTCTTGGGTTTCCTCAAACCCGAAGGCAAAATTATTCAAAATATTGTGGATAGGTTCACCAAATCTGCCCATTTTATTCCCGTTAAGTCTACATACACAGCTGAAAATTATGCAAGGATCTACATTAATAAGATTGTGAGTTTTAATGGGATTCCTTTGTCCATCATTTCTGATAGAGGTGCCCAATTCACTTCTCAATTTTAGAAGGCTTTTCAAAAGGGTTTAGGTACTCAAGTGAAACTTAGTACCCCTTTTCCTCCTCAGACAGATGATCAAGCGGAACGTACCATTAAGACCCTTAAAGACATGTTAAGAGCCTGTGTTATTTACTTCAAAGGAACTTCGAATGATCATTTATCTTTGATTAAATTCTCTTACAACAATAGCTATAATTCGAGCATCTCCATATCACCTTTTGACGATCTTTATGGTAGAAGATGTAGGTCTCCAGTTGGATGGTTTGAGGTTGGTGAATCCTCAATCCTTGGTCCATAGATTATCTATGAAGCTATAGAGAAGGTCCGAATCATATATATATTGATTGAAGATAGCCTATAGTCGGTATAAGTTTTATGTCGACAATAGAAAAAAGGATTTTGAGTTCGAAATAGGTGATCATGTCTACTTCAAGATTTGACCTATGAAAGGGGTTATGAGATTCGGTAGAAATGGGAAGTTAATTCCCCGATATGTTGGTGCTTATAAGGTTTTACAAGGAATTGGGAAGGTTTACTATGAGTTGAAACTACCTATTTAACTAGCTTCAGTTCATCCAGTGTTTTATGTTTCTATGCTCAAGAAATGCATAGTTGATCCGGTGAATATTCTACCTATTGAAGGTTTTGGGGTGGATGCGAACCTCTCCTATGAAGAGGTTCCGATTGAAATCTTAGATCGCCAAGTAAATCAGTTGCCTCTGTAAAAGTTCTATGGAGGAACCATCTTGTAAAGGGTGCAACATGGTAGACTGAGCTGACATGAAGTCCCGCTACCCTCATCTATTCACTCCTTAATTTTAGACATTCATCTTAATAGAGAAAGTAATGCATAATCATGATATTGACTTTTGCTAGATAGTTGCATGTTTTGGTAAAAGATTGTACCAACTAGAGTTTTTAAAAAAATGTCTTCATATTCTATTCTTGAACTTATGTGAAATATGTATGCATGTGTCTTCTTGAGATTTTACTGTTTTGTTGTTGTCTTGAGAAGAATAAAAGCATGGTAAATCTTTGATGCATTTTATCTTTTGATAAGGTTGAGAAGAAAATTCCTCACTATTTATTATGAAATATTGAGCTTTTACATCGTTGTGCATCATTAATTGAGTGCTATGTGTAATGTCATGGTATGTGTTAAAAGGAGTTGTTAAGTACACCTATAAGTTGTGAATCATTATGACTTTATGTTGTTGCTTGGTTAGGCTTCTAGTATTGAGTCTATTCGTACCCTCTAAAATATTTTAGTATCACTCGGGTATAATGTAACACTATGGAAATGACATGACTTAGACTAGAGCTTAATATATTAAATAATGTTTAAAATGATGTTTGAAGACATATATTAATTTAATAAACACATTTGTAAAATGAAGTCCAAAACATATAAAGACACCTTGTATAGGTATTATGTAGTACAAAGGGTCCAAAATTTCAGGGAAAACACCCCAAGGACCACCCAAAGGGTCCTTGGGGAGGACAAAATCATGGGTGGCCAGGCTGCCTGGCAGACTGCGAGCAGGCAGAATTGGAGGCAAAGTGTGCAACGCGAGCCTGACGCGCAGGTCACGGCCTCACGATTTGAGAGGCATACTCGCGATAGGAGGTTTACATGAACCTAACTTCCTCAAATAAAAATTTATTATAAATGATTGGATTTGGCCCTGCGATGCGCAACTACTTCCCAGAATCGTTAAAGTCATATTTTTTGGTAATTTAACATTTAAAAAAGACTCATTTTAGTGGGGGGTATTTTGGGTGATTTATTGGACGACTATATGTTTGTATTAGGTCAGGTTAAGACCACTTTTACACATCCAAATTAGATTCAAACGAAAATTCTCTCATCTCTCTCAAGAACGCTCTCTTTTCCAAACACAATTGAAGAACAAGAAAAGCTAAAGGAAAAAGACGAAGACTTCAAGTTTTCATCCAATTTTAGTGGATTCTTCATCTATAAGGTATGGTTTTTTCACTCTTGGTATTCCTTTATCTAGGAGTTCCTTTCAAAGATATGTTTTCAAGAACTTCAATTTTAGGGTTTTTACTCTACAAAACGGATTTTCTTCCTAACTCTAGATTTATGAAAAGTAAGTGTTGTCTGTGGTCTATATCACATGAATTGATGAGTATGTTGTTAGTTATGTTTTAATTTTGTGTGAATCATGTTCTTATCTAGATGATGATTTCGTATGATTGTTTCTTCTACTTGATAATATGAAACGTAGGGGTTGGAACTAAGACTAGAATGAACTCTTAAATGACCCTTTCGTTTACCCTACATTATGCATTTATCTTGTATATGATTTGAAGAGTTTTTCTTGATTATGTTTTGGAATGTATCACTATGATATGGTTATAAATGTTGTAAGTTGAAACCAAATTCTTGAATAAAGAAATCGGAAGCAAGAGGTAAGTCTTCTAAGTCATGATTACTTTATGGTGGTCATGCTAGCCCATAATTGAAGCTATAATGCTATTGATTATGTATGATGTTTCAAAGTATATATATGTCGGGCATTGAACATGCTAAATGTGATATCATGATACGAATACGAAAATACAAGTTTATGATGTCCTCTTGTATGCTTTACACAAGGTGATTATGTTATGTTAATCTCACATACAAAGGGTTATGATGAAAGGAAATTCTCATCTAATCGTAAAAAGATCATGATCATGTTTATAAAAGGAGTTAATCTCCTATGACCTATGATAAGTTTATGATGAAATATAAGGGAAGCTAAGCACCGATGAACTAGATATGAGAGGTGTCCCTTCCCTACTTGCAAGGTAGGTTCACAATGACTGTCATGAGATAGAGGCTGCCATGTAATGTGGAACAATGGATCTATAATATATCTCCTAGTTCTTGAACTATGTTGCCACCATAGGATACTATCTAGTGGATTCTTCTAGAAAGCAATGTCATGTTAGATTCTACTTTGGATGGTAGACCACCTTCATGAAATCAGATTCTTAGTTTAGCTCACATTGTCTATGTCGGTTAAGGAGAATGTTCCCTCATGTTAAAATTAAATACAAGTAACTAAACGTTGACTAAGCTGACTTGAGGAGTGTACTTAGTAGAGGTAGGGGTATGGGACTCTACATGGACATTGCACAGGTTGACTCCAAGGGAAGTCCTAGGAGATTGTTCTTATGAAATATGATAACATCAAAGATATATGTATACGAGGCATGATGTTACTCTTTTATGAATTTTGGTTGTTATGATGAATATGTTATTGGGTTATATTGCTATGTGAAGTGATGACTAATTATGTTACAAGTTATATGAAGTGATGACTAATTATGTTACAATTTATATGAAGAAACATTTTACTTACGGTCTCCTATATTATCTACTTGGTTGTGTGGGGTTATGGGGATTTACATAACCATTGCACTTGTAGGTTGCGGATGGGATCATTTTAAAGTGTTTTGTATGTTATCTTTATATAATCTATTGAATATGAAATGTAACATGACTCCATGATAATATGTCTTTGATTATGATCATACTTTAAGTTGATGGAGTCCTTAACTGGTATATGTTATATGGTATGTGCATTGAAGACTTTCATATGACTTAGCATGTTTTCTAAAGAGATGATAAATGATTCTTTTTCATGGATGTCCTTATATGTTATGTGCATATACCCATTTTTAGTATATGTGGCGTAATAACCCCATTACTTTATATTACTACAAATGTAGGGTCCACCTATTGAAGTTTAAGGAGGTCAATTTGAAGAAGCTTGGAACTCTTTCTCCAAGTCTTGGTAGGTCCTCATGTTTGGGGATACTATCTTTCATATTCCAGTTATGAAGACTTAGTAGTTTTTAGAATATCTTATTTCCAATTATGGTTTCTTTTGATTCTTTTGTATTCAGGCCTATACGACATATTGATTATATATTGTCTTAATCCAAATCTGAAGTCTATAGATTGTTTTATATATGTGAGACAGATTTTTAGAATCGTATGTCTTTATTAATTTTAAGTATGAAGTCTAAGTATAATTCAAGTAGAATGTAAAAGTTTTAATTTTCCGCATTTTTTGTTGATCACATGTTGTGACGAATGCAAAGGGCTTTCCAGAGTCTTCTGAGAGAACGACGACACCAGTCTTATTTGGGGTGTACTCTTCGGGTGTGACAGTACTCACAAATAACTTGTTTTGATAGAACAAAAGATAAGAAGCTAAATACAATATGAGAATCAACTTATTGATCTGAAAGTGGTTAAAATATTGTAACATATAAATATATGGATATATTCACTACTAAAATTTTATAACAATAAGTAGTCAATAAAATATCATTCAATGAAATCTTATTGTTGTAATCGTTACAATGTATTTATCCTTGGAAGAATGAGTAGTCAAAGTTGTCTTAGGTTCTACGGTTAGAGATGGCTTCAGATCATCATCGCAAATAGACATTGTGCCCTAGAGACGGTAAATGCAATCAAATTACATAGTGGCAGATCCAGAAATTTTGTATCATGGGTGCTCAACTATTTTTATTTTTGAAACTGATACATATAATGGCTGCTCAATTAATAAATTTCAATGAATTACTAAATTTTCTACATAAAAAATAATGTTATCACAAAAGGCAGTGGGTACTTAAGCACCCATAAGTCATTTCATAGGTCCGCCACTGATATTCCTAAATAATAATATCACAAGGGAACTACAAGAAATTGGAAATTTTGCAAAAATAGACTTCCAGAATATATAATCACATATAGAAGCGGGAAAAAAGAACATCCAAGACGAAGCTCATTTGGAAAGAATTTAGTAGAAATAGAAAAAAAAAAGTGTGATCTGGATACGATGAAAATCATTAAGTAGTGTCTATGAAAATATATGAAATTGGGAAAACTAACCTAGAGAGCCTCATCACCCACCCTTCATGTTCCACTTTCCATTTGACAAGGCCAACTGCACGAGATCCCAAGACAACTTGCAATATGATCACATTATCATATATCCGTGAAAATGCAAAGTTTTCTGATTCATTAGAAAGTTAGTTAAGAAAATGAATCATCTCACCCAACTTAGAGAATATGGGATCCCAAATTGACACAACATTATTCTTCAATCACCAACTTTAGCAGCAAAAATTTTGTTTATGACTTTATGAGCAGCTATTGCAGTACAGACAGGATGCCAATCTTTCTGAACTGCTCACTTTCATTCCTAAGAAGAATCAAATTGTGTCCTGAATAAAACATTTGTCTTTAGGAATGCTTTACTATTTAAAATTGCATTAGAGGGACATCAAAGTCATAATCATCCAAGAGTTTAGTGCCTTGACTCTTTAAAAACTTCTTGGTCATTCACCAACAAAAAATCACGAGATAAGCTTGTAAACCTACAAATTGAACCATGATTCTTCAAAAATCTTGGTAAAGCTCTGGAGAAAACTTTGCAGCTATTGAACCTATAGGCACACTTGTTAAGACGGCCATATTCTAGTTAAAAATGTTTATAATAAGTTTCACTTACGAGAAATAAAATTGCTTCATGGTGACTGATATCTCCTTTGTGTGCTTAACAATAAAGTACAATCAATTAGATAAGAAAATTACATTAGCATCCTCAAAACTTAACTTAAAAATCATTGTTATAAGAATACCACATTATTCAATTATCTTTTAATTTTTTTATGAGAACAAAATTATTCAATATTAAAGAGCCTGGAGAGATTAAATATGAAGCAGACATGTAGACATTGATTGTACAAGTTTGTAGTGACATCAAAGTACACAATATTCCTATTAGCATACCAATCGTTCCTTTTGATGCCATAAAATCTATGAGGGAAATAAACATAACAAAATGTATTCCCAAGCATTGGATCCATCATGAAACACATAGCTTCCCTAATATTTTTGTTGTTTTTAACATAGTAATCACAGTCCAAATTTAGCATATAAGGAGAATTAGTGAGCACAAGAGAAACCCTCAGTTGTGAAATAGATTTTAAGCTCATAAGCAGAAATATCGTGTGTCTAAAGAGCAAAAGTAAAACTTTATTCATTCAAACCAGAGGATTCATTGCACTAACCTTCTTGTGATAGTTGAATCCAGGTCTTTTTTCTCGGGATACATATATTAGTCGAGGTAATTTTTATCATCAGTATCTATACCCCCATTGTGACCTAAGAAGATCTAGAAGTGATATCAATAAGAATAAATTACTAAAACTAGAATGAATAAAATAGCAAATATTAATTATGACATCCAAATTTCTTCACCTGAATCAATCTAGGATGATCTCTAACATTATTCCCAGGACAAAGAGTCCCATCCTGCATCGTCCAACCTCCCTCGGGAATATTTTGCACTTTAGCAACCAGAGCATTTATGCGTACTTTAAATTTCACATAATCTCTCTGCAATATCACGTAAACTTTATTAAAAAGAAACTAAAATACAATATTATTTTTACTTAAGGCCCTGGAAATATTTGGGGATGTCATGAATGTGATGGCTCACCTTTAACGCTCGTCGCTCTTTAATAATTGAAGTCAAAATCCTGCCTTGGAGATAGTCCATATTTAGAGAAAAGTAGGAATCAGGAGCCCGAGGCTCAATATTACATTTCTTACTGAATGGAATTCATTTCTTTGCAAAAGTAGTTGTTTATGATAATGCTTCAAAGGTCAACATAGTAGCCCCATAATTTAATACATAGCATGTCACCTTGTCGACAGGGTATTCCACCGCTAAAACGGACAAAACCATTTTTTGCAGTCACCAGAGGAGGTTCTTTAAATTTTTCTACTGTACTCACAAATACATCCACTACAGAAAGTTTACAAGGTTGACCTTTTTTTCAATATCTAAAAGACATAAATTACTTTTGATAGTATTAGTAAATAGAATGTGAACATTCTAGAGGACTAAAATTGACTGAACACAGTACGTGAGAGACAATCGATCAAGGTAAGTTTCCCTTTCAATGGGAAGCCACTTAGGAAATTGATAAAGAATCCATGAGACAGCAAACCAAATTTCACATATTACAGAGACTAGCCATAATCTATACGCATCGTTAACAGGATGAGTGACACTATAATGAAAGAAAAAACCCAAGAATAACTAGACAAATCATGATGATGATTCTATAAGGATTAATTTTGTAAGATGAAATTGGTAATCTCCTTGCTAATGATTGTCTTGCTTCATATAACCTGATTTCACAAAAAGTAATACAAAATTCAATAGTATGACAATTCCATATTCATAGAACTTACATATTAAATAGTACTAGTTGTTAATTGTTGCCATAATAATCAAAATCTAGTAATGATTTGGGATTTTCATAAAAAATTAACTAGAAGATTGACTTTAGCTATGTATATTATGCAATTTACAGTAACTAAATGCACATAATCCAAATCCAACAAGTGAGAGGTGTTGGCTTCTGCAAAACTTACACTGATAAATCTTTTTTTAGAAACTTGTAATGTTAATACCTACACTGATAGATCAAATTCATCTTCATCATCCTCTCCGCCTTTGTTCATCTGTTGCTTCTCTCGCTTCTTCTTCCAACTTCCTATTACCTCCTATAAATCTATACTTCCATATCCATAAACAGCTAAGTCCTTTGAAGGAACCTTAGACCTTGGTGGTACTGTGAAAAAAAAATTCAAGAATACATCAATATCCCTGCATATAGTATATATTTCATGTTTTGATTCGATTTTTTATTATAGTGTATTTCCTCTATCATTGTAGTGGTAGGGAAACACAAGTACATATTTGCCATCGTACCTTACTAAACCAATCGGTAATAATGCATGTTTATCTAGATCGATATCAATATCAACCTGCAAATCGATGTGCATATGTGATCTAGGTCTTGTTCATCAATACATTATTATGGCTAAAAGAGCCATTACATGAGAATGCATATGCATAACACTAGGCAGAGGAACTTGTTGAAGTTAATGTCTCGAGTCACGAGAAGGCATGTATTTCTCAAAGTACTCAAACAAAAAGGTAACAAAGAGGATAATGGCTCCTTCTAACAACAAATCAAAAGGTTTAAAAAAAACAAGAATATCAAAACCCTGAAGCTAAAATTTAGACTTGCAAAGATCGAATTTGTTACCTGGTAAGCCTTATTCCAACAAAATCCTATTTTTAGCGAGAACAATGATTTAAATCGTGTCCTTTAGTGAGAAGCTTTTCAGTTTTTGAGCTCATCAACTCTGTCTGAAATCATGTTCTTTAGCTGAGTTCTGCCTGAAATCATGTTCTTAGCCAACAACACCTGAGTAATCAATTCCTTCTCATTCTCTTCTTCAAAACACAAAAGAAAAAATCAATCAATAACAAGAAGGCTATTTTTAGTACTTATGGAACAGTAAATCGAATTCACCCTAGACGAAATTATTAACGCAGAAGATTATGGAACTCATGCTTAATGAAATTAATTCTTCAACTTTAGTTCTAACCTCGGTTATTCAACTCTTCAGCTCAGACGTTCTTCCGAGAAAGAGCGAACTCACGGTATTTTTCTCACAATTTTTTTATGTATTTTATTAAAACTAATGTTGTGTGAATTATTATTTTAGGTCAATAAAAATGGCAGGGAGAGTTAAAATAATGTTACAAAGAAAATTTTCGTGAATATTTTAAGGTCACACTTATAGTGTTATTTTTACAATTATAAAATAAGACACTTTGAAAGTGTTGCCATATGTGTCAATAGTTGTTGTCAATAATATCATATTATAACAAAATTTATAAAGTGTATCTTATACTATTAATGAGTACACTTTTAAAATGTTTCCAATAGAAAGTGTAACTAAAAGTTAAAAACTTTGCTACGCTTTGAAAGCATCCCAAAAAATATTTTAGGCAACACTTTACAAGCACTGTCTAGAATTAGTGTGGCCGTAGGACTAAAATAGTGTAGTATGAACTGCTTTTCTTGAGTTTTACTTGAGGAAAAACCAAATTCGTGTTGAGGGTGTTCATGAATCTGAAATTTGGACTCATTTGGGGCTTTGTTTATATATATGTAGTTTCTTCAAATGATTAATTGGTGCCATAAAGTGATGTGAAATCCTTCATTTTCAGCTATACAGATTGAGGAACAAAGCAAGGAGACTAATAGGAAAAAGGGAACAAAACAAACTGAAGAAATGAAGAAAGGTATGTCTGTTGATCACCAAGAGCATTTGGCAAATTGCCGAGGGGCTAATTTGACCGCCTAAAGTTCCAGTGTACCATCCTAAGGGACAAAACCAAGACGGCGATAAAAAAGGTGTAGTTTGTGAATCGTCGCGCAGTTCCGCGATGCAAAAATAGATTGTGAAAAGTCACAGGATCTGACGATGCTAATATTCAAGGCAAAAAGGCAAGAGAAGACATCAACGGACAGTTTACTGAACCACTCAGAAAAACCAAGTTACCTCACCTAATGGCCCTTCTTAGGTTATTTTTGCTCACTACAAATTAGATTTTGAAATATTAATTTAGGATTTTTCTTTTCCAGGTTTAAACTTTTTCTACCATTTTAGAATAGTTCTGAATAAACAAAGGTTTTTGGAGATTCAATTCGTTGATTTTGTAATTGAGTTACTAATTTTTTTTTCCTATTTCACGCATTTTAAAAGCCTAATTACTCTTACCTATGTTATGGCTTATCAATTTGGGAGTCATTCTTACTCTTTCATGATGTTTGTCTAAAACCCCAATACTTGGGTTGTAATCATGTGATTATGGGTGGAATTAATTTATGGTGTCGTTAATTACTAGTTTAAATGATATATTAAAGGGTGTTTAAGCATTAATTATTGTTTGATTTATGAATTATAGTTGCAAATGCAATTCTAACATTATGTTCTTAACTTAGAGAGAGGTTTTACAATAAGATAATTGATTAATGATTTGTAGGTATTGGGTTAAGTTGGGTTCAGCTCTACACAATGGATGAATTAAGGCGTGATTCATTCTTCAATGCTATGCTTGTTGATGTTTTGAAAAAATAACCTAATTCGGGATAGTTGTTCTCGAGAATGCCATATCCCTTATTAGCTCCAGAGAATTCCTCTCCTTATTGTTATCTAAAGTTGTTTGTGACTGCGTTGTAGTTCATAATTTCAAACCAAACCCCCTTCTAAAAATCGTGTTACCCCATTTAATTTATTTTTTGTATTTTTCAATAATTTATATTCTTATTTCTAGTTAGATTACATTCATACTTATTGATTGAATTTCAATATGTATCGCTCCCTATGGGATTAGACCCCAACGCAATTATTAGGTTATAGATTATTGGCGAAATGGTTTGGTCGATCATTATAATTGTATTTGTTTGTATTTGGACCCATTTACTTACCTTTTTGTCATATGAACCCCTAAACCCATCCAAACACATCTTTTTAAAGACAATTTTTGATGTGGCATCCTATGTGTGAAAGACTTTACATGGAGCATTTACACACAAAACTAGAGCATGAGACACCTTAAAAGTCATATTATTACCTTTAAAGACCACCTCTTCTTCTTTATTTTCAGTCAACACCATTGTTATACGAATTTGAGCTTTTCTTTTATCTTTTTCTCAATTTTTTCTCTTCAAATTTCTTCTCTTTTATTTTTTCCGTTGATTTACTCATCTCTTTTTTGTGTTGATCGTATTGTATTTTTGTTGGTTTGATTTTGTTGGTCTTCACGATGAAGCTTCATGTAGTCACTATAATATCAACAAAAATATTTAGCTAACATTTTCGACTTGTAAATCTCAATTTGAACAATATCCATCACTAAACCTTAAGCCCAAAACTCCAAAGATTCTCATTCTCAAGTTCCTCCATCACCCACTCCCTCAAATAAACCGTATTCGATACTCCAATTGGTGTTAAAAAGAAGAACAAGTAAAATGGTGGGTGAATTTGGTTGGGATGGAGGCAGCGATTGGAGGAGGGCAGCGATATGTTTGAAGAAGATGGCTCCCCCATTTTTTTTGTTCTTTTCATTATTTAGCTTTTAAACTTTAAAATTCTTTTAATCATAAGTGGAATATTGTTTTTTTATTCTTTTCCAACGTGTACGTGTTTGTGCAACATGCACCATACACAACAAAAAAAAGTGTTTTAAATGTTTTGTTTTGATGGGTTCAGAGGTTCAGATGGCAAAAGGATATGTAAGAGTGTCCAGAATACAATCCTATACAAGTAAAAGGTCCACAAGACCATTCTTCCTAGATTATTTGTCACGACCCAAAAGTACCCCCTAGAAAGCACCCTAAGGTCGGAACTATTGTGTACTTGACCTTTCAGAGGTCTCGTACAGGCCTTATATAACACCCCTCAAATTACTTAGGTAATTCTAGGGCATCACATGTTTTTCATGAATGTATAAGGTTCTAAAATTGATTATAATGTGGTATTGAGTTAGTTTATAGAGTTTTAGGTGATTTGGAATTGAAACATCAAAGGACGACCAAGGCGTTTGACGAGTAAGTCAACTATGTGCCTCATGTCTGGTTACATGCTTATATGTGTGTTTCATGCGTTATGTTTTGTGAAGTTTGGAGGTCAAACATCAAAGAACGTCAATGATGTTCAAAAGGCTTGCCTTGAAACGACCAGTTACGTCTCAGCATGTTTCATCAAGTTTTACGTGTTCTTTTTGGATAAACATGTGGGAGGTCCTAAAATTGTATACGATTATATTCAGGTTGTAAAAGTACGGGCAAACATCCCCAAGGACCATCCAAGGGTCCTTGACAAAAGTCCATTCATTTGAGCCAAGTTTATAAAGACCGCGCCCAAACGACTGAGGCAAAGGACGGCTCAAGGGCCAGTCGACGCCCTGTTGATGGGAATCGTGGGTCAATACTTGCCTAGGTATCTCAAGATCTCACAGTCAAGTCACTGAACCAAACGACAAGAGGACAGGACGTTCCATTTGTGCACAAATGGTCCATCGACTGCCAGTCGTTGATGGTACTAGTTTCTGTGCAGGTTCACTGTTAAGTTAGGAGTGAAGTTGAAAATTCACCCCATATTCAAATAAGTGAAAGGGAGGTTAACTAAGGGTTCGTTTGAGTATTTTGATCATATTTATAAGCCTATAACACTCAGAAGAATTCATTCTTCAAAATCAAAACTCAAATTCCCTTAGAAATTCTCTAGAACTCAGAGCCAAAACTCAAGGAAGGGCTTGGATTGGAGATTTGAGTGGTGATTTTTCATCAAATTTGAGGATTATCTTCATTAAGGTATGGTTTTGATCTTTGAAACTCTATTCATCAAGGATCCCAATTTCCAAAGAGTTCTCTAAATTTTTTAAAGATAAATTATTCAATTTCATTATTTATCCATGGGTTCATGAATTAAAGGTTTTAACGCAATGTATATTAATTTAATTGTTGTTAATTAGATGATTTTGACTCAATTAACCTATGAACCCATGTAACTGATGAACTCTAGTTTTTGACTACTTTATGATTTAAGTGATTTGGGCTTAATGCTTATGAATTCTAGTATAGTTTTCTATGGGCTATTAAATGATGTGATAATTATATTGAAATTATATCTAGGTTGTCTTATACTTATGATTCTATATTGAATTTACATAGTTTAATTGAATATCATAGTTTATGTATTGAATTATTGGTTAAGGCCATGGTAAGGGCCTTATGGTATTGAATTGGATGATTTAGACATGGACTGAAGTGGAGAGAATGGATTGGTGGTAAGCTGACCTAATTCTCGTTATCTTATGTTAATTAGACTTCCATTATGTTGTGATTGGTATGATCAACTTATGGTGGATGTGCTATGTGCTTTACTTGCAATTGATGTGGCCTTGTCGGCGTTACACATGTATTATGATGAGCATGGTCTTGTTGGCACTACTTGAACTACTATGATGATTTCTATAGTTGAGTTATGAGAATTATGAGCATATATATCTACATGTGAAGTAATGTGAAAGTATGTGTTAGACTAGGACTATGTCTTATGTGTGTAGTCTTACAGTTGATGCATGATTTTTAATCCTTGAATATATGAGTCTATGATGGTTATATTGATGATGTTATAGTAATGTATAAGAGTACATAAGTATGATAAAAGGTCATTCCTTAGAGCTTCAAAGAATGATACGCTATATATGATAAATTAAAGAATGGCGTGTCTTGTTCTGGAAGGCTTGTGTCCCTTACTTGATGTTAATAAGGTCATGCACATGGAACATTAAACCTAGTTGTAAGGTTATGTTATGAAATTAAAGTCGAGAGTCGTAATGGTATCCTTCATGTAAAGGATGATGGACTTAAGGTTGATTGGCTGGAACATCATCATATCATCCTTAGGAAAGTCATGATGAGATATCTATGTTGCCAACATAAGGTAGCCCTAGTGGACCTCTTTGGTAGAGTGAATGTGATTGGGTTATGAACTAGATATGGAACCACTTTGTATGATACTTTAATGTCAATTACTCTATGAAAATAAAGTCTAGCACCGAGTGATTATGTTATGGGAAGTAACTCTACCTGAGAAGGAGACTAGAGTACAATGTATATCTACTTGAGAATGTGACTAGAGTGTATAAAAGCCCTTAATATTTCATAACCGTGTGCCTACATAGGATATGTCCTAGTTCTACACTTGAAAATTACACAACCCTCATCAAAGTAGGTTAAAACTCCAAATTCAATGTCTAACTATCATGGTCTATGTCGATTATTGCCTATTCTCATCATGTGAGATACCTACTAGCATTAGAGAATTTCTATGAAGTTTAGGTGGTGGTATGGGACATTATCTAGACATTGCGCAATAAGCTTTGAAGGTGTTAGTGAGAGTCCCTAGGTATTTTGCAAGACCATTACTTGAATGTCCTTATGTGATGAATGAGTCCTAGGTGAACTAATGAATGTAATTAATTAAGTTAGAAAATCATGTTAAATGAATAAATACTGATCTAGAGTAGTTAACGGTTGTCTAGTTACGGTGTGAAGGGGGCATAAGAATGATCACTCCGTATATTACCTAGATAAGTCTTAAGAATTACTCTAGTTAGGGAAGATGGTTGATTATGTGGACATGATATAAGCCTTAGGTAGTCTTAAGGATTATTTAGGTAATCTTGAAGAGGTCAATTATGGATGTTATGTTCTTTATTTACTTAAGTAAGTCTTTTGATAATCTTTGGAAGGAGAATATCATATTATCTATATGTTGATGTATTAAGTGAGAATGATTTTATCTTAGGTAGTCTGTAGGATCTCTTAAGTGTGTGTGTGTAAGATATTATATGGGCGGTCGCTTCACAATTCACTCAAGTGAGACTTAGAATTACCTTAGAAGGATCTCAAGTTCATGTGTACGATGTCATTGTAAGTGTGTTTTGATCTCATTACAGATGGTCTTAAGTTTCATTTAGGTGTGCCTAGCGAGGTTGTATGGGTGGTCTCTCTTTTTCTTACTTAAGTGAGTCTAAGGATAGCGTTAAGTGAGGGGATTACCTGCTAGAAAGTGTGTAAAATAAAGATAAGACACTTCACTGAACTTCACTATAAGTGACCTTAAGAATTCTATTAAATTGCTTAATTGTTATCTTATGTGTTTTTATGGATTAAATGTTATTATTATGATTATGTTATAATACTCTATTTAAAAAGATTCATATTTCTAATAAATATTTGTTTTCATGATTTTATGCATTATGTCATACTTAGAACATGTGGTTGTACTAATTCCATGCTTTTATCTATCTCTAAAGTGATTCATAGGTGAATGTGTTTTTTGAGAGCTAAGCTTTGATTAGAAGATCATTCAAGCAAGTTGAAGCATGTCCTCAGTTGACTTGAGGGTATACATGTCGTTTGTAGAGTATTCTAATAGACTAAGTATTTTTGTATATTCGTAATGTATAAGTCGTGTCCCAAAATGTTCTCGTGTCTTAGATTTCATGAAATGAAACTTAGTATTTCCTATGAGTTTTATATGAAATAGTTTTTAAAGACTTATAGAATCTTTATGAAAAGTTGTAATTCCGCAGTACTTTTCATATGTTTATATGCAATAAACGATACGAAAGGGTTTGTACAAGACCTTCGAGAGTTCAAGTATGCCGGTTCTACTCTGAATGTGCCATATCGTCTTGGGTGTGGTTCTCGGGATGTGACACCTTCGCTAACATTTATTACATAAGACATGAAAAGTAGTACGGAATTAAAACTTTTCACGATAATATATTAAAGAAAACATATTCAATAAAAGATAAGGAAAAGTCTTATCGTCACAAGTTATCCTAGAGACACGACATAATTTTCTTAGGAACACATTCCTTTATATTGAATAAATATATTATAAGTCCTAATAGAAGAAATAAAGAAATAGAACTATGCCCTCGAATATATGAGGACATACTTAGTCTTGAGAGATTTTTTCCCAAGCTTGTCTTCTAATATTCAAACTTGCCTCCAACCTTTACCTATTAAGTACAGAAAAGTATGGGGTTAGTACAAAATAATGTACTAAGTATGGCAGATGCAAAAAGGGACGTTTTTGTATAATAAGCTTGCATGCCCAATAAGTAAAACCTTAATTATTATAGAATAAAAATAGTATAAGGATCATGATTAATCACATCAAACATAAGTCTCATACTTTTGGAACCAAAAGATAATTTTACAGTAACTCAAGCACATTACAGTGAACACAGTGAACCCATTCTACCACAAAACAATGAACTCACTTCCTTTGAAGTTTCCCTAACTAAGTTGACCTAAGATTCACTAAAGTAAGACATGAAGTAACCTCTCATACACCCCCTTCAATACACACCAGAGTGAACCTTAAGACTACGAACCATAGGCTTACCTCGCACAGGGAACGAGTCCACATTCTAGACTAGACATCAGAAGAACTTCCATACACTAAGGACTTCATGTACGTTCCCTACTCCAATGATATTTGTAAGTAATACTACTATGTGCACTGTGAGAGTAGCATCTCATACTACTACTCCCACTTAGTGCTCCTTGAGGATTCCCTTGGATCAAGAACACTACACTAATCATTCATAACTTTATTACATAAAACATAACTTTAACATGATTCCTTAACACTATATTTTAATTCATCTAACTTCATTTGCAACACATGGTATCTTATTTATACACTTCATATAAAACATACCAAGACTCCCCTTTTGTAAGGTCTACTTAGTGCAATGGATAGATATGGTCTCAAACAACCACCTACCCTAAGTAGTACGTTCTTCTAGGAAACTTAGTTCACTCATTATTTAGTGAGGGATAGCTTAACCGACATAAAATATGGGATGTAGACATGGAATCCTGATGCTACCCTTATAGGATGAGGGATCCCCACTTGCCAAAGGTAGGGTCATTCTCTTAGGTTTTACATGGCTTTTACAATAGTTACACCTATGTGGGAGCATAGCTAAGGGATAAGGAGACTTCTACAAAGTAAGTCATTCTCTACTAACGAAGAGTGCTCATCTCAAGAGGCACATTGAAATGCAACATCTCAACTTACGAAGTTTAACCCCCTTCTTATTATCCTCTCAGTGCTAAGCATAACTCCCCACAAATTGTCAACATCCTATACTATAGGTTAAGGATAACTAGTGGACACCACATCTTAACTCACGAAGGACATTAATACTCCTACCTATATTAGAAGGCTCTTGGAAGATGGTGGGGTCGCTACTAAAAATGTCATCTCAACTCATGAAGAGTGTTCACTCCTAAACTCTCCTAAATCATATTTACAAACTTCATTCAGTCAAGTGTGAGTGTGTGTGTACATGTTAGCACACCTTGTTCATAACCACCATTTCATTAACATTGAATTCCATACATGCTTACATCTTCATTCATAATTTTTCACACACTAGAAAGCTCAATAGATACACATACTTCATTTTAAAATAATCTAAGCAAGACATACAATTCAAGCTTCATAATGCATATCAACATGAACCTCATAATTGTCACTTCATTTCACAGATTAGGACTTCAAAGCCATAGTAACAACACATACAAATACATTTTCATATACATCAAGTAAACACCGCCAACAAGTAGGTGGACCATACCACTCAAGAGCATTTCATAATAAAAGTTAGACCATATAACCAACTAACCATTTCACCAACCTTTCACCACCTATAAGAAATTACTCAATATTTCATCATAATATGGCCCTTAGGGTAGTAGCTAGTCCATAATAACAACATAATGAAACCAAAGTTCATACACTACACAAACATTTTAATTTAACCCATTTCTTAATATAAAAAGTTGGAAATATGCATAATAATGAGTTCATTAGGGTTTTAATGTTAAAATCATCAACTAATACTAGAAACAACATATCTGAAGACCCATGCTTAGAGTAAAAGATAGAAGAAAATAGAGTTTGAAAAACCTTTTCGGAATCTTTTAGAAGTGGCTCCTTGAATGGAAGAGAGTTCATGGATGACTAATATACCTAAATGAGAAGAAACCCACTTATTCTTTATGAATAACACTTCCACCAACAGCCCTCCGACACCTTCCTTGAGTCCAAGCTTCTATGGGGTTTTGCGAGAGTCTTTTCAAGAGAGGGTTTTGGGTTTTTGAGAATGAAGTTTAAATTAGATCTTAGTGTTTGAACCCTCTTAATATAACTAAAATACCCTAAAATAATCATCCATGGTTCTTAAAAGACTTGGGGTGAATTTACCAAACACCCCAAGACAAGGCAGATTTTTGACAGCTTTATGCATTCAATATCAACACAGGCACCATCGACATCCCTTCACAGACGGACCGTTGCCTAGTCGACGCCCCTTAGATTGGGTCCGTCAATTGGGGATGAGGATATATCTTGTTCAGGATTTTCTAGAATTTTTTTTTCAAGTCAACCCCAAGGTCGACGACCCGTTGTTTGACCAACGGTCTGTCCATTGTGGCCGCCGTTGGTCACTACTTGGCAGCATCCTGCAAAGGGATGGTGTCCTCTTCTAGGGTACCTCGTGGGTACAACGTAGGGTCGTCCCCAGATTTAAACCCCTATAAATATTCGTATACGTCTTAGGAACATCGTACACAAGTTTTAATCAAAATGAACACATAAAACTCGTTAAAACACATGAGAACACACAAGAACTTTCTAATGCACACCTTCGGAACGTCATGGACGTTCTTGGATGTTTATCTCAAAACATTACCAAACTTCAAACACCATATAAGAACATCATTATTAATAATTTTAACACAAAATTAACTTATGAAACATTTGTGAAGCTCTAGTTCAACTTAGTTCATTTTTAGGGTATTATATTCTCCCCCACTTGGAACAACATTCATTCTCGAATGACACTAAACTCTTTTAAGAACATTAAGGACTTGCTATAAGAATATAAATCACCAAATCAAGGCTCAAAAATTCATAGTCAATGCACTAAACTTACAAGGAACATGAACTACACATTGACATGAATTTGCTATGCAACACATGCAACTTTTAGAAGTAACTTCCATGCTTCAAAACACATTCTCATTCTTCATTTATGGAGGAACTACCTTCTCCAATGTTAAACATGCTCATAACCATCATTCTTAAACACAATGAAAGCCATTATTCATAAGAAATCAAAATTTTCAAATTTTGAACTTCTTTACTGTGAAAACAAAACCATAATAGTGAAACATACTAAAAATTCATTAATTCATCTTTCAAGAAATTTTAACATGAATACATGAGAACATGAATGACAAATCATACTAACTCACATTATATCACTAAAGGCACTCATAACATAAGGAAAATGCAAATCATACTAATATGAAAGACTCTTATTACAAAACTATCAAGGATTTTGGTCTCAAGCTTGAATAAGGATAGAAGAAAAGGTAAGGACATCAACTACCTTTCTACCCAACTTATTCTCCCCCAAAAAGGGTAAAGTCATCTTCAAGGTCTCATACTTCAAAGTACCACTATACCTCTCACAAGGTAGGAAATCATACTACACATAACTAATGCACATCAAGACTAAACATCAACCTCAAAAGTCAAGCATAACACCCTCCTGTTAGGATTCAATGTAGGACAGAACCCTTAAGGATCACAATACTCAACTCTTAGGCATAACATATCTCAACTCATGGAATAGAATCCCTTCTTCCTCAAAACATTAACACATTCTTTCAACACTTCTCAAATTTACAACTATAAGATATTTCATTTTCCCTCAAAAGGGACTTGACTAAACCATTTCATCTCTTACCATGCTTAGAATTACATCACCATACAACTTCACATCCCAATGTTTCCAATCACACATAGCCATAAATAGCATCACATCTCAATCCTCAAAGCTCACCTGTATACCTTCTTTTCTAGACACAAGACTATCATAAGAATCAAAACTCACTTTTATCTCCCTTAAACTTAGAAACATCTCCCTTTCCAAGCAATCACATTGAGAAAATCACTGGACAAGGGAAAAGAAAAGAGAGACCTTTTGGAGTTAAGTTCTATGGCATGACATATTAGTAGGGAAGAAAGTGAAGCTTTATTGTCCTATAGCCTCTTATACATGGATAAGTCACGACTCACACAGATGAAAAAGACTATATTAAACGTGGCTTGTGAGACTTTAGACCTTAAAATATTTCCCATAATTTCAATTCTCATAGAAAGTTTGTCATAATGCGAAAGTACCCCTAGAAAAAGGAGCACCCAAAGGTCAAAACAATCACATACTTGACCTTTCGGAGGTCTCATACAAGACTTAGTTATCATTCATTTAAAAGACAAGAAAAGTAGTACAGAATTAATACATTTCACAAATAAAATAATAAAGAAAACATGTTTCATAAAAGATAAGGAGAACTCTTATCCTCAAAACCTATCCTAGTGACACGACACAATTATCTTAGGGACACGACCCTTTATATTGAATAAAGATACATAATATGTCTTAATAAAAGAAATTAAAGAAATAAAATTATGTCCTTGATATATTAGGACATACTTAGTCTTGAGAGTGTCTTCCCCAAGCTTGTCTTCTAGTCTTCAAACTTGCCTCCAACCTATACTAATTGAGTATAGAAAGTATGGGGTAGTACAAAACAATGTACTAAGTATGGCATATGCAAATACATGCAAAAAGGGACGTTTTTGTATAATAAGATTTCATGCACAATAAGTAAAACCTTCATGATTATACAGTTAAAAATAGTATAACGATCATCATTAATCACATAAAATCGAACCCTCATAATTTAAGAACCAAAACATAACTTTACAATAACTCAAGCACATTAAGTGAACACGGTGAACCCATATAACCATAACATAGTGAACACATTTGCTTTGAATTTTCTTGAACCAAGTAATCCTAAGATTCACTAAGGTAAGATATGAAGGAACCGCCAATGCACCCCCTTAAATACACACATGTGTGACCCTTAAAACTACAAAAGATATGCTTACCTCGCACTGGAAACAAGTTCACACATTAGACTGGACATTAGAAGAACATCCATACACTGAGGACTTCGTGTAGGATCCCTACTCCAATTGGACTTGTAAGTTACACTATGTAAAATGTGAGAGTGCCATTCCATACTACTACTCCCACTTAGTGCTCCTTAAAGATTCCGTTGGATCAAGCACACTATATTAGTCATTCATAACTTCATTACATAAAACATAACTTTAACATTCTTCCTTAACTTTAGACCTTAAGACATCTAACTTCATTTGCAACATATGATATCTTATTCATACACTTCATAGTAAACACATCAAGACTCCCCTTTCGGAAGGTCTACTTAGTGCAATAGATAGATAGCACTCCATACCACCACCTACCCTAAGTATTACATTCAATTAGGAGACTTAGTTCATACACTTGATATAAAACACACCAAGACTCCTCTTTCGGATAGTCTATTTAGTGAAATGGATATATATTGTCACATACCACCACCTAACCTAAGTAGTATGTTCTTTTAGTAGTCTTAGTTCATTAATTCTTTTGTATGGGATAAATTTAACCGACATATACCATGAGAGAAAGATATGGATTTCCAATACTACCCCTATTGGATGAGGGATCCCCACTTTCCTAGGGTAGGGTCATTATCTTAGCTTTTACATGGCTTTTCCAATAGTTACACCTATGTGGGTGCATACTTAAGGGATAAGGAGATTAATACTAAGTAAATCATTCGCTACTAACAACGAGTACTCATCTCAAGAGGCCCATTAGAATCCAACATCTCAACTCACGAAGTGTAACCACCCTTTCTTCATATCCTCTCAGTGCTAAGCATAACTCCCCGCAGATTCTCAACATCTTATACTATAGGTTAAGGATAACTAGTGGACACCACATCTGAAATCACGAAGGACATCTATACTCCTACCTATATTATAAAGCTCTTGGACAATAATTAGGTTGCTACTAAAAACTTCATCTCAAATCACGCAGAGCTTTCACCCCTAAACTTCCCTTAATCACATTTACTAACTTCATTCATTTATTCAAGTGTGAGTGTCTGTACATGTAAACACACCTTGTACATAATAACCATTTCATAAACATTGAATTCTAGACATGATTACACCTTCATTAATTATTTCTTACACACTAGCATTCTCAACATACACACATACTTCATTTAAGCATAATCTAAGCAAAACATACAATTCAAGATTCATAATGCATATCAACATGAGCCTCATCATTGTCACTTCATTTCACACATTAGGACTTCAAAGCCCTACTAACAAGAGATACAAATGCATATTAATATACATCAAGTAAACACTTCAACCAAGAAGGTGGACCATACCACTCAAGAGCATTTCATAATAAGAGTTAAACAATATAACCAACTCATCATTTGACCAAGCTTTCACCACCTATTATCAATTACTCAATATTTCATCATAATATGAACCTTAGGTCTCTATCTAGTCCATAATAACAACATAATAAAACAAAATTTATACACTACACAAACATGTTCATTTAACCCATTTCTTAAGCTAAAATATGAAAATATGTATAAGCATTATTTCATTAGGGTTTTGATATTGAAGTCAACAGTTAAAACTCGAAACAACATATTTAAATCCTTAAAACACATTCATATGAAGACCCATACTTAGAGTCAAAAATAGAAGAAGATAGAGTTTGAAAACCCTTTTTGAAATCTTTTAGAAATGGCTCCTTGAATGGATAATATATCAAGGATAAAACCATACTTCAATGAAACGAAACCCACTAATTTTTTGTGAAGAACACGTAGACCAACATCCCTCCAAGACCTTTATTGAGTCCAAGATTCTATAGGGTTTTGAGACTCTTTCTTGAGAGAGGGTTTTGGGTTTTTTAAAATGAAGTCTAAAATTAAGTCTTAGTGTTTGAACCCTCTTAAAATACCTAAAAGACCCTAAAATATCATCCATGATTAATAATAGACTTGTGGTGAATTTATCAACCACCCAAGCCAAGGCAGATTTTTGATAGCTTTATGCAGTCACCATCGACGTCCCTACACAGACGGACCGTTGCCCAATTGACGCCCCTTAGATGGGATCTGTTGATTGGAGCTGAGGCTATATATTTTTCATTCTTTTCTATCCTTGCAGGGCCAGTCGCTGCTTATGGTCGATGGGCTGTTGTTTGGCCACAAGTCCATCCCTTGTGGCTGTTGTTGGTCACTACTTTGCAGCATCCTGCCAAAAGGATGGGGTCATCTTCTAGGGCTCCGCGTTGGTCCTAGTTAGGGTCATACCTAGATGTTAAATCCCTATACATAGTCTTCTACGTCTTAGGAACATCCCACATCAATTTTAATCAAAATGAACTCGTGAAACTCGCTAAAACACATGAGAACGCACAAGCATTTTCTAAGGCACACCTTCCTAACATCACGGACGTTCTTGGATGCTTGACCTCCAAAAAATGCCAAACTTCATAAACTGCCTATGAATATCATTATTAATCATTTTACTAAAAATTAACTCATGAAACATTTACGAAGTTGTAGTTCACCTTATCTCGTTTTAGGGTATTACATTATTTAACTATCATTTGCACTTAATATATGATGAAGTGTATTTGATAGACGTTAAAACTTGAATGACCAACAAGGGTCCACTAGGATAGTTCATGGGTTAGACCACTGTCCGTTGAATGGAACCGTCCGTTGGTAGGTTGATGACAGTTGATAGTTCATGGGTTAGACCACTTTCCTATGTCATTTTACCCAAGACTAGGACCCCTATAAATAACATTTTAACCCCTAAAATCACCCATTCAAATCAATATTTCCAAAACTCAAAAGAAATCTCAAAGTCCTTCTCTTCAATGTTTCTCTCTCTAGAACTTAAAGAAGATGGAAGAGTTGAAGCTAAGGTCAAGTTCAAGTCTCCAATCATTAAGAATTTGTGGGTTTTTTAATCAAGGTATGATTTCTTTTATCCACGGAGTTCCTAAGATTCTCCATTTGAGTTAGGGTTTTCTTCCAACATTGTGGGTATTGATGAATTTTTATTCAATAATTTTTTATGTAAAAATTGAAAAGGATACATGTTTTAAGGATGAATTTACCTGTATGCATGCTTATCTAATTATTCTAGGTTGAGATTTATGTAAATGGATTTGATACAATTAATGGAAAATTTGAAGGTTTAGATATATTCTTTTAGGATTGATAAAATACATTAGAATTGAAGATTATATGATAAATAATGATTAATATTTCTTTGAGACGGAAGCTTATGAGATTATTATGATATTGAATTGCTTGAGATTGAGCTTATAGAATGACTATGGATATAGTTCTTTGAGAGTAATGTTTATGTTGTCAATTATTGGATATTGATGTAAGTGTTGAGGAAGGGGCAGTTCCCATATAAATTACTTATGTTACTCATGTGAAAAGTTTTCTCAAATTTAATTGTTCTAGGTTGAATGGATGGCTAAACTAAAATGAATCTAGACTAAAGACTAAAACTTATAGGTCAAGAGGTTTATACCCATGACCTCTAGATGAGAAGGATATGATGTGAGTCCCCATATTCTATAGAGGGGACTAACCTTATCCCCTAAAAATGGACATGGATCAAAAATACCCACGATCTCTTATCGTTTAAGGACACGGGAAGAGAATACATATAATTCCTTATAGAATGTTGTGGAGGCAAATACCCGTGTCATGTGATATTGGTCATGGTGGCTATTACATGTGATCCCATATAATGGACATGGAGGATAATACATGTTACCATGTAATCAAGGAAAGAGGACCACCCTTAGCCTTTATTAAAAGGCAAGTAGTGCTTAACCATCTTTATATAAGATAAGCTAATGATTTGTTTTGATAGGTGATGATCTTAGATGATTGATAAGGCTATCTTCTCTGATGATTAAGACTAGTAGAGGATTACCCATGTCTTGGCTAAGTATTGCTTTGAGGTTACTTGAGAAGTATCCCTTACATGTTTATGTTATCTATATGTACATTGATTATGATTGTGACTTATATTGTCTAACTCCTATGTTTTTGTTGATGTTGATGCAGGTTATCATATTTAGCTTATTCTTATACTAATACATACTCTTGCCTATATTTCTTGTCCAAATGTAGGGTACAACGCTATCGACTCTCATTACCGTTGGTAGGACCTTAATTGAGCAAGACTTGAAGACTGGTGAGTCGTCATAACATTGGAGGACTTGGTCACCATTTCTCTTATGTGCTTTCATTTTATGTTTTAAACACTATTGTATGGATTGTTTCCCAAGATATTCTTTTAATTATGGTTTCAGACAAATTGTAATAGACTTTCATTTATTTTTATATAAAATGGTTCTGGAAAATGTTTTAAATTTCCTCTCATTTCTATTGTCTTATGTTATGATAGTTAAGTGACATATATAAGGCCTATTGGGTTCTTGTATGTCATGTTACGTCTGGGAAGAAGCCTTGGGCAGTGATGGACTTTATAATAAGATAGAATGGTTCAAGGATGTCTCTAAACCACATCTAATAGAGTCCTTGTCGTATGTGGGAAGTGTGCCCCATTTATGAATGAGAAGCTATTAAATGTTTAGGAACCTTCACTTCTTCATTTATCCAAGTCAAGTGAAAGATTTTAACTCTACAAGGTATTTCTCCTAATTTTTAGTGAATGGTAGACAAGATATGACAACTAAAAGGGATTAAGCAAGACTAACTAAGATAGAAGAGATTGACCAAGGAGCTCCTCCCAAGATCCTAAAGCTTTGATTGACCCTTTGGCCACTAAGTGACGAATGCAAAAATTAGGACCATTTTTCAAGTGTTGGCTCAAACCATGACGGCCTAAGCCAATATGGATGTTATGAACCCCGTGAGCCCAAATATGGGTACGAGAGCATCAAGAGTAAGTGACTTCTCTATGATAAATCATTTAGAATTTGACTTTTCTAAGGTTGGGGAAGATCATCAAAAGTTCATTAATGAGGTTTACAAGATCTTGGCTATTATGGCACTTAATTCGGCCGAAAAGATGAAATTAGCCTCTTATGAACTTGAGGATATTACTCAAATTTAGTTTAACAAATGGAAAGAAGCAAGACAGGTAGATGTAGGTCCCCTAGAATTGGAAATTTGTAAGTATACTTTTCTTGATAGGTTATTTACTCTTCAGATGAAGGAGGCAAAAGAGCTTGAGCTCATTAATATTTGACAAGGAAATATGAGTGTGAAGGGACATGTTTTGAGGTTCATTCAATTTTCCAAGTATGCTCCTTGTTCATGATATGGATATTGCTCGTATTTTTACTCACCCCCAACAGATTGAAGAAGAGAAACATAAAGAAAGGTCTAGGGAGAAGAAGAGGCTTATAATCGGTGATGATAATTTCTCTTATGCTAGCCTTAATCTTCAAGGAGGTGGTAATGGACCTCCTTTTCCAGATTGTTGTAAGTGTGGAATAAAGTGGGTGGGTGAATGTCTAACGAGTCTTCATTATTGTTTCGGTTGTGGTAAGATGGACCACAAGATAAGGCATTTTATTTCAATTGCTAAAGAATGAGAGGAGATAGTCATCGTAGGGCTCAACCTTATCCCTCATCTAGTCCAAGTGGTTTGGGTACTAATACTCCCAAGAAATATAGGTTCTATGCACATTAGACTCATAGTGAGTAAGAGGCTTCACCAGATGTGGTGAATAGTATGTTTATAGTCTTCCACTTGGATGTATATGTTTTACTTGATCCCGGTGCTACTTTGTCATCTATTACGGCATATGTGGCTATGAGATTTTATATGGTACCCTAAGTGTTGTTAGAACCATTTTTTGCCTCTACTCCTGTTAGTGATTTTGTTTTGACTGTAGGGAATATAGAAAGTGTTTCGTATTTTTATCCCATAGAGTTATTCTTGTTGACTTATTAAAGCTTTCTATGCTAGATTTTTATGTCATCCTTACGATGGACTAGTCGCATTCTTGTTATGCTTCTTTTGATTGTAGAACTCGAGTAGTCAAGTTTCAACTCCCGAATGAGCATGTCCTATAGTGGAAGGCGAAATTCTATGTTGAAAGGCTGTTTCATTTCTTATCTTAAATCAATAAAGATGATTTTTAAGGGTTCTCTATCTTGTTAGTGTGAGGGATTTGGATTCTTGAATACCTAATCTTGAATCGGTCCATGTTATTAATGAGTAAACAGAAGTATTCTATATGATCTACCCGATATTCCTCTAGAAAGGGAAATAGATATTGGTTTTGACCTTATTCAGAATACATTTCTTATTTCTGTTCCTCTTTATAGAATGGATCCACTATACCTTAAAGAATTAAATTATCAATTAAAAGATTTGTTGGATAAGGATTTCATCCAATCGAGTATCTCTCCATGAGGATTTCCAGTGTTGTTTGTTAAGAAGAAGGTTCACTCCGAATCTATATTTACTATCAACAATTGATTAAGGTGACCATTAAGAATAAGTATCTTCTTAGATTATTTGTTTGACCTACTTCAGGAAGCAAGTTATTTCTTTAAGATTGACCTTAAATCGGGTTATCACCAATTGAAGGTGAGAGAGGGTGATATTTTGAAATTGGCTTTTGTAACCTGTTATGGTAATTATGAGTTTTTAGTAATTTCATTTGGTTTGACTACTGCTCCGGTTTCATTCATGGACTTGATGAATCAGTTTTTTAGAATATACCTTGATATGTTCGTAATTCTGTTCATTGATAATGATAAGAAAGAATTGGTATGTGATGTATGTATATAGATTGGACCATTTGGGTGTTTGGTTAATGGATTCCACAAAGGGTAGTGCTATGGTTAATAATGGTTTTTAATCATCTTTTGTGATTAATGTGAAAGTTAAGCAATGTCTAGATCCAACTTTGGTATAATTGAATGAATTGGTTCTCAAGAGTCTTTCTTCCAATGGGGAAATGGGGTGATTCGATTCGAAGGTCGATTATATGTTTAAAATGTTGATGACTTAAGGGAACAAATATTGACAGACGTCCATAGTTGTCGATATTCCATTCACCTGAAATCCACAAAGATGTACCACCAATTGCGAGAGGTATATTGGTTGAATGTGATGAAGAAGGACATTACTAGATGTGTGGCTAATTGTCCAAATTATCAACAAATAAAATTTTACCATCATAAATTGGGCTACTCGTGACATTACAATTTTTACTTATGAGTGGGAATAATTGATTGTGGACTTCATAGTGGGGTTTCCATGTATTCAGCAAAAATGTTATTCGTTTTTTGTCATTGTAGAGTGAATGACGGAATCAGACCATTTCATTTGCATCGAAGTCTCTTATACGGGGGAAGACTATGATAACTTATATATGAGGGAAATGGTAAGGTTTCATAGTGTTCCCTTATCCATTATCTCTAATTGATGTACTTAATTTATTTCTTAGTTTTGGGAGTTGTTCCAAAATGGTCTTGGAACTAAATTTAATCTTCTCACGGTTTTTTCACCCATAAACCAATGGCAAATCGGAGCGAATGATCCAAACTTTTGAGAACATGTTGAAAGCTTGGGTCATTGATTTCAAGAGAAATTGGGATATGATCACTTGCCATTGATAGAGCTACCATTATAGTATTGGTATGTCTCCCTTTGAAGATCTTAATCGTAGGAGGTGTAGATCTCCTATATGGTGGTTGGAGGTGTGTGAAGTTACCTTTATAGGACCCAAGTTAATTCATCAGTCAAAGGAGAAAGTTCATCTTATTAGAGAGAGGTTGAAGACATCCCAAAGTCAACAAAAGTGCTATGCCGACGTTAGAAAAAAGACCTTGAGTTTGAGGTTAGTAACTCCGCCAACTTAAAATGTAAACCATGATGGGTGTGATGAGATTTAGGATTAAAGGGGAGCTTATTCAATGATACATATGTTGTATCAATTTTTGAGACGTGTTGGAAAGTTCGTTTATGAGCTTTATTTGCCGAATGATTTGTAAAAAGTGCATCCAGTGTTCCATGTCTCTATGCTAGAGAAGTGTGTTGGAGATTCGACATCCATAGTTCCCCTAGAAGACTTGGGGTTGACGAAAGTCTCTCTTATAATGAGCTATCGGTGAAACTCTTATAGTGGAAAGTTAAGAAGTTGAGAAACAAGGAAGTTGCTTCCGTGAAAGTTTTATGCTAGAATCATTTAGTTGAAGGTGCTACATGGAGGACTAGGCCAATATTATGTCTCAATATCCTCATTTTTTTCCTTTTACTCTAGCTTGAGGTAATGAGCCTCCTTGTTACTTCCTGTTAGGATTCATGTGTTTTTAGATGTTCCATTGATTTATTTATGTTATGCATGTTTATGAAAAACTTGTTTTTTGAAAGAAAATGTGTTTATATGATTGATTTTCCTTATGTTGTAGCGCATTAAGTATGAGTTGATTATAGACTCCATAAGATGAATTGATGAACATGTTTTAACTAAGATTTAGCAAACGAATTACTTATGAGCTCCATGAGATTGTGTTGAAGATGCTTTTAGCTTGGACAAAGTAGTTCCTCCTTAAACATAGGAAATTACTAAATTCATTCATACTGGCTTGCTAGATGTAGTTCCTACTTCTTTATGATGCATTTGAGTATGTTTAGCTTGGAGTTGCTGTTTCCTCCTTTTATATGTGTATTGCATGAATGATGGGCTAATAGAGTTAGTTTCACCCCTATTATGATGTTTTTAGAACGTCAAAACTTGGAGTTGATAATTCCTCCTTGGTTGCATGCGTTACATAATTAGGTTAGGTAGTTAGTTTCTCTCCCAATCTTTTAGAACCAACTTGAATATCATTTACCGAATGACCCTAAGGGTAAGATATCGTAACACCTTGGATTCAAAAGACAAAATCCTATCAAAATACAAAACTCCAAGGTGCCATCCAAAAGGTCCATCCAAGGCCCATGTTGTGGGACACGGACCATAGGTGGGTCTGAGGATTCTTCCTTCATAAGTTTTGCAGGGCAGGGTCACATTTAAACCTACAGATCATATGTGGGTCCACAATCCATTGTCCAGGATTCCGCTGATTTGACAAAAGTCTACGACCATAGACAAAGTCCAACAGGACAAGTCGTGCATCAAATCACGATAAGTCAATTGGGTGCATCATTCGGCAGTTCAGTGATGGTTGGCAGTTAGTTCTCGGTAGTTTGGGCTTTTCATAATTAATTATTTCATATACTACTTCATTTCACCTAATCCTAGGACCCCTATATAAGTCATTTTTTAACCCAAAAACTCACATATTCAAATCATTATTTCCAAAACCCAAGAGAAATTCCAAATTTCTCTGAAATATTTCTCTCTCTAGAACTTGAAGAATAAGGAAGAGTTGAATCTAGGGTCAACTTAAAGTCTCCATTCCTTAAGAATTTCTAGGTTTTGTAATCAAGGTATGATGGATTTTCATCCATAGATTCTTTTTTTAAGTTGGAGTCCCTAAGATTCCTCAATTGTGAAACTGAAACTCCCCAATTTAAGCTAGAAGTATTCTTTTAGGATTGATAAGATACATTAGAATCGAAGCTTATATGATGAATCATGATAGAATTGATTTTAGATTGAAGATTGTCAGATGATTATGATATTGAATTGTTTGAAATTAAACATACTTAATGACTACGTGATAGTACTATGAGAATAAATCTTATGTTGTCAATTGTTGATTATTGATGTAATATTTGTGGAAGGGGTAGTTACACATGACTTACTTATGTTATGCATGTGAAAGGCTTTGTCGCATTGAATAATTCTAGGTTAAAAGGATTGCTAACCAAAAATAAATCTAGACTAAAGACCGAAAATGATGAGGCAAGAGGTGAATACCTGTCACGACCGGGGAGCACCCCGTAGAAATAACCGGCGTCTTCATACTCGAAGAGGACTTGGACTATCCCTTAGCATTGTCATTACATATCATAGGTCAAAAAATGCAGAAAATTAAAAACTTTTACATAGTGAAGTACTTAGACTTCTCATTTGTCATATATGGAGTTGACATAGACTCCTCACTTATAAAGTTTACATAGACTTCTCATTTAGCATAAACATTTATTTAAGAGTCCAATATCTTGTATCACATATAACTATCTAAAAGAGTATTACAAAGTTGGGCATAACCCATACGCTAATACAATATGCCATATATAGGCTTACGACAATAGTCTCAAGAAATTGGAAAGAAACAATCGTCTTTAGACATAAGTGTTAGGTTATTAGCATTTTAATATTAATACTTAACATATAAAATTGCTTTATTTTGGAGTTATAAGAATGGATGACTTTTACATCATCCATTAACATTGGTTATCCATCAATGTGTTTCATTCTTAATTCCTCCATTACTCCCTTTGTAACCTATGTAACATATGTAACTCCCTTTGTAACATATGTAACATAAGTAACTCCCATTGTAACTTATGTAACCTATGTAACTCCCATTGTAACCTATGTAACTCCTAAGGCCATTATATTCACTATTTACTACCTCCATTATCTTCCTATTCATTGCTAGGAAGACTTCTTGTAGTATAAATAGTGGTAGTCTTCATTTGGTTTTAGAGACACACAAAATTCATAAGAGAAAACAAAGAGTGAAAGAGTTAGTCTAAAGAGAGTTCTTATTAGTTGAAGGGAGGTGTTCTTTTTTTGTGGAGCTTTGGACTCAACTCTTGTCCAGAGTTGTTGAGTTATACTTTGTAAAGGCTGTTGTATCCTGGAGGGGACAAGTCAAAGAGGACTACTGCTGGACCGGTGAAAACATTTGCTGCAGTGGGCTTGAATCTCCTTAAAGAGAGCGAGATATCCGCGCCTCAGCCTGAAGAGATTATTTTCTTCATTTTATTTTCAATTGTAATCTTGCAATTTTATTATCTTGTAAGTTTTTTCACTAACAATTTTAAGGAGATTCAAAGATGGCTACAATTGAAAAAACCGCGGATGTCAAGATGCGAGATCTTAACAAGCCATTTCAGTTCAATGGTAACCATTTCAAAAGATGGAAGGGTAAAATACGTTTCTACTTAAGTCTTCTCAATGTTTCTTACGTTTTAACCGAGAAGAATCCAAATAAAGAAGACATCACCACTATGAATGATAATGAAACTATTTCTCATCTAGAGAAAGTGGAAAAGTACGATGGTGATTCCTATAAGTGTCGGTATTATCTTCTTAATTGTCTATCTGATAATTTTTATGATTATTATGATAGAACTTACTCTAGTGCAAAGAAAATTTGGAAGGCATTGCAGAGTAAGTATGATACCGAATAGGCTGGAGCGAAAAAATATGCAGTTAGTAGATTTTTTTGTTTCCAAATGGTGGACAACAAATCAATGGTAGATCAAGCTCAAGACTTCATCATGATTGTTGGAGAGCTTAGGTCCGAAGAGGTTAAAATTTGAGATAACCTTATTGTTTGTGGCATAGTGGATAAACTTCCACCTTCTTGGAAGGAATTTCAAAAAACTATGCGCCACAAACAAAAGGAAACCTCTCTTGAAAGCTTGATAATGAAAATCCGCATGGAAGAATAAGCAAGAGGCCAAGATGCACTTTTACAAACAGAAGAGAAAAACATCACATAGAAGGTAAATTTAATTACTTCGAATAATGCTACTCCTAAAACTCACAAAAATACTTCTTTAAAGCCTAAGAAGAAAAAATTCAAGAAAAATAATGGTAGACCTCCCAAGAAGAATAATTGTGAAAATCACCAAGCACAAACTCAACAAGTTCAAGAAAAGGGACCATGCTTTGTTTGTGGCAAGAGTGGGCATATTGCTCGATTTTGCAGATTCCAGAAACGTGGTCCTAACCCTCAGGCAAACGTTACCGAAGAACCTTTTGTGGTGATGATTACCGACATAAACATGGTTGAGAATGTTGATGGATGGTGGCTGATTCTGGTGCAAACCGTCATGTCTGTTATGACAAAGACTGGTTTAAAAAATATACTCATTTTGAGGAGCCCAAAACCATCATGCTTGGTGATGCTCACACTACTCAAGTGCTTGGAAAGGGAGATGTTGAATTGTGTTTTACTTCTTGAAGGATATTAACATTGAAAGATGTACTTTATACTCATTCTATGAGAAAAAATTTGATGTCTAGTTTTCTTCTTAATAAAGCAGGCTTTAAACAAATTATTGAATCTGATCAATATGTAATAGTGAAGAAAGGTATTTTTGTGGGGAAGGGGTATGCATGTGATGGGATGTTTAAGTTGAATGTTGAAATGAATAAAACTTCTAATTTTGTTTATATGCTTTCTTCTACTAATTTTTGGCATGCTCGTTTGTGTCATATTGATGATCGTTATGTTGGAGTCATGAGTAGTTTAGGATTAATCCCAATGGTTAAAGAGAATTTTGAAAAATGTGAGGCTTGTAGTAAAGCCAAGATCACTAAAAGGCCTCATTTTCAAGTTGAAAGAAAAACTGATTTGTTAGAATTAGTTCATACTAATATTTGTGAACTTGATGGAATTCTAACTCGTGGGGGTAATAGATATTTTATCACTTTCATTGATGATTTTTCTAAGTTTACATATGTTTACTTGATGAAAAACAAAAGTGATGCTTTTGAAAATTTCAAAACTTATTTCAATGAGGTTGAAAATCAGTTTGGAAGAAAAATAAAAAGAATTAGAAGTGATAAAGGTCGTGAATATGAATCAAATGAGTTTAATTCTTTTGTTAGATCATTGGGAATAATTCATGAAACTACTCCTCCTTACTCTCCTTCGTCTAATGGAGTAGAAGAAAGGAAAAATAGAACTTTAGTTGAATTGACTAATGCCATGCTAATTGAGTCACATGCACTTTTAAATTTTTGGGGTGAAGCTATCTTAACTGCTTGTTATGTGTTGAATCGTGTGCCTCATAAAAAGTCTAAATTGACACCTTTTGAATTGTGGAAAGGTTACAAGCCAAGTTTGGGATATCTAAGAGTTTGGGGTTGTCTAGCCTTTGTGAGGCTAATGGATCCCAAGATTACAAAGTTGGGTAAGAAAGTTACTACTTGTGCTTTTCTTGGTTATGCTTCAAATAGTACAGCCTATAGATTTTTTAATCTTGAAGATTATATTGTAGTAGAATCTGGTGATGCTATTTTTCATGAAAATAAATTTCCTTTCGATACTAAAGATAGTGGGGGTCAAAGGATTGAACAAAATATTGAACAAAATATTTTGTCACTACCTAGTTCTTCTACTTCAACTTTGAAAAATAAAGAAGTTGTTGATTTTGAGTTACGAAGAAGTAAAAGAGCTAGAGTAGAAAAAGATTTTGGTGCTGATTTTTATGTGTTTAATGTTGAAAATGACCCTCTAACTTTGAAAGAAGCATTATCTTCACATGATTCTATTTTTTGGAAAGAGGCTGTAAATGATGAAATGGAATCTCTAATTTCTAATAAAACTTGGAAGTTAGTTGATTTACCACCGGGTTGTAAAACAATTGGTTGTAAATGGGTCTTACGGAAAAAATTGAAACCGGATGGATCTATTGATAAATACAAAGCTAGGCTAGTTGCAAAAGGTTTTAAACAACTAGAAGGCCTAGAATTTTTTGATACTTATTCTCCGGTAACAAGAATTACATCCATTAGACATTTACTTGCTATGGCTGCAATTTTTGATTTGCAAATTCATCAAATGGATGTAAAAACTGCTTTTCTAAATGGAGACATAAATGAAGAAATTTATATGGACCAACCCGAGTGTTTTGTTCAAGCAGGCCAAGAAAGCAAAGTATGTAAACTTACTAAATCCCTATATGGCTTGAAACTGGAACCAAAGCAATGGCATGAAAAGTTTGATTCCTGCATGATTGAAAATGGTTTTAAGACAAATGAGTGTGATAAGTGCATATATCATATGTCTTGGAATAATTCACATGTGATTATTTGCCTATATGTTGATGATCAGTTGATCTTTGGCTCTAACATGAATGTTATTGATGAAGCTAAAATGTTCTTAGAAGCCATTTTGATATGAAAGATCTTGGTGAGACAAATTTTATTCTTGGAATAAAAATAACAAGAACATGTGAGGGGATTTTCCTTGACCAGTCACATTATGTTGAGAAAATTTTGAAAAAATATAACTTTCATGATTGCAAGCATGTTGCTACTCCTTTTGATTCAAGTGTTCACTTATTTCCTGTTGAAAGTGAAAATGATGTAATAAATCAAAAGGAATATGCTAGTATAATCGGAAGTTTGAGATATGTGACTGATTGCACTAGGCCTGATATTGCATATGCAGTAGGAGTACTTGGCAGGTTTACAAGCAAGTCAGGTAATGAACATTGGCATGCTATAACAAGAGTTATGAGATATTTAATTGGAACGAAAAATTGTGGTTTGTTCTATAAAAAATATCCTGCTGTACTTGAAGGCTTTTGTGATGCGGATTGGAACACTTTGTCAGGTGATTCCTGTTCTACAACTGGTTATGTCTTTAATTTAGGTGGTGGTGCTGTTTGTTGGAGATCAAAAAAGCAAACTATAATTGCCAACTCTACCATGGAGGCTGAACTAATTGCTTTAGCTTCAGCTAGTGAGGAAGCGAATTGGTTAAGAGATTTATTGTTTCAAATTCCTTATTTTGAAAAACCAATTCCTCCTATTTTAATTCATTGTGATGGCACCGCTGCAATTGGTAGAGTTCAAAACCGTTATTACAACGGTAAATCCAGACCTATAAGGAGGAAACACAGTAATGTAAGATCGTATTTTACAAATGGTACCATTAATGTTGATTATGTCAAATCTTGTGATAATCTTGCAGATCCTCTTACAAAGGCCTTAACAAGAGAAAAGGTTTGGAGCACATCGAGGGGGATGGGATTGAAAGCCTACAAATTCTTGAGTCATATATGAGGAAACCCAACCTGGGGACTAGAGATCCTATAACCAGGTTCAAAGGGAAAAACTAATCATATGATGACTTGTTGTGAAAAATGCACTATTTTTTTCCCCTCCCTATGATGTGAGTGCATTATTTCCTGTAGTTTGTGAAGGTTGAGTTGATAAAACTCTTAATGAATATTTGTAGCCCGTATGGGTGGAGTGTTAATCGTACAGGAGCACTCTCGACAGATTTCACCTATGTGATGTGTGGAAGTAGGTCGCTTCCTATGAGAATGGGGCTTATTCTCAAATGCACTCATGAAACCGGGATAGCACATGGCCATAACGTGCTAACTGTTAAAGCTCATGTCAACACCTTGATTATTATGTGTGAGCAGTGATATTTTATTTTCCTTAAGCAGTCATAGTTCAAGTCTGAGACCACTACGACTCTGGAGTAAAAGTTATTGTTTCACTAAGTGGAGGTTCAATGCAGAGCACACCTTCATTATGCATAGTAGTCTTCCTTCAGCTGATATACTCTCTTATCTAAATATTAAAATGAGTGGGGGATTGTTAGGTTATTAGCATTTTAATATTAATATTTAACATATTAAATTGCTTTATTTTGGAGTTATAAGAATGGATGACTTCTACATCATCCATTAGCATTGGTTATCCATCAATGTGTTTCATTCTTAATTCCTCCATTACTCCCTTTGTAACCTATGTAACATATGTAACCCCCTTTGTAACATATGTAACATAATTAACTCCCATTGTAACTTATGTAACCTATGTAACTCCCATTGTAACCTATGTAACTCCTAAGGCCATTATATTCACTATTTACTACCTCCATTATCTTCCTATTCATTGCTAGAAAGGCTTCTTGTAGTATAAATAGTGGTAGTATTCATTTGGTTTTAGAGACACACAAAATTCATAAGAGAAAACAAAGAGTGAAAGAGTTAGTCTAAAGAGAGTTCTTATTAGTTTAAGGGAGGTGTTCTTTTTTTGTGGAGCTTTGGACTCAACTCTTGTCCAGAGTTGTTGAGTTATACTTTGTAAAGGCTGTTGTATCCTGGAGGGGACAAGTCAAAAGAGGACTACTGCTGGACCGGTGAAAACATTTGCTGCAGTGGGCTTGAATCTCCATATAGAGAGCGAGATATCCGCTCCTCAGCCTGAAGAGATTACTTTCTTCATTTTATTTTCAATTGTAATCTTGCAATTTTATTATCTTGTAAGTTTTTTCACTAATAATAAGCAATACTATTAAGATGGAAAGGTGGCATCATCCTCAAAAATTAAGGACTCGCTAACAACTTGGGGAAAAGTCCCAGTTTTCTTGCAAATGGCCTCTACGGACCTCAACGACCGGAACCTACATATTTGTAGAAATGGAAGAAATATGGGTTAGTAAAAACCACATGTACTAAGTATGGATATATGCAATAAACAATTTGAAGACATGCACAAAAGGGACCATTTCTTTTTTAAAAAAATGCTAAGTCATTTGAAAATCCTTTATGCATGATCAAGAGAGCATTGAAAAGTGAAGGATTACAACAACAAAATACATGTTCATAACGAAGGATAACATCGACATAAATGCATATCAACATTCCATTTTCAATAGTTAATATCATCAAGACATACAAGAGCCTTACCAACAACCCCATCCCAAGCCTACAAGTGCAATACTCATATGAAGACCCAGAACTCCAACAGGTCAAGTAAACAAGGAAAGGGATTATAATAAATGTCTGGGTTCTTCCTAAATTTGTCCCCTTACCTATGTACTCCATCTCCCCTTGGGATAATTCCTCATTGAACTTTCTAAGAACCAATTTCTTTAACTCCATCAATAGACGATCAAACTAGTTGTTAGACTTCACCTCCTCCACTAATGATGATTCGGAGTAATGATGATCCATAGACCCTCCTATTAGAGAATCTGCCAACCGAACACCCAACCGAGCCAATCTATGAACCTCTTACACAATTTTTCCTTATCATCTGGAACATGGACTACACTACCTATTAAAATATGACTTAGAGCATTCACAACAATATTGTCCTTGTCAGGGTGGTAGAGAACACTCATATCATAGTCCTTCAAAAGTTCAAACCACCTTCCTTGTCAGAGATTCAACTCCTTTTGAGTGAAAATATATTGAAGGCTCCTGTGGTCCGTAAATACATCCACATGGACACCATACAAGTAATGCCTCCATATTTTCAAAGGAAACACTAAGACTGCTAATTCAAGAATGAGATGGACAGTTCTTCTCATTCATCTTGACTTTTATAGATGCATATGCTATAACCTTACCATGTTGCTTGAGGACGAAATCCAAACCTATTCAAGACGCATCACAATACACTATAAATTCTTCGGTACACTTTGGTATGATAAACACCAGAGCGGAGGTAAGCTTATCTTTAAACTCTTGGTACCCTATTTCACAAGCTTCCAACCATTAAAATATAGCATTCATTTGGGTTAGGGTTGTCAAAGGAGAAGCAATAAATGCAAATCCATCGACAAACCTCCTATAATACCAGCTAAATCCAGGAAACTTTGATGTCGGTTGGATTCAAAGGTCTAGACCAATTCTTAACAACTTCTATTTTCTTTGGATTAACCTCAATACCCTCTCTTAAAAAAAATGTGACCAAGAAATACAACTGATCTCAACAAAAATTCACACTTACTGTATTTAGAAAACAGTTGATGTTCCTTGAGGACTTGCAATACTACCCTAAAATGACCCATGTGATCATCCTTAGTATTAGAATACGCCAAGATATCATCAATGAAGACAAATACAAAGGAGTCAAGGTAATTCCAGAATACTTTGTTCATAAGGTCCATAAAAGTTGTCAGGGTATTAGTTAGACCAAAAGACATTACTAGGAACTCGTAATGACTATACCTAGTTCAGAAGTATATTTTTACCTCTCACCCTAAGTTGGTGATACCCAAAGAAGTACATTGCCCTTTGGAGTTTATCAAATAAATCGTCGATCCTACGGAGAGGATACTTATTTTTTATAGTGATCTTATTTAGTTGACAATAATCAATGCATATCCTAAGATATCCTTCCTTACTCTTATCAAATAAATCCAGAGCGCCTCATGGAGAAATACTAGATTTTGTGAAACCCTTGTCTAATAAGTCTTAGTGAAGCTTTAGCTCTTTCAACTCGACTGGATCTATCCAGTAAGGAGGGATTGAAATAGGATCCGTATCCAGCGACAAGTCTATGCCGAAGTCTATTTCCCATTCGAGAGGAATTCTAAGCTAGTCATTGGAAAAGATTTCTAGAAAATCATTCACTATGGGTACCGACTCTAAAGGAGGAATCTCTGACTCAAGATCCTTGACCCTCACAATATGGTAGAGACACCCCTTAGAGATAATCCTACAATATTTTAGACACGAAATGATTCGACCTCAAGGGATTGAGTTGCTCCCTTCCATTCTAAGATGGTTTCATTAGGGAATCGGAACTTAACTACCCTTGTTTTATAATCAATAGAAGCAAAACAAATATGCAACTAGTCCATCCCCAATATGACATCAAAATCCAACATATCAAGTTCTACCAAATCAACCAATGTAACTCAATTAAGCAATCCTATGGGACAACTCCTATATACTATTTTAGAAACAATAGAGTCACCCTACAAGGTAGTAATAACGAAAGGTTCTACAAAGATATCAAGTAGAACATCAAACTTTTTAGCTACTAAAGGAATTACAAATGATAAAGTAGCATCAGAATCTATTAAATCATAGACATCAATAGAAAACACTTGTAACATACCAGTGATGACATCGGGAGAATCCTCTTGTCCAATCCTATAGCACATAGCATAGAAGCGGTTCTTCTTAGGAGCATCAAAACTAGCACTGGTTTCTTGAGATTGGTTAATATCCTTTCCTCTAGCCTTAACCATGGGACAATCTCTAACCTTATGGCCATCCTTTCCAAAACTACAAAAATTACCCATTCCCACCAAGAATTCTCCCATATGCTTCTTACCACACTTGGTACAAATAAGTTTCTCACTTGGTGAATTTCCACTTCTTCCCCCTTGGGACCTAGGGTTAGACACCCTATCCTTGCTAGCCTTTGGAAATTTAGTAGGAACTTGGTTATATTGTTTCTTTATGAACTTAGGCTTACCTTGGATTTCTAACTTTCATTTACAAGTACCTCCTTAAAAAACCTTTGCCCTCTTGAATTCCCTATTATTCCTCTTGAGCCTACTCTCCTAAACTTGTTGAGCATGCACCATCAAACAAGAAATGTCCATGTTTTCATGAAGCATCGCTGAACGACACTCTTCAAAAAAATCATCAGACACACCTGTCACAAAATGACTCATTTCATATCTAGGATTGGACACCAAATCAGGATCATATTTGGACAATTAGTGAATTTCAAAGAGTACTTAACCACACTCATACCTCTTTGACGAAGGTTTTTGAACTCTTCCACCTTAGCATCTCTTTTCTCCCTTGGGAAGAACCTATAAAGTAAGGCTTTCCTAACGACTTCCCAACTTATAGGGCCCGCTTAGTCACCTTGTAGATCTTGGTCGGACGATTGACTAGAGCTTTGTCTTGAGGAGGAACTTGATTGTCTTTGGAAGGCACTCCCGCATTACCAATCTCTTCTTCAACTCTCGTTGAGGCTGCCCTTCTAGTAGTCATATCCGATAACCATAATAAAGGAATTAGAATTAAAAAACACATAGAGTTACCACTCTTGAGGCACGACTTTCAAGATTACCAAAAGGTGAGAATTTCCTAAGCATCACATAGTCTATCATTCATAAGTGTGGCACGCTTCACACCCATGAACAAGACTCTACTAAACGTGCTTTAGTGAGACATCAATCCTAAGATTACTTAATATCATGCTCTGATACAAACTTTGTCAAGACCGAGAAACACCCCCTAAATGTAACCAGCGTCTTTGTCCTCAAAGAGGACTTTGACTAGCCCTTAGCATTCGCCATTACCTATCATAGGTCAAAAATGTGGAAAATTAAAAACTTTTATATAGTTAAGTACACTTAGACTTCTCACCTATCATATATGAAGTTTACATAGACTCCTTGCTTATGAAGTTTACATAGACTTCTCGTTTAGCATAAGCATTCATTCAAGTGTCTAATATCTTGTCTCACATATGACCATCTGAATAGGTATTACAAAGTTGGTCATAACCCATAAACAAATACAATATGCCACATATAGTCTTACAACAATATTCTCAACATATAGGAAAGAAACAATCGTCTTTAGACAGAAGCGATACTACTAATATAGAAAGGTGAAAGCATTCTCGAACATTAAGGACTTACCAACAACTTGGGAAAAAGTCTAACTCTTCTTGCAAATGGACTCTAAGCACCTCAATGTACCGAACCTACATATTTTTAGAAATGGAATATGGGTTAGTACAACTAAGTATGGATATATGCAATAAACAATTTAACACATGCACAAAAATGACCATTTCTTTAGAAACATGATAAGTCATTTGAAAAGTCTTTATGCACAATCAAGAGAGCATACACAAGTCAAGGATCACAACAACATAAGACATGTTCATAAACAAGGATAACATCATCTTAAAGTCATATCAACATTCCATGTTCAATAGTTCATATCATTTAAGACGTACAAGACCCTTAGAATACAAGTGCAATGTTCATGTGAAGCCCTATAACCCAACACAATCAACTAAACAAGGAACAGATCATAATAAATGTCTTGTTTAATTTAACATAACCTCATGTATAGTCAGTCATCTTCATACATGTAGCAATTTAGACCAATATCATGTTCATCACTGTAACCAACATCATATAAGTGCAACATCATGTAAAGTCAACATTATACATTTTATGACATCATAGCATAAGAAAAACATCCTAGGACTCCTTTCAAGGACAACTTGTGAAATGCATAAGTAGTGTCCCATACACCTACCAACACTACGTACTACCTTTTTGAGTCACCCTAGTTAGTGTCCATCTTTATTACTTCATTCATTTATTTTACTTTCGGGAACAATATCCTTAACCGACAATATACCATGTGAGATAAGCATGGAATCCGGTGTCATGAAACCCTAAATCGAAAGAAGATGCTCTACTTGCCAAGTAGAACAAAAAATGAATATATCATTTAAGGTGGATCCACTAGCTAGTTTTCCTATGGGGGAAACATAGTTAAGGAACTAGGAGATATGTATTGAACCCTCTTCATGCCCATTAGAATTGGAGTCTTCATCTCATGAGAATCATTGTGAACCTACCTTGTCACATTGGGAAGGGATACCTCTCATATCTAGTTCGCTCGAGACTAAGCTAAAGTCCCTTTTTGAAATGTCTTTAAGCCTTTATTAATCATCATATCTTAATATAGGTCATAGGAGACTAAACCCTTGTATAATAGGTCATTAGCTCACTACGTATGGAATGAGAACTTCCTTTAATCACAAACCATCATTAGTGAGATCAACACATCATGCTCAAAGTAACAGCCACACAAAAGAATCACCTTAAACCTTGTATCATCATACCCTTACCATGATCTCCCAATTCAACATTGTAACAACCAGGGAGCACCCCTTAAAAGTTACAAGGCGTACTTGACCCTTTGAGGGTCTTGTAAAAGCCTCATAGCAATCATTCATTACATAAGTCTTAAAAGTAGTGCAGAATTAAAACTTTTCACAATAATATTAACAATAATCTTCTTTTATAAAACTAAGGATAAGTCTTATCATCACAAGCCAACTTAAAGACACATCTTAATATCTAAGTTTCACGGCTCTTAACCTTTAAAGAAATACATTAAGTCTTAAACAAAGTCTTAAATGAAGAAATTTAAAAGAAACATTGTCCATGTCCTTGAATATATGAGGACATATCTATCTTGAGAAAATCGACTTCCCATGTTTTGCCTCCTAAAAACCTTCACTTGCCTTCCACCTATACTTTGGAATATAAAAGAGTATAGGGTTAGTACAGACATTGTACCAAGTATGGCATTATGCAAAAACATAAAAAAGAGGACATTTTAGTTGAAATAAACCTTTCATGCTATTTTAGTAAAGCCTTCATGATTCAAGTCACAAAAAATCATATAAATCATCATTTAGCATATAAGATGAAACTTCCATAACTTCAAAATAAGATCCTATTTAAGAGAAAATCCATATCATATATATTTTTCTATTGCAAAGTTATCCTAAGACTCACTAAGGTAAAACATGATGAAACTTCCCATACAATATCATCAATACATACCTAAGTGATCCTTACGACTACTAAGGATAAGAATACATCATTATATTTAAAAAGTCAACACTCATTGCTAATACTACTAGGAGAAAACATGCATTTAGGAGTTTCACGTAAAGGACATACTCCAAGACAACCCCAAGTTACACTTGGTGCAATGTGAAAGAAGCATACCATACTACTACTTCCACCTTAGTGCTCCTTGAGAATTCCCTTAGACTTGGCACATCATATTCATCATATACATAGCTTTCATCATACAAGACATAATATCAACATGTTTCTTTAACATTAGACATATAGTAAAATTACTTTAATAACATCGTATAATGATTCATTCATACATTTTCATATAAGGACACACCAAGACTCCATCCAAATGCCTACTTGTACAATGAATAGATAGCATCCTATTTCACCACCTACCTAAGTAGTACACCCTTTAGAAGACTTAGTTCATAACATTCACTTGTGGGGGCTACATTTTAACTGACATAGACCATGAGAGATAGACATAGAATCCCGGTATTAACCCCTAACGGATGAAGGATCCACACTTGCCTAGGGTAGGGTTATACTCTTTAGCCTATACATGGAATCCCCAATAGCTACAGCTATGCGGGCGCATATTTAAGGGATAAAAAGATTGATTCCAAGTAACTCATCTCAAGAGGTACATTAGGTATAATATCTCTACTCACGAAGAGTATCCACCCCTTCTTCAAACCTCTCGGTGCTAAAATTAACTCCCCCACTGAGGCTTAAACATTCAATGACTATAAGTTAAGGGATAACTATTAAATACCACATCTAACTAATGAAGAGTACTTATCACTATATGTTACTTTTGAATGCCCAATATCAACTCATGAAGAGTATCTAACCTCAAACCTATCTTAGAAATCTCTTGGGAATAGTGAGGTTTCTACTAAAATCTTCATCTCAACTCAAGATTATTGTTTAGCACGAAATTCCCCTTTTCATTACTACAATTCTTTAGGGTTAGTAGGGAATGGTCTATATATTTCATCCCTCTACTCACAAAAAGTGTCTACCCTACAATCCCCCATTTGCATTCATAACTTCATTCCTTCATTCATAGTGTGTGAATAAAATTTAGAACAACTTTCATATAACCACCATTATTCGTAATATTGACTTATAAACATTATAATACTACATTAATCATAATTTACACATTATCATGCTTCACATACATATGTACTTCATTTAGATATAATATCTTTAAGATACACATTTTCAACTTCACAAGACAATATCATGCATACACATCATAATAATCACTTTACTTCATATGTTATGCCTTCAAGGCTATGATCATAGTACACCTAAATATTCATATACTTAAAGTAAACACCACCACCAATGATGGACCATACCACTCAAGATTACTTTAATAAGAACTAAACAACATAAACTAAATTACCCTTCATCAAATCATTATCCACATTTTCTCAAGCCTTCACAAAATAATCATAATAAAACATAATAAGAAAGTAGGTTTTCCAAATACAACATAACGAACACAACTCTAACATTATCTATTCAAAAAAAAATCACTTCATAAGGCAAAAGTTGAGAATAAGCATGAGCGTGGGTTCTTTGGGTTTTCAACCTTAAAATCATCAAGTAACATTTAAAATAACATATTTCATTCATTAAAACATTTTCATGCAAAGACCCATGCTTAGAATCCAAAATAGAAGACTTTGGTGTTTGAAACCCATTTTGAAAAGTCTTTGGAATGTCTTTCTGAATGAAAGAGGATTCAAGGATGAACTACCATACCTCAATATGAAGAATCCCATGATATTTGGTAAAGAAACTTGAAGAATTTGACCTTCTTCCTTGGAGCTCAAAGCTTCATGAAAATGGAGGTTTTGGAGAGCTTTTGCTTGGAGATGAGGGTTTTGATTTGATGGAGGAAAAGGGGTTTAAAGTGACCTAATAACCATCCACAAATAATCCCTAAAGTTCTCAAAATACTCCTACACTAATTGGACCCTTTTGAAAAGTCTAATTTGACTTTAAAACGACGAGACCAACTCTAGGACATGGTTGCGCATCACGGTGGTCACCTCCTGATCGTAGTTCTGGATTTTATCTTGGGACTAAATGTATTATTTTGGATCCTCTTCTTAGGAAGAATTTTCCCTTAAAGTGAGGCAGGTGCGACACGCTCTTTTTGTTCCACATCATGGTTGCCCGGCAACTTTCTTGGCGAACGTTTGGGTCCTCTTGAGGAACCTTTGGGTGGTCACCAGGGAGTCATACTCAAATGTTTTGACCCTTGGTATGTCTTTATAGGTAATAGGGTAATCCTCACTAGTATTAGACTCCAAAAAACATCTAAAAAAGGAACAATAAACAAGAGCAAATTTGAAACTATTTCCACAATTCAAAGTGCACACTTTCTTCAACATTTTCATTTCATTTGTGGAGAAACTACCTTATCTAACATTATTCATTCTCGTCACATAATTTAAAAGCTCGTAATATAATGACTTTCATGTCACAAATTGGCACATAATCATAATATTTTTTGAAGCAATTAAGCAAATATGATTAGTTGCACCTTGACATGAGAAATATATATTAAACTACCAATCTACTCATGAAACTATGATAACATCAAGAGCATGAAAAACATCATATTGTCTATGAAACTCATAACATAAGGATATGTACAACTTATACTCATATGCAAGATTCCAAAAAAACAAACTACAAAGATTTTGGCCTCAAGCATGAGTAAGAATAGAATGAAAACATAAGGATATCAACTACCTTATTATTCAACTCATTATCCTTCACTTAGGGTAAACCCATTTAAGACAAATCAAAACAACCATAAGGAATTATGACTTACCAGGGTCTTTACTCTGAATTCGCTCCTTCTCTAGCTCAAAGTGCATAGAAATAATTCCTCTTTGAAGCATTAGGATATGGGCCATCATGATGAGCATCTTTGGTCTCTTTCCATATTGCCTTGAGGACCATCCAATCCCTCATCGTATGAAACCTATTAACACATCAAAAAAAACCATCCATACCGGAAAGACACCTACCCAAGTGTTGCTTCCCACAACTAATACATCTAGACATCTCAAAAGTATAGTCACCTCCTTGAGGATTGTTGTCGCAGACCTTATCATTGCTTCCCATGGAAGAGTCTTCATTATAAAACTTCTTCTTAGACTTAGGTTGACTTGGTTTATCCGATCTAGGCCTCTTTCCATCCCTATTAATTTTCCATAGCTTGGACTTCGTAATTGTTGAGCATACACCATGAGTCTACGGATATCCATATCAATATGGAGCATTACCATGCGACACACTTCTTTACCAAGCTAGAACTCCCATCACAAACTTATTCATTCTAGCCCTAGAGTTAGATACCAAGGTTGGGGCATACTTAGAGAGTTGGGTGAACTTGAGAGTATACTCCTTCACGCTCATTCCCCCTTGATGAAGGTTCATGAATTCTACCAACTTTCTCTCCCTAAACTCTATGGGGAATAACCTATCTAGAAAGGTTGTATTCAATAATTACCAATCTACCGGACCTTCCCTCATAGGCCTCTCATCCATACATTTCTCAAACCACACTTCAGACACATCTTTAGTTTATAAGCAGCTAATTTTGCTTTCTCTCTAGAAATCACACCCATAACATGTAACACCCTAAAAACAAGCTAGGTTAAAATAGAGACTAACATGTCATTTATGAGTTTATGAAGTCCTAAAATGTCTAATAATATTTTTAGAAGTCATTTTGTGGAGTTTGGATTATTTTGGAGGTGAAATGTCCAAGACGTTTGGAAACTAGTCAAAGTTGAACTAGTGTGTCGAAGTATTTTGTAGTGGAGTTTAGGGGTATTGTTTGAGAATGAAATGGAGTATCAATTGTTCAAACACATAGCCTTACCTGTAAAGTGTTAAAACATCCTATAATGTTGCCCTGGGGATCAGCCTAAGGGTCCCCAAGGAGGACCCAAACATGGGACAAGCAAGTTGCAGCGCAAGCCAAGAATTGGTAGTGGCTGCACATCACGCACCCTGATCTGAGAAGGGAATATTTTCCCTTTGACGCGTGGACATCACGAACCATTGTGTCTCAAAATTTTTCAGAACCACGAATTGAAAATGACTCCCCGACGCGTAATGACCTCCCAATTTTGGTCACGTCATTTTTAAGTTAAATTTGAATTGGTTAAAATGTCCATTAAGTGCACAGATATTTTGGGTAATTTGGGGATGACTTATTGATGGTGATTGAGTCTTGTAAATCCCCTAAACTCACCAAGTAACTCTAAATCCTCAACTCAAAGCAAAACCTCCCCATTCCTTCTCTCCAAAGACCTCTGTTGATGAAGCTTTGAAGCTCCAAGGAAGAAGGCCGATTTTTCAAGTTTTCTCCATCAATTTCGTGGGATTTGCTTCACATAAGGTAAGTTTTCATCCTTGAATCACTTTTCATCAAGGATCCAATCTTCAAAGTGGTTTTCCATGACATTCTCAAAATATGAATTTCCAAATTGAAGTCTAGCCATAGGCTCTTGTATAAAAGGTTTGAAATCAATGTATTATAATTGGAATGATGTGAATTTGATAATTTTAGAATAAAAAATCTATGAACCTATGCAAACCATGCAATCCTAGTTTTGACTATTTTATCGGTGATTTGATCATGCCTCAATGTTATTGAACTCTTGTGTAGCTTGATTAGAGCTATTGAATTATGAAAGAATAATGTTGTAATTGTAAGTAGGTTGTTCTATATTGATAAATTCATATTGTGTTATCTTTGATTCATTGTATATTTTGATTGTTGGATTGAATTGGTCAACAAGGATATTGGTAAGAGCCTTGTGTATTGAGTTAGTTGAATTGGCTATGGATTGAAGTTGTGAGATCAAATTGCTGGTATGTTCACCTAAATTTCTCTATATTGTATCGCATATGTGTTGAATTATGATGATGGTTGGTATGGTCCACTTATGGTGGTGGTGTTTATATGTTATATTTGTGAATATTGTGGCCTCGTTGGCATTACTTTTTAAATTGTGAAACAATGTGGCCTCATGGAATTACTTTATGAATTATAATATTATCATGTTTTAACTTGAATATGTTAGTATTGTGAAGGTCTTGATGACTTATGTATGTATGTGAAGTAAAAGTATGTGTTCTTCTAAGTGATTATAAGTGATCATGATAGGCTATAGTCATGCCTTGTATGTCTATACTTGATGTTGAAGTGTGAATCTTCTTAGTTGACTATATGATCATAATTATGTGTTATGTTGATGATTCAATTAGTGTGTAGGGTTACTTACAAGTATACTTAGTTGAAACTATGTGCTACATGAATGATATTGAACATGGGATAAGATGAAAATGAAGTATGTCTTGTTTAGGTAGACATATGTCCCTTACTTGATACATGACAGAATGTGACCATGAATATTTTACATAGTATTATAAAGCAAATTTGTTGTAAATGTATATGTATGAATGTAATATTATCTTGAATATAGCAAAGAAGGTCATTTATGTGGAACCTTTTAGAAAGAAGGTTACGATATCCTTGAAGTTGAAAGTCATAATGGTATCCTTCTCATGTAAATGATTGACTTAGGGTTGGTTGGATGGAATGGCATGAAATCCTCCTTAGTAAAGTCATTTTTCTATCGTAATAACCATTGTAGGTAGCCCTAGTGGACCCTCCTTGGTGTATTATAATTTGGTTATCAAAAAGATATGGTACCTTTTCATATGCTCCTTTATTGAATTACTCTATTCGAACAAAGGCTAGCACCAACAGAATATGTTTGGGGAGTATCTCTAGTTAAGATGGATATTAGAGTACAAAGAAACCCTTGATATTCCTTAACCATGTGACTACATGGGTTGTGTCCTAGTACTACCATTGTCAAGTAGAACACCCTCCATCGGAGTAGGGTAGACTCTAGATTCCATGACTAGATAGTATGATCTATGTTGGTTATTTCCTATTCTCATCATGTGGGATACATGCTAGTGTTGGATAAGTTTTATGAAGTTTAGGTAGTGGAATGGGAAACTATCTAGTCATTTCACGATTAGGCTTTGAAGATATTAGTATGTGAGTCCCTAGGTCTTGTCCAAGACCATTATGTGAATGTTCTTACATGTTGAATGTTTCTTAAATGGTCTAATGAACATAATTACTTAAGTCAAGGTATGTAAATGAAAATGTAAGTATCTAGAGTAGCTTTCAGGATTGCTTAGGTAGGCTTTGAGAGGGTGTATCGGTGTTTTCTTCTTGTCTTACTTAGGTGAGTCTTAGATTAGCTCTAGGTAGGGAGTTTGATTAATTAAATGGGAATAATCTTATCTTCGGTAATCTAAAGGATTTCTTTAGTGTATGTGAAGGTATTGTAGGGGTGGTCGCTTCATAACTCACTCAACTGATCCTTAGGATCACCTTTGATAGGAGGGTCTCATGTTTAGCTATTTTGATGTATTCTTGGTTTTATTTTGTAATATTTGAAGTTGGTGTGATATGTGGTTCTCTATAATGTGGTATAACGTTTAACTCAAAAAGAGCATATTTGATACAAATGTATGTTTCTCATGATATTATGCATTATGTCATACTTAGTACATGCATTGTACTAATTCCGTACATTTTGCCTATATCTAAAGTTGTAGGTAGAAGATGAGAGGCACCTTGAAGCAAAGCTTGGAATCTAGGACTCTTTCAAGCAAAGTATGTCCTCTCTTGATTCAAGGACATTACTATCTTTAGATTTCTTTTATTAAAACTACTGTAATAGACTAAGTTTTTTTATTTCAATGGTATGGTTCGTGCCCCAAGTATTCTTGAGTCTACGATTGACGTATGTTGATACTTAGTATTTTCTATCGTTTTATATGAAATCTATTTTGAGATATTCTTCGTATGTCAAAGATCATGTACAAGACCTCCGAGAGGTCAAGTAAGCCATGTTGCAATCTGAGAATACCATATCTTCTAGGGTGTACCCTCAGGGTGTGACAGTTCGAACGGGGAGCACTCCATAGAAGTTACACGACATACTTGACCCTTCGGAGGTCTTGTACAAGCCTCTTAGCTCTCATTCGTTACATAAGTATGAAAAGTAATGCGGAATTAAAACTTTTCACAACAATATTAATAAGAATCTTCATTTTAAATCTAAGGAACAAGTCTCATCATCACAAGACAACATAAAGATACATCATAATATCTCATGACCACGACCCTTTACATTTAAAGAAACATACTAAGTCTTATAAAAGGTCTTAAAATTAAGAAACTAAAAGAAACGTAGTCTATGTCCTAAGAAATACACCCTTTAGAAGACTTAGTTCATAACATTCATTTGTGAGGGAGAGCTTTAACGGACATAAATCATGAGAGCTAGACATGGAATCCCGGTATTAACCCCTACCGGATGAGGGATCCCCACTTGCCTAAAGTAGGACTCTTTAGCCTTTGCATGGATTCTCCAATAGCTACACCTATGCGGGTGCATTGTTAATGGATAAGGAGTATGTTTCTAATTAACTCATCTCTACTCACGAAGAGCACCCATCTCAAGAGGTACATTAGATACAACATCTCTACTCACGAAAAGTATCCACCTCTTTTTCAAATCCTTTCTATGCTAAGCATAACTCTTCCACAAGGTCTTAAACATTCATGACTATAGGTGTAACGATAACTATTTAGTACCACATCTCAACTAATGAAGAGTACTTATCCGTATATGTTACTTTTGAATGTCCAATATCAACTCATGAAGAGTATCCAACCTCCAACCTATCTTAGCAATCTCTTAGTAATAGTGAGGTTGCTACTAAATTCTTCATCTCAACTCAAGAAGAGTGTTCAACACAAAATTCCCCTTTTCATTACTTTGTTTAGGATTAGTAGGGAATGGTCTATATATTTCATCCCTCTACTCACAAAAAGTGTCTACCCTAAAATCCCCCATTTGCATTCATAACATCATTCCATCATTCATAGTGTGTGTGAATAAAATTTAGAACAACTTTCATATTATAACCAATATTCATAATATTGACTTATAAACATGATCATACTACATTAATTATAATTTACACATTATCATGCTTCACATACATATGTACTTCATTTAGATATAATATCTTTAAGATACACATTTTCAACTTCATAAGAAAATATCATGCATACGCATCATAATAATCACATTACTTCATATGTTATGCCTTCAAGGCTATAAACATAGTACACATAAATATTCATATACTTCAACTAAACACCGCCACCAAAGGTGGACCATACCACTCAATATTACTTAAATAAGAACTAAACAACATAAACTAACTTACCCTTCTTCCAAGCATTATCCATATTTTCTCAAGGCTTCACAAAATAATCATAATAAAACATAATAAGAAAGTAGGTTATCCAAATACAACATAAGGAACGCGACTCTAACATTATCTATTCAAAAAAATTCACTTCATAAGTCAAAAGTTGAGAATAAGAATGAGCATGGTTTCTTTGGGTGTCAACCTTAAAATCATCAAGTAACATTTAAAATAATATATTTCATTCATTAAAACATTTTCATGCAAAGACCCATGCTTAGAATCCAAAATAGAAGACTTTGGTGTTTGAAACCAATTTTGAAAAGTCTTTGGGATGTCTTTTTGAATAAAAGAAGATTCAAGGATTAACTACCATACCTAAATATGAAGAATCCCACGATATTTGGCAAATAAACTTGAAGAATTTGACCTTCTTCCTTGGAGCTCAAAGCATCATAAAAATGGAGGTTTTGGAGAGGTTTTGCTTGGAGATGAGGGTTTTGATTTGATGGATTAATGGAGGTTTAAAGTGAACTAATAACCATCCCCAAATAATCACTAAAGTTCTCAAAATACTCCTACACTAATTGGACCCTTTTGAAAAGTCTAATTTGACTTTAAAACGACGAACCAACTCTGGGACATGGTTGCGCATCGCGGGGGTCACCTCCAGATCGTAGTTCTGGAATTTATTTTTGGACAAAATGTTTTATTTTGGCTCCTCTTCTTAGGAAGAATTTTCCCTTCAAGTGATGCAGGTGCGACACGCCCTTGGTTCCACATCTTGTATGCCCGGCTGCTTTCTTGGCGAACGTTTGGGTCCTCCTTGGAGAACCTTTGGGTGGTCACCATGGAGTCATAATCAAATGTTTTGACCCTTGGTATGTCATTATAGGTAATAGGGTCATACTCACTATTATTAGACTCCAAAAAACACCTGAAACTATGCACAATAAACAAGGACACACTAGCACGCACACAATGCTAGTTTCCAAAAGTCTTGGTCATTCTTTGACATTTGATTTCCAAATTACAAAAATGACCTCAAACACTAAAATTCACTATTTTAACACTTCATTAACTCATGAAACACAATCTAAGCTCTATTTAGATCTATTTCATAGTGAGGGTCGCTATATTTTCCCTCACTTAGAAAAACCATTTGTCCTCCAATGACATTAAACACTTTCAAGGATGTTAAGGACTTAACTAGAAGCTCACAACACATATAATAATGCACATAACATTCATAATCAATTCACTAAACATAAAAGGAACATAAACTAAACATCATTAAGCATTTAAAGGAACACGAGCAAATTTGAAACTATTTCCACAATTCAAAGTGCACGCTTTCTTCATCATTTTCATTTCATTTGTGGAGAAAATACCTTATCTAACATTAGACATGCTCGTCACATATTTTAAAAGCTCAACATGTAATAACTTTCAAATCACAAATTGGCACATAATCATAATAATTTTTGAATCAATTAAGCAAATATGATTAGTTGCACCTTTACATGAGAAATATATATTAAACTACCAATCTACTCATGAAACTATGATAACATCAAGAGCATGAAAACATCATATTGTCAATGAAACTCATAACATAAGGAGATTTACAACTTATACTCATATGCAAGATTCCAAAACAAAACCAAACTACTAAGATTTTGGCCTCAAGCATTAGTAAACCCATTTTGAGAAAAATCAAAACAACTATAAGGAATTATGACTTACCAGGGTCTTTTCTCCAAATTCGCTCCTTCTTTAGCTCGAAGTGCATAGAAACAATTCCTCTTTGGAGCATTAGGATCTGGGCCATCATGATGAGCTTGGTTGGTCTCTTTCCATATTGCCTTGAGGACCATCCAATCCCTCATCATATGAAACCTATAAACACATCCAAAAAAACCATCCATACCGGCAATACACCTCCCAAGTGTTGCTTCCCACAAGTAGTACATCTAGACCTCTCAAAAGCATAGCCACCTCCTTGAGTACTTATCCCAAGATGTTGATTTTGAATAGCCCATCTCAACTCACGAAGATTATCCAACCTCCAAACTATCTTAGAAAGCTCTTGGGAATAATGAGGTTGCTACTAAAATCTTCATCTCAACTCACGAAGAGTGTTCACCCCAAAATTCCCCTTTTCATTACTAGAGTTGTTTAGGAATAGAAGAGAATTTTGTAGACATTTCATCTCTTCCAACCAAAAGTGTCTAACCCTACGATCCCCCATTTACATTCATAACTTCAGACTTTCATTCATAGTGTGTTTGAATACATGTGAGAACACCTTTCACATAATCATCATTATTCATAACAATGAATTTTAACATGCTCGTACTACATTAATCATAATTGACACGCTATCATGGTTCACATATACATGTACTTCATGTAGACATAACATCTTCAAGATACACATTTTCAACTTCCTAAGAACATATCATGCATGCACAGCATATGTTATGCCTTAAAGGTCATAATCACAATACACATAAATACTCATATACTTCATGTAAACACCGCCACCAAAGGTGGACCATACCACTAAAGATTACTTCAATCAGAATTAAACACACAAACCAACTTACCCTTCATCTAAGCCTTAGCAACCTTTTCTTAATACTTCACAAAATAATCATAATAAAGCACCATAAGAAAGTAGGTACTCCAAATGCAACATAAGGAACACAACTCTAACATTATCTATTCAAATACAATACACCCACTTCATAAGTCAAAAGTTGAGAATAAGCATGAGCACGGGTTATTTGAGGTTTTGACCTTAAAATTATCAAGTAACATTGAAAATATCATATTACATTCATTAAAACATTTTTATGCAAAGACCCATGCTTAGAATCCAAAATAGAAGAATTTGGAGTTTGAAACCCTTTTTGAAAAGTCTTTGGAATGTCCCCTTGACTGAAATAAGATTCAAGGATGAACTACTATTCATTAATATGAAGAAATCCATGAGATTTGGTGAAGAAACTTTAAGAATTTGACCTTCTTCCTTGGATCTCAAAGCTTCATAAAAATGGAGGTTTAGGATAAAGGGTTTCTTTTTTTTTTTGAAGATAATGTTTTTGATTTGATTGAGCAATTGGGGTTTAAAGACCTAAAAATGGTCCCCAAATAATCCCCAAAGTTCCAAAAAGACCCCTACAATAATTGGACCCTTTTCCAATGTTTAATTTGACTTAAAAATGACGCGACAAATCTAGGACATGGTTGTGCATCGCGGGGTCACCTCCAGATCCTAGTTCTAGAATTTATTTTGGGACAGAATGGTTCGTGTTTGCCCCGCTTCGCAAGGTAAAATTTGCCCTTCAAATCATGCAAGCCTGACACGCCCTTGGCTCCACATCCCAACAGCTTCCTTGGCAAACATTTGGTTCCTCCTTGAGGACCCTTAGGATGGTCCCCAGGGATTCACACTCAAACGTTTTGACCCTTGGTATGTTTCACATCCGGGTTACTCCCTAAATGCAACCGGCGTCGTCGTCCTCTTTGAGGACTAAGATTAGCTTCTTAGCTTACATCATTACATTCATAAGTTGAATCTAGAAGAAATTTAAAACTTTTCATTACTTCTACTTGGAGATTTACATAGACCTCTACATACAAATAACGTATATATATATACATATCGAGTATAATAGACCCTTCATATAGGAAAGATACATAGCCTTCTACTTTTATTTCACATAAGTACAATTTAGATAGAACGTAGTCTTCAAAGATTGTCGCATCTCATAATCATCTATCACGATTAGGAATTTGGTCATAGACCATACATCAATCTAAAGAGAGCCACATAGGTTTTATACAATCCGTACTCAAATTAAAGGAGATAGAATATTAGAGTATTAGTACTAAAACAAAAGCATAAGCCCGATATTGGCATCACCCTCAGACAATGAGGAATTACCCTAATTAGATATCAAAGGATACAAGTCTTCTTCAAGTCGCCTTGCAAAATACTTCAATGACCAAAACCTAAATTGTTAGGGAAAAGAAAGAAATAGAGTTAGTACGCCACTTGTACTAAGTATGAGATAATATGCACATCTAATTGTAAAACATGCTAAGAAACAGGACATTTCGTAAAGTATGCAATTATTTCATTTAAAAAAATCCTTATGCACCTTCAACAAGACCATACCAACTAATATTGCACATTTATTAAGTCATACGCATGTTCATCACAATACTACAACATCAAGTCTAGTCAAGTCAACCATTCATACCGCATAAATAGATCCATACTCCAATAACTCTTTATTAAATCATATTAACAACAAACATGAATAAGAGTACATATCATTATACACAATCAAGAAAATAATCAATGAACCCTATCAAGTAAAAAAGTGCAATGACCAAGCAAAGCCCCATAACCTTACTCAATCAAGTAACCCAACAAGAACTATGACTAACATCATACTTCAAATAACATGGCATTTAGATATACATTTCATCTTACATTAACAATATAAGTCAACACATATTCATAAGTGAACTAATCAACATATAGTATCAACAATGTGCAAGTTCATCATATACATATCATATATCATTATAAGCATAATCATACATAAAACATCCTCGTAAGATTCCCCTCAAGGCTAATAAGTGCAATTCTTAGGTAGATTCCCATACCCCTAACTAGACTAAGCTAGACCCATAAGGTTATCCTAGTTAGAGTCCAATCCTTTAATTTATTTTACCTTTTAGGAACATTTTGCCCTATCCGACATAAACCACATGAGCTAGTGTAGAATCCGGTGTCATAAAACCCTAAACTGAAGGAACGCGAACTACTTGCCAAGGTAGTACCAAAACATAAAACATAGCAACTACGTGGATCCACTAGTTAGTGTTCCTATGGGGGCAACATCATTTAAGAACTAGGAGATTTAGTTGGGACTATAATCTCCAATATCAAGAGTACATTAGTGCTCCGACCTTCTGTATGTGGTAAGGGACACTTCTCACTCTAGTTCACTCAATGTTAAGCTAGAGTCCCTTTTTTAAGCCTTTAATTGTCAATCATAGCTTAGTTTAGGTCATATGGTCTACACCTTAATCAACCTCACAACATAGTCAAGACATTTCAATTCAACATCATATCACCCTATCAATCCTAATATAAGGTGTATTCTGATATCACATCATGACTTAATCATAATTAACCACAATTTGAAGTAAAGGATAGAGATCACAAGACTTAAAAAGTCTCTTTAATAGTTCACCATCAACGTCTTACTTTTAACCCTCAATTAAACCCAATTTTGGGTATACAACATCATAATTCAATAATCAACATGATAACAAGGCCAGGAGAATCACTACATCACAATTCACTACTAGATCATAGCTAAAGATAAGATACTTAGGTCAATTCACTACCTAACGTAGATCATCTTCTAAAGAACTAGAATGAAAGACTATAATTCACCAAAATTTTTTCATGATCTATTTAAAAACATCAATTAATAGAAATTCAACCAATAACAAAATCAATTGGACCAATTTCAACCTAATTCACATCAATATCAAACCTAGGGTTTAGGGTTAAGGATCACCATCTACAAACTAGGAAAATCCATCAAGATATATCCTAATTCAGTTAGAATCCATGTTAACCAATTCATATTATCCAATAGAAAACACAAAAAAAACAATTCAAAACCTAATTTTCGAGATTGAGAAGAACCGACATAAAAACCCAACTTTTGAAAACACTTAGAAGGAACCCTTTGAGGAAAGAGGTCTCAAAGGTGAATTAGATCCAATACCTCAATATTTTGTGAAGATTTTATGGTTATTTCATCCCTTTACAGCCCCTAAGTCCCTCCCCTAGATAGTCTTCAACGGTGTCTTCCAATAGAGAGAGAAAGAGGAGAAAAGGAAGACCAGTTGTTTTGTGAGTTATGTTTAGTCTAATAAGGGTGGGGGTCTTCATATGGGTTTAATTAACATAATTTGAATTTCTTAAACCCATAATTAACAACCTAACACCTTAACTAATTAAATGAAACTAAGTTAAAATGTGCAGGAAATTTGATCCTGACAGACGAGACCCCGATCGACGGTCCATCTGTGAGTTGACAGTCACTATGACCTGCAGTGCTGCACATCGCCATTCTTATCATAGACTATTCAATTACGGTTCTTAAACAAAAATTCTAAGTGTTGTTCGAAATATGGAAACGACGCCCCGTCGATCCATACACGGATCATCGACTTTGTATCGTGGTTAACACTGCCCAGGCAATGTTGGCACTAACGTGCAAGGGCCCTCCTCAAGGGCTCTTTGTTGGTCCTTAGGTAGTCGTACCTTGATTTTTTGACTATGAATTAACTTAAAAACTTATTAACTATCCTTCCACAAATTTTCATTGATTTTCAACTCCTAAAAGCTCATCAAATAGGCTTAGACATGCTAGTACCACAGTAGAACTAGTTTTCGGACGTCATGGACGTTCTTCGACGTTTTGGTTACTAGACTTCCTAAATGACCTATATTCATTTTAAATGCCTTAAATAGTGTTTGGACCTCATTGAACTTATGTTAGACTCTAAGAAACGTCTTGGATTTTCAAACTGTTACATTACCCCCCCCCCAAGGGAACATTCGTCCTCGAATAACACAAAAAGTCTTTAGAAGGAGGGAATAGACTCAAGACTATCAGAACAACCAACAACAATACATAACAACCTCAATAATATCACTTACACAACGCAATTCAAAACTTCAATTACCACACATAAGGCTCAACATTTCATTATGAGAAATATCCTTCTCACAACAACAACATGATCTCAACATGCTTTACATGAGTCAATTATACAAAAGTTCAACTTATTAATATGCTACATATCATTTCATAAAAACTCATCATATCAAAGTGCACAAGATAACTCAAACACGCCAAAGAGCAAAAAGTTCAAGTTCAAATGAATAATTTCACTGTAATTCACCATAAGACTATTCAAAATGCACACTTTACAAGATTTCACTAAAAAACAAAGCAAATTTAATTTTAGTCATTTTTTTCATTATTAGTAAGAACTACTAACCTTAGTTATCAAATAGATGAGCTTGATATGATTGGATCTTAGTCATTCTTGTGATATTATTCCTTAATTATAGAGTTGTAGTAAATCGTGGTTTCAAGTATGTTGGGATAAGTATTACTTGTTGAGATAGTAAGCATGTTTTGGTTGGTTGATATGACTTACTTGACTTTGCATTAAGTCCCTAAATGGGTAAAATGTCATGTTTTGACTAAAAGGTCCCTTTTAGCATGTTTTGCTTGTATATGTTCATAAGGTCTCATACTTAATACATGTGGAGTACTAACCCCATTTTCCTCCACTTTATCCCAAACATTTTAGGTTTCATTCGTTGAAGAGTTTGGAAGGCGACATTGTTGAAGTCTTGGATTCTTCCATTCATCCAAGTGGGGTAGGTCCTCAACTTTTGAGGGCAATGCAATTATCTACCTTACGGACTTTTCATAAGCTTAATGACTCTTTCATTTCTTTCCTTTTCAATTGAGTACTATATTTTTTGTATACGAAGGGTCTATGTATACTCGATATGAATATATATTATGTTTATGTAGAGGTCTATGTAAACCTCCAAGTAATTATAATGAAAGTTTTAAATTTTTCTGCATTTTTCAACCTATGAATGTAATGACATGATACTACGAGGCTAGTATTACTCCTTGAAAAGGACGATGATGTCGGTTACATCTAAGGGGTAAACCCGGATGTGACAAACTTTGTATCAGAGCATGAGGTTGAATATCGTTGAGTTATGTCTCTCTCTCTACCACGTCTATGTAGGTAAATTGTGAAACGCGCCACACTTATGAGTAGGAACCTATATGATGCATAGGAATCGCAGTCTTTCTTTGAAATCTTATATCATGCCAATACAGTATACTTATGGTGTTCTTTTGCATCTAATCCTATTGTTGTGCTTATAAGAAGCATTAACACTCGAAGGAATGTGGCTCAAAGACTTGAAGAGGAAATTACTAATGCAGGAGCTCCTCCCCATGGTGAGCAAGTTCCTCCACTTGAAGAAGATGCTAATATGGAGCAAGCACCGGCCAATCCTCCTCCTTTGACGGATGAGAATATAAGTGCCGCTCTCTTTCAAATGGGACAAGCTATCACCACTCAAGCACAAGCGGCCACGACTCAAGCCCAAGCTATGACGGCTCAAGCAAATTGGGAGGTTGAGCCCCGTCCTCATCAACAAGTCACTACTCTGGCTTCCCGTCTAAGGGACTTCACTCGAATGAACCCTCCTACTTTTTATGGGTCTAAGGTTCATGAAGACCCCCAAGAATTCATCGATGAGGTCTCTAAAATAATTTTGACTATGGGGTTGTCCGCAAGTGTATAAGCCAAGTTGGCCGCTTATCAACTCAAGGACATGGCGGAATCATGGTATGTGCAATAGAGGGATAATAGGCCATTGAGGGGTGGTCTGGTGACTTGGGAGATCTTTAAGGCGGATTTCCTAGATTGTTTCTTACCTAGGGATATGATGGAGGAAAAAGTGGTGGAGTTTATCAATCTATGCTAACGAGGAAGGAGTCTCCATGAGTACTCTTTTTTGAATTCATTAAGTTGTCCAAATATGCTCCTTCCTTGGTCTTCGATCCAAGAGACCAAATGAGCCATTGTGTAATGAGGGTGTCGGAGGACTTATAAGAGGAGAGCCAATCGGCTATGCTACATGACAACATTAATATTTACCGCCTTATGGTATATGCAAGAAGGGTTGAGAAGGCAAGGGATAAGAGTAAAAGTAGAGATGCTAAGAGAGAAAGGTCATTTGATGGAGGTTCTTAAATTAATAGGCTTGACATACAAGACAAGCCTAGATTTAAGAAACGAGTTTCAAATCAAGTCCCTTCCAAGTTCTAAAAAGCTAGGGGCGATAGGGTGTCTAGCCCTAAATTCAAGAGGGGAAAAGGTACTAATTCACCAAATGATAAGCCTACATGTGCCAAGTGTGGAAAATGTCATCTTTGCGAGTGCTTGGTAGGAACGGGGAATTGCTTTAGTTTTGGCAAGAGTGGTCACAAGATGAGAGATTTCCCAAACTGGAAGAGTCAAGGCAATGGTAGTTGCCAATATCATGTAGGTGGTTCTACTGATGCTCCTAAGAAGAAGTGTTTCTATGCTCTCCGCTCTTGGGGTAATAAAGATACTTCTCCCGACGGTTTGACCGGTATGTTGAAAGTTTTATCTATTGATGTATATGCCTTACTTTATCTCGACGCTACTTTATCATTTGTTACACCTCTAGTAGCTAAAAAGTTTGATATTTTACCTAATATTTTGCATGAACCTTTTACAGTGTCTACTCCTGTGGGTCAGTCCGTTGTTGCAAAAAGGGTGTACAGAAATTGTTCGATAATGTTGCCCAATAGAGTTTCCTATGTTGATTTAGTAGAACTCGATATGCTTGACTTTGATGTTATGTTGGGTAAGGATTGGTTGCATGCATCTTATGCCTCCATTGTTGTAGGACAAGAGTGGTGAGGTTTAACTTTTCAAATGAACCTGTTGTTGAGTGGAAGGGGGAAATTCTATTCCTAGAGGTCGTATTATTTCTCGTCTAAAAGCATGCAAAATGATCTCAAAAGGTTGTCTTTATCATATATTAAGTGTCAAATATCTAAACTCTAAAGTTCCTCCCATCGAGTTGGTATCCGTAGTGGGTGAGTTTGCGGAGGTCTTCCCTAATGACCTTATCAATATTCCTCCTGAACGGGAAACTTAATTTGGCATTGATTTGCTACCGGATACAAATCCCATATAACTCAAGGATTTACTAGATAAGGGTTTTATAAGGCCTAGTATTTATCCGTGGGGTGCTTCGGTTTTGTTTGTGAAGAAGAAATATGAGTCCTTGAGAATGTGTATTTATTACCGCCAACTCAAAAAGGTCACCATTAAGAATAAGTACCCTCTCCCTCGGATTGATGACTTGTTTGATCAACTTCAATGGGCTAGTTACTTTTTAAAAATTTACTTGAGATTAGGGTATCACCAACTTAGGGTGATAGGTGAAGATATACAAAAGACGGCCTTTTAAACTAGCTATGGGAACTATGAGTTCTTGGTCATGTATTTCGGTCTCCCTAATGCTCCGGCGGCATTTATGGACTTAATGAATAGAGTGTTTTGAAATTACCTAAATTCATTTGTTATTGTCTTTAGTGACGATATCTTGGTATATTAAATAAATAAGGATGATCATATGGGTCATTTGAGAGTGGTATTGCAAACCCTTAAAGAATATCAATTGTATTCCAAATATAGTAAGTGTGAGTTTTATTTGAGGTCAATGACATTTCTGGGTCACATCATCTCTAGTGAGGAAGTTGAGGTAGACCCAAGGAAAACGCAAGTGGTGAAAAATAGGCCTAGACCATTGACTCCAACCGGCAGGAGGAGTTTCTTAGGTCTAGCGGGTTATTATTAGAGGTTCGTAGATGTTTTTGCGTGTATTGCATGTCCTTTGACTACTTTAACCCAAAAGAGTAAGACATTTGAGTGGTGATAGGCATGTGAGAAAAGCTTAAAATTGTTGAAATATAGGCTTACTTCGGCTCCGGTGTTGACTTTACAGGAGGGCACAAAGGGTTTTATTGTGTATTGTGACGCATCCCAAGTGGGTTTGGAGTCTCTGCATATGCAACATGAGAAAGTGATAGTCTATGCCTCTAGGAAACTTAAGGTACATGAGAGAAACTATCCCACTCATGACCTTGAATTAGCGGCCATAGAGGTTACTTTGAAAAATTGGAGGCATTACTTGTATGGGGTTCATGTTGATGTTTTTACCGATCATAAGAATCTCCAGTATGTGTTTACCCAAAAGGAGTTAATCTCCGACAAAGAAGGTGGCTAGAGTTGTTGAAATAATATGATATGAGTATCTTTATCACCCTGACAAGGCTAATGTAGTTGCGGATGCCCTAAATCGTAGACTATGGGTAGTGTATCCCATCTTGACGAAACAAAGAATAACCTAGCAAGGGAAGTACATAGGTTGTGTAGGTTGGGGTTGAGGTTGGAGAGTTTTCCGGATGGGGGTGTTATAGTTCAGCATAACTCCGAGTCATCTTTAGTGGTTGAGGTGAAGTCCAAACAACATCTTGATCTATACTTAATGGAGTTGAAAGAATCGGTTCTCGGCAAGTTGAATGAATCATTCTCCTTAGGGGGAGATGGTGTTTTAAGGTACCAAGGTAGATTGTGTGTTCCCGATATAGATGGTTTGAGGAATTGGATCTTAGAAGAAGCACATGGGTCCCGCTACTCAATTCACCTGGGTTCGACAAAAATGTACGAAGACCTAAGGGAGATATATTAGTATAAAGGTCTAAAAAAGGACATAGTGGAGTTTGTCACTAAGTGTCCGAATTGCCAACAAGTAAAGGCCAAACACAAAAATTCCGGTGGCTTACTACAAGAGATCCAAATTCCTACTTGGAAGTGGGAACGCATCAATATACACTTTGTAGTAGGTTTACCTCAGACTCAAAAGTCATATGATTCCATATGTGTGGCTGTCGTTCGATTGACTAAGTCCGCTCGCTTCATTCCCTTCAAATCTACTTATTCGGCGGAGGATTATGCAAGAATCTTCCTAGATGAGATTGTGTGCCTCCATGGCATTCGGTTATCCATCATATCAGATCAGGGCGCACAATTCACATCTAGATTTTCGAGGTCATTCCTAAAAGGGTTAGGTACTACGGTGAAGTTGAGCACCGCTTTTCATCCCAAAACATATGGTCAAGCGGAGCGTACGATGCAAAACCTTGAAGATATGCTTAGAGCGTGCATTATTAATTTGAAAGGGAATTGGGATAAACATTTACCTTTGGTGGAGTTTGCCTATATTAATAGTTTTCATTCATCCATTTCCATGGATCCTTACGAAGCCTTGTATGGTATGAGGTGTAGGTCTCCTATTGGATGGTTTGAAAAGGGTGAGCCATCCCTTCTTGGTCCTGAGTTGATTTATAAGACTTTGTAAAAGGTTCATATCATAAGCAATCGGTTGCAAACGGCCTCTAGTCGGCACAAATCTTATATCGATCATAGGAGAAGGGATTTGGAATTTGAATATGGTGATAAGGTGTATTTGAAAATTTCACCAATGAAAGGGGTGGTTATATATGGAAAGCAAGGTAAGTTTAGTCCTCCTTATGTGGGTCCTATAAAATCTTGCAAAAGGGTTGGTAAGGTTGCCTATATATTGAAACTTCCTAGTAAATTGACTTCAGTTCATCTGGTTTTCCATGTTTCTATGTTGAAAAAGTGTATCAATGATCCCCAGTCCATTCTTCCTATTGAGGGTCTTGGTTTCAAAGAAAAACTTTCTAATGAGGAATTCCCATTTCAAATACTTCATAGGCAAGTCAATAAGTTGAAGAATAAAGAAATGGTTTCCGCAAAGGTGTTATGGAAGAATCATCTAGTTGAGGGTGCAACATGGGAGGCCGAGGCCGACATGAAGTCGTGTTACCCTCATCTTGTTAGAATTAAGGTTAGTCATTCTTTTTAATAATATATATATATATGACTAGAAGTTAAGGTTTCTTGAGTTTTGGGTGTAGTTTTGCACATTATGCATTTTTGAAAAACAAAACTATACAGTGAAGTCACTGTACTATTTCTCTTAAAACCTTGAAATTTTGCTTTTTTCTTGTTTTGAGTTTGTTGTGAATTTTGGTATAGTGAGTCTATATGAAATGATATGTGGGATGTTGTTAAGTTGAACTTTGTGCTAATTGAATCATGTAATGTATGTTGAGCTCATAAGTGTTATGAGAAGGAAATGCCTCATGACGAACTGTTTTGAGCCTGGTAATATGAGTTTTGATATTTTCCTTGTTTAAATGACATGGTTTATGCTGATTTGATATTGTTGATGGCTTGGGCTACTAGTCTTGAGTTTATTCCTTCCATCCAAAGAATTTTAGTGTCATTCGGGGACGAATATTCCTAAGGGGGGAGGGATAATGTAACACCTTGAAAATCCAAGATGTTTCGTAAAGCCTAATGTGTGTGTAATATGGTCTAAGTACTGTTTATAAGTCCATTTTTAATGAATATAGACAATTTAGGAGGTTTAAGAAACAAAACATCCAAGAATGTCCATGACGTCCCGGAAGTTGGTTCAAAGGAGTGTTAGTGTGTCTTAGCCTATTTGACTTAACTTTTAGGAGTCAAAAATTTACAAAAATTGGTGGAAGAGTATATAATAGTTGTTTTAGTTGATTCATGGTTGAAACGTCTGACTACGACTCCCCAAGGACCAAGAAAGGGCCCTTGAGGAAGACCCTAGCGTTTGAAGCAACACTGCCTAGCAGTGTTCATCAACGGGACAAAAGACTCCCTGTGTGTGGACCAATGGGGCGTCAATGCCACCATCGTCCCACACTTAGGATGGTTGAGAAGGTTCATTCACCCGCACAGCTTCTGATCTCATCGACGGAGTAAAGAGGTGCAGGCTATGGTTCGTGTGTGGATCGACGGGGCGTCGATGACACCGTCCTCACACACTTAGCCAAACCATGAAAGACCCTCACATGCACATTCCCTAAACTCATCGATGAAGTGCAGGACAGAGTGGTGAGAGACCATCGACTCACAGACGGCCCGTCAATCGGGGTCTCGTCTGTGAGGTTCGAGTTTTCTAATTTATTTAAGTTAGTTATATTTAATTATTTATACGGTAGGTGATTAATTAGGGGTTTAAGGGATTTTAAATAAGTTAATTGAGACCCAATATAAATACCCTCAACCCTCATTAATCTAAACACAACTCACAAATAAACTCTCTTCCTTCTCTCTTATTTCTCTCTCTACTTGAACTCACCATTGAAGACAAACAAGGATTAGGGTTTGGGGGCTAGAAAGGGACAAACTCACCATCAAATTGTTTTCAAACGTTAAGGTATGGGATCTAATTCACCTTTGAGACTCTTCCCTCAAAAGGTTCTTTCAAAAGAGATTTCAAAAGTTGAGTTTTCTTATGGGTTTCATCCAATAACGAAATTGAAGTTATGAATTGAGTTGCTGATGATTTCTATAGGTTATATTGGATAGATTAACATGAATTTGAAATTGATTATGGTAACTGTTAGTGGTTTGGTTTAATTGAAGAATATTATCCTCCATTCCTAACCCTAGGTTGTGATCTTGACCTATATTATATTGTGATCATTCAATTGAGTTGGTTGTTGATTAGATTACTATCCTATGGTTTTATTATGATTAAATTTAGATGAATGGTAGGCCTATCATGAAATTATCCTATGTATCTTTTCTTAAGTTGTAGTCTACTGTTGAATTGTTTTATAGAGATGCAATGGTCCTTGTTATCTTATTAGTTATCATTGTGAGATGATGTTACTCCTCAAATTGGGTTGAGTTATGGGTTGATGGTAAGACCTTGATAATGAACTATAAGGAAGACTTGGTAAGTCTTAGAATCTCCATATCTACTTCCCATTCTTATTAATTGTGGTTAAGTCATGATATTATATTGGAGTATGCCTCGTATTAGGATTTGTTGGATGGTATGATGTTGAATTTAAATTTCTTGACTATGTTGTGAGGTTGATTAAGTTGTATGTGATATAAGGATGTTGAAAACTATCAATGTGCCTTTATATACTATGAAATTCTAATTTGTTAACCTCACTTATATGAATTGTGATGAAAGGACTTATACTCATACAAATCTTATTGAGCTATTGATGATAATGATTATAAAAGGGGTAGACCCTATGACCTAAACAAAGTTATGATTTTTAATCAAAGTCTTAAATACATTTCAATAAAGGGACTTAGCTTAGCACTGAGTGAACTTGACAATGGGAGGAGATGACCTCCCAAATAGGAAGATTCGCCCTATAGTTCTATATGAGATATTAACTTCCAAAAGAGAATATTCATCTAATAAATTCCCAAGAGAGGAGGCCCCAACGACCAAGTGGTATCAAGAGGGAATATACTTTCTCTTAGTTATTGAACTATGTGTCCCCCATAGAAAGACTAGCTAGTGGATCCACCTAGAAAGCTATGTTTGTGTTTGGTTCTACTTTGGTCGGTAGACAACCTTCCATCGATGTAAGGGTTTACAACATTGGATTCTACACTTAGCTATTGTGGTCTATGTCGGTTAAGTAAAGTGTTCTCTAAAGTAAAATAAAGTAATGGATTATAAACTAACTAAGGTAACTTGAGAGGTTTAACTTAGCCTAGGTAGGGGTTTGGAACTCTACCTATGCCTTGCACTAATTGACTTTCATGGAAGCTTTAGAAAGTTGATAATATGTAATCATATGATAACAATGTACATGATAATAATATGTTGATGCTACAATGTCAATGTCTATATATGATGATGATTATCCTCTTGATATATCTAGCTGGACTATATTGTTAAAGATGGATACTAGTTATGTTTTTTTGTTAAGTTCACTTGGTTGGGCAAGGTTATGGGGCTTTGCTTGGTCATTGCACTTGTATTGACCTCTCATTTGAACTACTTGATTGAGATTAACTACTACCCTTGTATTGACCCCTCACATTAGGGAAATCCCTAACCTTGTGCCACTTTTACCACAACCATAACAAGTGTCCGTCCCCTTAAGGCAATCACCATAGTGCTTCTTGCCACACTTTCCACAAGTTGGCTTCTTGGTTAGTGAACTAGTACCATTTCCCTTCTTAGGCTTAGGATTATACACCCTATAACCACTAGCCTTAGGGAACTTAGAAGGGACTTCATTAGCAACTCGCTTCTTAAATCTAGGATTGTCTTGTATCTCAAGCCTATTCTTTGAAGAACCTCTATCAAAAGATCTTGCCCTGTTAGAATCTGTACTCTTCGTCTTATCCCTTGACTCTTCGACATGCTTGGCATGAATCATAAGATGAGAAATGTTCATGTTGTCATGTATCATAGCCGAATGACACTCCTCTAGCAAATCATGTGACACCTCCGTCACAAAGCGTCTCATTTCATCTCGAGGATCGAAAATTAAAAATGAGCATATGACATTTTTGTGACTTTCAAGTAGTATTGATGAACACTCGTACCTCCTTGGAGAAGGTTGATGTACTCTACCACTTTAGCTTCCCTCATCTCCCTAGGAAATAACCGATCAAGAAAAACTTTCTTGAAGATCTCCCAAGTCACCGTAACCACCCTTCAATGGCCTATTATATCTCCATTTGACGAACCATGCTTGAGCCACGTCCTTGAGTTGATAAGTGGCCAATCGGCCTTCTCACTTATAGACAACCCCATAGCCAAAAGTATCTAATAGACTTCATCAATGAATTCTTGGGGGTCTTCCTCAACCTTAGACCCGTAGAAAGTAGGAAGAAACATCCGTGTGAAGTCACTTAGACGAAAATCCATAGTAGTAATTTGTTGATGAGGATAACGTATAACCTCTCGGTTATCTTGGTCTATGATAGCTTGGGCTTGCGTAGTGATAGCTTGGCAAAATTGGATAAGGGCAAAACTTATATCACCATCCGTCAAGGGTGGAGTATTGACCGGAGCTTGTTCCACATTAGCATCCTATTTAAGAGGATGAACTTGATCACCACAGGGAAGAGCTCTCGCATTAAAAATATCCTCTTCAAGCCTTCTGTTGCATTCCTTCGAGTGTTCATTTTTCTTATAATACTAACAATAGGATTAGATGCAAAATCACACCTTAAGTATACTCGAATGGCACGATATAAGATTTCAAGAAAATGAGAGCTTCCTAGGCATCACGTAGATTCCTATCCATAAGTGTGGCACGCTTCACAATTATGAATACGAACTTACATAGATGTTTTTGAGAGAGAGACATTGAATCTAAGATAATTCAACCTCATGCTTTGATACCAAGTTTGTCATATACGGGTTCACCCCTTAGATGCAACCGCCGGCGTCGTCCTCTTTGAGGACTAACACTATACAATTAGCTTACATCATTATATTTATAATTCGAATTTAGCGGAAATTGTAAAAAATTTCGTTACTTCTAATTGGAAGTTTACATAGACCTCTACATACACACACACATCTATATATATATATATATATATATATATATATATATATATATATATATATATATATCGAGTATAGACCCTTGTATTGGAAGGTTACATAGCCTTATACTTTTATTTTACATAAGTATAATTAAGATAGAACATAGTCTTTAAAGATTGTCTCATCTCATAACCATCTAACACGATTAGCAATTTGGGTATAGCCCATACATCAATGTAAAGTGTAAGACCCCAAAATGATTTAGGTTGTCTAGAGCCTAACATGTTTGTATTAAGTTTATAAGGTCCTCAAATGAATTATAATATGGTTTATAGGCAGTGTGTAAAGTTTGAGATGATTTGGAAGCCGAACGTCAAGGGACGACCAAAACGTTCGACGATTAGTCACCTATGTGTCTCATGTGTCTATATGTGTTTATATATTGTATGTAATGAGCTTATGAAGTCTTAAAATGAGTTATAATGATGTTTAAATATGGTATATGGAGTATTGGTTTTGGGTGAAACTCGTGTGGAAGGTCTAAAACTTTTTAAGGGTTGTATTTACGTTTAAAATGTTTGGGTACGACTTCTAAAAAGCCCCGCAAAAGGGCCCACAAGAAGGACCCAAGGTTGGTCGAGAAACTTCCTTGGCAGTGTCAATCCATGGACAAAACAACGGCCAGCTGGTTGACCAACGATCCATCGGTGAGTTATCGTTGATTTATACTTAGCTTGTGCAGGTAAAAACACAAAAATTGTCCAAGGACAAATCGATGGAAGCCAAAAGAAGGTCAGTCGATTGACCAATGGCCACTCGATTGTGTCCGTCGATGGTATCCTATAACTTCTGCCTTGCGTCTATTTTATTTAAGGGGTGAATGGGAAATTCACCCCACGTCCTAAACTGATTCTAATTGATTCACTTACCTATATTTGGGTGTATGTAAGGGATCAATTTGGTCAAGAACCCATTCCAAATCCTTTCCCATGAAATTGAACCTTTCCTTTATTGTTAAAGCTCAAGAACAGCTTGGAGCTTGCATTTCCAAGGATGAATCACCAATTTTTAAAGGTTTTCATTTGATTATAGGAATGGTGATCCTTCATCTCTAAGTAAACTTTCCCTTGTAGAGTTAATCTCAATGTTTTCAAAGAAGGTTTTATGATCAAATATCTTCTTTTTCAATCTAGCCATGGGTTCTTTCTTAAACATTTTAAATCATTAAATATTGATTAATTGATGTTAATGTATTGGTTTGAACGTGATTTTACTGGAATTGCATGATGAACCCATGCTCTTTCCTTAAATCGATTTAGCTCTTGCATGGGCATTGTGATCATGACTTGTAATCGATTGAATTGTGATTTTTTTACGTTGAATTGTGTAATATACTGTAATTTATGTTAATTTATTGGGAATGGATGATGAAGGATCCATGAGGATCAATGTATGAAGATCTAAGTGTTACTAGCCCACGTTTCTATGTGTTACGGTGAATTCGATTTTAGAACAATTGTGTATGACTTCAATCATTCATAAATAAATGTAGCTACTTCCTTAAGTTATCATTATGGATGACTTGTGGGTCTAAACTCTTGATGATCATATTAAATAAAGGCTTCCATGAATTGATCTAGGTTCTTTTAGTCTATGAAGTAAAAAAACTATGTATGTTATGTGATCTCGAATTGTGGTTAGATGAAGCATGATATCTCCTTAGTAAATATCTATTAATATACTTCCTATCATGTAATTATTGTGAACTATGATTGATGATCAATACTTTGAGGAATTCGTAAGATATCCTATTCACTATTGAATTGATAGTTTAATGCCATTGTTCGTATTATGATCTTGTAGGGACTTAAGCATGATTTCGATTTGATAAGGATATATTTAGCCACTGCCCTAGGTTGATAAGATTAATAAAATATGGCATATAATCTATGCAAGTGAAATTGTGTAATGGTCTATGTTCTCTAACTTCTAGTATGTTAATGTATTGTACTAGCTGTAGTATGACCTTATTGTAGCTTATACTTGACTTCATGTATGATTAAATATATGTTTAGATACTTCCCTATATATGATTTGTTTATGAACAAGGGTTATTGGTCAATGATTATCAAAGGGTGAGGAATTGGTAAGAATGCTTATTCCGTCTACGTTACTTAAAGTAATGTTAATGAAGCCTTATATGGCATTGTGAGGTATGGTCCACTTATGGTGTTTACTTTATTATAATTATGTATATGTTGACCATGGCCTTAAGGGAAAATGCAGGAATATATTATTGAGTGATTATGATGATCACCATATGTATAACTTGTGCCTAGTCTTCTATTATAGTAGTGAATCTAGGTTATGTTACTATAGTTATGAGCATGTGAATGGCTATGTTAAGGTTATAGGTACTTCCTGACTATGATGAGGTCTTATGACGCTATATATGATGTAAAGCTAATATAGGTACATAAAGACTAAAGTTTACTGTATAATTATTGTTAGTATTAAATAAATAAGTCTTATGCTATATAACCACAGTATGATGTCGTGTGAAGTGTCATTCACTAGGATGACTTGATAGATGTACTAGCATAGGAAAGGGTATGGGACTTTGACTATGCATTGCATATGTGCACCTTCATGGGATAGTTCCTAGATTGGTCTTCTAAGGACATGCATAGGATTGTATGAATATGACTTATATTCGCTGATGTTAAGTATATGATTTGGTGAAGTATGAATGTGCATAGTGTCTTGGAGTGTTGATATGAATGTATTGCTCATATAGGTACAAATATAGACTTATACATTGATATATGATTATGTGTGACATTATGATTTATGTGAAAGTTTTTCTCACATATTAATACACACACACACGAATAATGATCTAGTAAATAGAGGGGCCTTTAGAGGGGTGCCCACGAATAGTCATACTAGATAGGTTCTTCAATATGCTATAAGCTTACAAGGAATGAATATCCTAAGCCTATGTTTTATAAATAAATGTAATAGATAATTTTCATTAAAGGGAACTTAGCTTAGCACCGAGTGAACTTGATACTGAGAGGTGTTGACTTCCCTAGGAGGAAGGTTCACCATTTGTCCCTTATAGAGTGTTGACTTCTCTAAGAGGAATACTGACATATGGATCCACATGAGGTGTTTATTTCTCTTTGAGGAAGATTCACTCATGTTTTCTCATAAGAGGAGGCCCCAATTACCAAGTGGTATGAAGAGGGAAGTCCTATCTCTTAATTCCATAAACTATCCTTGCCAAATAGGATCTAGTAAAATGAATTCACTTAGGATGCCGGGATGTATGTTAATGTTCTACCTTGCCTAGGTGAGGACACCTTCCATTGGTGTAAGGCTCTACAATACCAAATTTCATGTTTAGCACCCATCGTCTTACTTTCGATTAAGGCTATAGTTTCCCTAAAGTAAAATGGATAATGGAAGTAAATGAATAGTATCCTAACTAGGATTACTTAAGGTAAGTTACTTAGGATAGCTGGAAGTAATGAACCCATCTATACATTGAACAAGTAGCTCCTTAGGAAGGTGACCTAATGTGTATGTTTATGCTTATGTCCATATGCATGGTATGGTAGTATTTATCTACTTATTACGAAGATGTGCATGGTATGACTATATGATTAAGGTCTTGGATTGACATGGATGAAATTATGTTCACTTACATGTTGATGTATGAATTGAATATTAAGGTTTGTGGTCTCACGAAGGATTTACTATGTATGTGTGAGCTTATGGGGCTTCACATTTACATTGCACTAGTAGCCTAGGATTACGGTCATGAACAAGGTCTTCGAATAATGTATATGAAAGAAAGTAAGTATATGTGTAAATGGGTGTAACTTACTGTAAAGCCTGTAAGTCTTGACTTAAATGTGTCTTTGATGTATTATGCTTATATGATAATATGTGTTGGCTTATGTAGGTTTTATGTATTCTTTCTTGGTGACCTTAAAGTGATAAATTGCACCAAGTATCACTAGAGGGTAATTTGGGAGGTTAATGAACAAAAGAGAAGATAATTCACTGTTAAGGGAAAAAGAAATCACAGTAATGTGACTCAAGAATGACTTAAATTCTATATGTGATCTTACGTAATGTTTGGCCTTTGAATATGTTTATTTGAAGTATATGAATGATATAAATGCTATTGTATAAAGGTTTTTTTGAAGATTTACTCAAAAATGCATGAAGTATGATCTCAAGAAGATATCCCTTTTAAATGCATGTTTTTGCATGATTGTCATACTTAGTGCATTCTTGTACTAATCTCATTCTTCTCTACTTCTTACACAAAGTGTAGGTTATGGATGCTTAAATGATGTCTATGATTGAGGATCTTGATATGTGATTCCCAAGCTCAAGGAAAGGGGTCCTTAAGTTTCAAGGATTCCTTACTCATGGCTTACTATAAAATGTTTGAAGATTGTATTGTTATGTCTTGTGTTTTAAGGATCTGTCCCAAATGTATTCTAATGTTGTCGAGTTTAGAGTCTATATATATATATATATATATATATATATATATATATATGTATATATGAAGTGATGTTTCTAGCATATGATGTTTTTAAATTTTCTGCAAAATTTACTATGTCAATGCGATAAATGATAACTATGGGCTTGTATAAGACTTCCGAGAGGTCAAGTACACCATGTTACTTCCAAGGAGTGATCCCCGGATGTGACAAATGTGGTATCAGAGAATGACGTTTTTAAAGAGGTTTAGGGTCCAAGAAGTCTCATATTGCCATGTATAGTAGGGTATTGTATCATTGGTGGTGAATCGTGACACATCAAATGGTACGAGAGGCTATAGAATGATAGAGTTTCCCTTCTTCATTATTCTCATATCGTGCCATAAAACTAAACTCTATAAGATCTCTCGCTTATGTTTTGTTCTCTGGTGGTCTTTTTAGGTGTGATTGTTTGGATGAGATTGTTCTCTATGCTTGAGGGAGAAAAGGCTAGTTAAATTTTTATATTGGTTTGATGGCTGAAAGAGTATGTGTGAAGGTGAATTTTGGCATGTTTTGATGATATGATGTCAATTATGGATATATATGAAATTTATGTGAATTAGCGTGGTATATTAAGAAATATATGTCATGATATAGTTAAAGCATGTTAGAAGTTATTATGGTTGACATGAGCTTCTTTTGAAATAATGTGTTACTATATGGTTTTGCATGATGGTAGCCTTATGATATGATTTGGACTTCAAATGCTTAGTAACTACCAATGGAAAGCATGCTACCCTAAGAGTATGAGCTTAAAAGTGTTCAATGTTTTCCCTTTGGTTATGTGTGGTCCTTGATAAGTTTCCTAGGATGTATTGGAGTTCCTTGTATAGACTTGATCATACATGTGAAGATAGTTTGTTTGTTTTGATAAGGTAATGATGTGGGTTTTAGTGTCCTAGAAGTCACCTTACTGTAATGTTTAAGGAAAAAGAACAAATTTTATGGTTAAGTCTCCTTGTTGTTTCCCCTAATGTGTATGACCTTGGTATCTATGGTATTGTATGAAAATCTTATGTGGATAAATGGTATGACCTAACTTGATCATTGGGGATAAATTTCCTAGGTGCTAAAAGTTTAGAATGCCTAGGTTGTATACTGTAACTCCTTTTAATGTGGTAATCCCTTTTAAGTGATGAAAATGAAGGTTGTTAAGTTAAGATCCTCTTAATGTTGGGTTAAGTTGCTCTTAATATGGTTTACCCTATGTGGGGGATTGTCCTTTTATTTTACTTGAACTTGAAACTAATGAATTCTTAGTAAGCTTGTTCATGAATAAAGTTTTGCATAAAGTATAAATTGCATAACCTTTATATTTTGGTATGTATTGATTGACATTACCTTAAAGATATTGTGAAGATTCCAAAGTGCATGAAAGAAAATTTTTGATAAATTCCATGTTTTCTCATGTTGATTTGCATCATGATATGCTAGATGTGCATTTGACTTCATGAGATATGATACTAAACATGGTAGAAGTCACTTGAGAGGTGAAATGTTTAGCCTTATAATGAATCTCTTTAAAAAGAAATATGTTGAGTCTCTTGAAAACTATGTGACCTTTATGATTTGGAATGCATAATTGTAGGCTCATTCATGAAAAGTAAAAGCATGTTTAGATAAGTGCTCATGTGTGTGCCTATGATTTGCGTGATTCTTCCCGAATGATGCTTACTGTGAAGGTGAATACTATGTTAGAAATTAAAATATTGTGAAATTAATTCCTAATTGAGGTGATGTACTTGGTGTGCCTTACCATTTAGACTTCACTAGGAAGAAGACATCATTATGCCTCGGTTTAAAAGTAGAGAATTTCTCATTTTAAGAGGAAATTGACCTTGTATTTTGCTTAGGTATGAACTCATGATACATGCAAGTGTGTTGAGGAGAAGGACATTACTCCATTGACACTAGTAAACATGGTATGGTTGAGTATGACCTTCATGGCACTAGGTCTAACTAATAAAGATCTTTGTGATTCGATTAACCCAAGTCTATGTGCATTGAAGTATGAGTACCTAATTGCTTTCTGAGTGTTTTTGAAATCATAATAAGTGTGACTTAAAGAATAGTTGCAACATGAGCTCTTAATGAATAGAGGTGTAATGACCATGTTATGATTAAAATAGGGATGTTCCTCCTATGAACATGATAAGAGCCTATGTGTTTGATGCATTAAAGAGTGAGTGAATGGAAGTTTTACTTTCTTGTGTGCATTGAGTGATAAAATGATTTGATTATGTTTTAAATGTTATGAACTTCTCTATGATGCATTGAAATCATTGTGATTAAAGAGCCCTAAGTGTCATTTGAGGACGAATGTTCCCAAGTTAGGGATATTGTAAGACCCCAAAATGAGTGTCAATAGCCTAACATGTTTGTATTAAGGTTATTAGGTCCTTAAATTAATTATAATGGTTTAGATGAAGTGTGTATATTTTTGAAGTGATTTGGAATTCGAAAGTCAAGGGGCGACCAAAACATTCAACGACTAGTCATCTATGTGCCTCATGTGTCTATACGTGTTTATATATTATATTTAATGAGCTTATGAAGTCTTTAAATGAGTTATACTGATTTTTAAATATAGTATATTGAGTTCTGAGAAGTTTGGAGGTCAAACGATCAAGAACGTCCAAGGCCTTCGAATGATAGCCCTTGAGACGCTCAAAGTGTGTCTTGATAGGGCCTAGCCTGTTTTGACGAGTTGCAGTATTGGTTTTGGGTGAAACTAATGTGTAATTTATAAAACTTGTTAAGGGTTGTATTTATGTTTGAAACGTCCGGGTATGACTTCTGAAGGGCCCTGCAAAAGGGCCCACAAACTAAGACCCAAGGCTGGTCAAGACACTGCCTTGGCAGTGTCAATCGACGGACCAAACGACGGCCAGTTGGTTCAAAAACGGACCGTAGGTGAGGCATCGTTGATTGATAGTTATCTTTTTCAGGTCTCAACCAAAAAATTGTCCAAGTACCAATCAACGAAAGCCAAAGGATGGCCAGTCGATTGGGTCCGTCGATGGTAGCCTATAACTGCTGCCTTACTTCTGTTTTATTCAAGAAGTGAATGGGAAATTCACCCCAGGTCCTAAACTGATTCTAATAAATTAATTTAACTATATTTGGGTGTATATAAGGGATCAAACACATGAATAACCCATTCCAAATCCTTCCCCCCCCCCCCCACACGAAATTGAACCTTTCCCTTCAAAAATATTTTCTCTAGAAACCTCCATTGTTGTTGAAACTCAAGAACAACTTGGAGTTTGAATTTCCAAGGATGAATCACCAAATTTTAAAGGTTTTCATTTGTATAAAGGTATGGTGATCCTTCATCTCTAAGTAAACTTTCCCTTGGAGAGTTAATTTCAATGTTTTCAAAGAAGGTTTTATGATCAAATCTCTTCTTTTTAAATCTATCCATGGGTTCTTTCTAAAAATATTTTAAATGGTTAAATAATGATTAATTGATGTTAATATATTGGTTTTAACGTGATTTTACTCCAATTGCATGATGAACCCATGCTCTTTCCTTAAATCGATTTAGCTCTTGCATGGGCATTGTGATCATGACTTGTTATCGATTGAATTGTGATTTTTTTACGTTGAATTGTCTAAATATACTGTAATTTATGTTAATTGATTGGTAATTGAATATTAAGGATCCATGAGGATCAATGTATGAAGATTTGAGTGTTACTAGCCCACGTTTCTATGTGTTACGGAGAATTCGATTTTAGAACAATTATGTATGACTTCAATCATTCATAAATAACTGTAGCTACTTCCTTAAGTTATCATTATGGATGAATTGTGGGTATAAACCCTTGATGATCAAATTAAATAAAGGCTTTCATGAATTGATCTAGGTTCTTTTAGTCTATGAAGTAAAAAAAAACTATATATGTTATGTGATCTCGAATTGTGGTTAGATGAAGCATGATATATCCTTAGTAAAGATCTATTAAGATACTTCCTATCATGTTATTATTGTTAACTATTATTGATGATCAATACTTTGAGCAATTCGTAAGATATCCTATTCACTACTGAATTGATAGTTTAATGCCATTGTTCGTATTATGATCTTGTAGGGACTTAAGCATGATTTCGATTTGCTAAGGATATATTTAGCCACTTCCCTAGGTTGATAAGATTAATAAAATATGACATATAATCTATGCAAGTTAAATTGGGTAATTGTCTATGTTCTTCTAACTTCTAGTATGTTAATGTATTGTACTACTTGTAGTATGACCGTATTGTAGCTTATACTTGAATTCATGTATGATTAAATATATGTTTAGATACTTCCCTATATATGATTTGTTGATGAACAAGGGTTATTGGTCAATGATTATCAAAGGGTGAGGAATTGGTAAGAATGCTTATCTCCTCTACGTTACTTATAGTAATGTTGATGAAGCCTTGTATTGCATTGTGTGGTATGGTCCACTTATGGTGGCGGTTTTTACTTTTATGTCATTATGTATGTGTTTAATATGGCCTTGAGGGAAAATTTAGGTTATATGTACTTTCTGTCGATGATGAGGTCCTATGATGCTATATGTGATGTAAAGCTAATATAGGTACATAAAGACTAAAGCTTACTATATGAATATTGTAAGTCTTAAATAAACGAGTCTTATAATATACTAACCATTATATTAGGATATGTGCAGTATCATTCACTAGGATTACTTGCTAGATGTATTAGCATAGGCAAGGGTATGGGACTTTGACTATGCATTGCACATGTGCACTTTCCTGGGATAGTTCCTAGGTTGGTCTTCTAAGGACATGCATAGGATTATATGAACATGTTATGAATATGACTTATATTCTATTATGTTAAGTATATGATTCGGTGAAGTATGAATGTGCATAGTGTCTTGGAGTATTGAGATGAAAGGATTGCTCATATAGGTACACATATATACTTATGCGTTGATATATGAACATGTGTGACATTACGTGTTATGTGAAAGGTTTTCTCACATCTGAAAACACACACACACATGAATAATGATTTAGTTAATAGAGGGGCCTTGAGAGGGTTACGCAAGAATACTCTACAACTAGATAGGTGCTTAATATGTTATAAGCATATGAGCAATGAATATCTTAAGCCTATGATATATAAATAATTGTAATAAAGGCTTTTCAACAAAGGGAACTTAGCGTAGCACCGAGTGAACTTGACATTGAGATGTGTTGACTTTCCTTGGAAGAAGGTTCACTATTTGTCCCTTATAGAGTGTTGACTTCCCTTAGAGGAGTACTCACGTATGGATCCACATGAGGTGTTGACTTCCCTTTGAGGTAGATTCACTCATGTTTTCTCAAGAAAGGAGGCCCCAATTACCAAGTGGTATGAAGAGGGAAGACCTATCTCTTAGTTCCATAAACTATGCTTGACACATAGGATCTAGCAAAGTGAATTCACTTAGGATGTTGGGGTGTATGTTAATATTCTACCTTGGCTAGGTGAGGACACCTTCCATTGGTGTAAGGCTCTACAACACCAAATTCCATGTTTAGAAACCATGGTCTTAGTGTCGGTTAAGGTTATAGTTTCCCTAAAGTAAAATGGACACTGGAAGTAAATGAATAGGATCCTAACTGGGAGGACATAAGGTAAGTTACTTAAATTAGGTGGAAGTAATGAACCCATCTAGACATTGCACAAGTAGTACCTTAGGAAGGTGACCTAATGTGTATGTTTTTGCTTATGTCCATATGCATGGTATGGTAATATTTGTCTACTTATTATGAATATTTGCATGGTATGAATTTATATGATGTGGTCTGATTTTTATATGAACTATATTGGTCTAAATGACTATATGACGAAGGTCTTGTATTGAAATGGATAAAGTTGTTTTCTCTTACTTGTTGATGTATGAATTGAATGTTAAGGTTTCTGGTCTCATGAAGGGTTTACTAAGTATATGTGGGGTTAAGGGGCTTCACATGTACATTGCGCTAGTAGACTAGGATTGGGGTCATGAAAAAGGTCTTATAATGTTGTATATGAATGGAAGTAAATACATGTGTAAATGGGTGTAACTTATTGTAAAGCCTATAAGTATTGACTTAAATGTGTCTTTGATGTATTATGCTTATATAATGATATGTGTTTTCATATGTAGGTTGTATTTATGCTTTCTTGGTGACCTTAAGGTGATACATTGCACCAAGTATCACTAGAGGGTTATTTGGGAGGTTAATGAACAAAAGAGAAGATCCTAGGATTCCTTTCAAGAGATATTGTGCAATGCATATGTAAAGTCCCATACCCTCACCTATACTAACCAACTTCCATTAAGTAGTCCTAGTTAGGGTTCATAATCTTACTTTCATTGTTCATTTTAATTTGGAGAAACTTCGCCGTAATGAACATTAAGACCATGTAAGATAAACATATAATTCGATTTCATGGAACCCCACACTGAAAATAGGTGCTCTACTTTCTAATATAGAACATGAACATCATTCTAGCATATATGTGGATCCACTTGCTAGGTCCTATAGGAGAAACATAGGTAAAGAACTAGGAGGTTATTACTAGAACCATCTTCATGCTGAATTGCATTGTATTTTTCACATCATGAGAAACCATAGGATGAATATCCCTTCCTTTGGGGAGTTAAAACTTATAATTTTCAAGTTCACTTGGTGCAAAGCTAACTTTCCCTTTTTGAAAAGCCTTTAAGTCTTTATTACATCACTTAGTATGATAGGCTTTAGGAGATTTGTAACACTCTGGAAATTCCATGACTTAGACTAGAGATTAAACTATTTAATAAATGATGCTTTCGTACCGATATAAAAGAAATGAACTCAATTAGAAAAATTTAGTGCCAAAATGACAAAGAAAGACCTTGATGTTCGGAAGCTAGCTAATTTGAATAGTAGACATCCTTATATTTGGTGAAGGTTTGAGAGTGTAAAATAAAGTCCAAAACTTGTAAAAAGACTTTAAATAGGTAGTAGATCGTACAAAGTGCCCAAACATCTGGTGATGACTCCCTAAAGACCGCCCAAAGGGTACTTGAGGAGGACCCAAACATGGGTGAGCAGGCTGGGAAAGCAGCCTGCGTGCAGCCAACACGTGGAGGCCTAAACATTGACTCTCAATATGGGACCTCCACGAGGCTCACTGAATCAACCCGGATTTCAAAAAATAAAATATGAAATTGAACCCTCGACGCGCAACCACTTCTCAGATTTGTCTGCATTGTTTTAAAGTCAATTTAACTTTACAAAAAGACCTATGAGGGGCCTTTGGGTATTTATAAGGACGAGTTTATAATAATTTTATGTAAGTTTTAGACCACTTTCATGCAATTTAAATCAGATTTAACAAAATCCCTCTCATCTCTCTCAAAAACTCTCTCTTTTAAAACTCCATTAGTGAACAAGAAAAGCTAAATGAAGAAGACGAAGACTTCAATATTTTCATTCAAAATTCGTTGAATATTCTTCAATAAGGTATGGGTTTTTCACTCTTGGTATTACTTTCCCCAAGAGGTCCTTTCAAAGATGATTTTCAAGATTCAATTTCTAGGGTTTTTACTCTACATAATGGCTTTTCTTTCTAGCTCAAGATTTATGACTAATGATGAAAAGTAACAATTTTCTATGGTTAACTAAGTATGTATTGTGGTTAATTTGTTTGTAATGTTTGATTTTCGTGTGAAGAATGTTCCTTCTCAAAATAACGGTTTTGATTGGGTTATATCTATCACTAGATAACATGAAAACGTTAGGATTGGAACTATAGATTGAATGAACTCTTTAATGACCCTTTACCTTATCCTTAACTATGAATTGGTCTTGTATATGAATTGAAGGGTTGGTATTGATTATGTTATTAAGTATTTCCCTATGTTATTGGATGATAGTTATGAATTGAGTGTAAGTTCTTGATGAAGATTCTACGAAGAAATTATGTAAATCTTCTAAAGTCATGATTACACTATTATGTTGATGTTGGCCTATAATTGATGTTGTTATTTGAAATTGAAGTATGTATGATGTTTCCATGAATATATGATGGCCTATGAATATGCCGAATGTAAGATCATGGTAAGTATATGATAATGCATGTTTATGATGTTTATGTTGTATGCCTTAACACACTATGATTATGATATGTTAATCTCACAATGAAGGTTGCGATAAAAGGAAATTCTCATCTAAACCTAAAGAGATTATGATCATGTTTATTAAAAGATTTTATCTCCTGTTATCTATAATAAGATTTATGAATAAATGATGACTTAAAGGTTATTCACAAAGGGACTTTAGCTTAGGACCGATGACCTAGATATGAGAGGTACCCCTTCCCTAGTTGGAAGGTAGGTTTACAATATCTCATGAGATAGAGGCTGCCATTTAATGTGGAACTATGAGTCTCTAATATATCTCCTAGTTCTTGAACTGTGTTGCCTCCATAGGAAATACTAGCTAGTGGATCCCCCTAGAAAGCTATGTTCATGTTTTTGTTATACTTTGGCCGGTAGACCACCTTCTTTTGGTGTGGGGTCTCATGACACCGGATTCCATGTTTATCTCACATGGTCTAATGTCGGTTAAGGCGATTGTTCCCTCAAGTAAAATCAAAGACAAGTAAATGGACATTAACTAGGGTGACTTGAGGAGTTTAGTTAGTATAGGTAGGGATATGGGACTCTACCTAGACATTGCACAGGTTGACTCTAAGGGAAGTCCTACGAGGTTGTTTCATGTAACATGAAATGTATAATGCTTATGAAATATGATGTTGTTCTTATATGTTGTTGTCTATGTGATGAACATGTTATTGGTTTATGTTGCTATATGTGGTGATGACTACTTATGTTATTAGATGTATGGTTTAACATGATTGTTGCACTTGTAGGCTTGGGATGGGATTATTGGGATGTTTTTTGTATGTTATGTTAATATGAACTATTGAACATGAAAATGTCAATATGATTTTATGATGATATGTCTTAGGTTATGATCATGCTTTGTGTTATTGTGATCCTTATCTTTTATATGCTTTGTTGTATGTGCATTAAAGATTTTCAAATGATTTAGCATGATTTATAATGAAGTGGTACTTTTTATGTATGTCCTCAAATGTTTATGTGCATATACCCATACTTAGTACATGTAGCATACTAACACCTTACTTTATATATTACAAAGTAGGATCCGACCATTGAAGATTAAGAAGGTCGATTTAACAAGCTTGGAACTCTTTTTCCAAGTGTTGGTAGGTCTTCATGTTTGGGGATGCTATCTTTGATTATTCTAGCTTACGAAGAATTGACTAGTTTTAGGAATACTCTTCATTTCGTTTTATTTTCATTGGATTTCATTTTAGTAAGGCCTATATGGTGTATTGACATTTTATTGGATAAGTCCAACTCAAACTCTCTAGATTTTTTTTTATGTGAGACAACTTTTAGACTTTCGTATTGTTTATTCATGTTGCCATAAGAAAATCCTAAGTTAGCTTCTTTGTGAGAGGTCTAAGTATACATCACTTAGTATATTTAAAAGTTTTAAATTTTTGTGCATTTTTAATTGATGAAATGATATGACGAATGCTAAGGACTTGTCTGATTCATTTGAGAGGATGCCGCCACCAGTCGTATCTAGGGGTTGATCCCAAGTCATGACAAGATTAACGAATCATATACATATAAATATCATAGGTTAATAATGACAGTGCCTTTTAATCAAAACCTAACTTATGTGAGAATATCCTTTCACATGGTCAAATAATTTTCATAATCTACTCTAGTTTAGAGTACAATTTAGTAACATCAATCAGAAGACCCTCTTTTACTAGGTTATCATAACATGCATCATTCATACATTCATGTGTGTGTAAGTGTACATATATGATCAAACCTTCCATATAAACACATTTATACACCACATATTCGTAATTCATCAGTCAGAACTTTACATGCATAATCATAGTTCAACTCATACTTCCATATCTTAAGTGCATAAGGAAATCACTTTAAGAGCTATCCTATCAACATCCAGATGTGCAATGTATAGGTAGAGTCTCATACCCTTACATACACTAATACACCTATTAAGTCATCCTAGTTAAGATACATTTTTCATACTTTCAGGAACATATTACACTTGTAGACGCACATGTGGTGTGTGTATGTACTTCATATTGGTCATCATGAAAACTTAAGAGAAACAACCACCTTACACGGATTAGCACACATTTTTATATCCCTTAAGTCATAAACAACTCACACATGGAGCATTAGGGAGAATAGACCACACACATACATTATAGCATATGAGACAAGAATACTTTCATCATTTGAACCTAAGACTCCTAATCATGCATAAGACCACATATTCATATAGGGTTACATAGGTAGGGATTCATCCTAGAATGAAATTTATCACAACCAAACATGTTTACCATACCGAACACTAACATAATTATTCACATGTTCATAACATTATCAATACACCCAAGATAATAAACTAGAATGGAAGACTAGGAATGTAACTTCATCATTACTAAACTTCACAAAACATCAATAGACTTCAAGTCCATGATCATAACATATAGACAATGACAAGAATGCAAAGACCGCTACCATAGGTAAACCATACCACACAATGTAAGCTCCTAGACTACCATAAGGAATTCAGGTCAACTTACCAATTTTCCAAGCTTTGATCATAATTGATAAATTCCCAACAATTCACAACCAATTAACATAGATGAATATAGAAATACACAATTTATTAAAATCTAAACATAATCCGATCGTCATCTAATAAAGATCACAAGATCCACATTATAGGCTAAATTGAAAAATTAAGGAGATCATGGTTTCCTCATGAAATTAGATTGAAACTCATCATATAATTAGTTATTGCTAATATACTCATCATTAGAATACTTTTGAAATCAATTTTTACAATGAACCCATGGCTAGATTAAAAGATAGGCAATTTGACCATAGAATCTCTTTGAAAAACCTTTGAAGGAACAACTTATATTAAAGGTTAAGTAAGTATGAAGGACTACCACCCCGAAATTTTGAGAAGAAACAACTTGAAATCCATCTCCATAGCTTGTTCTTGAGTTTAGTCTTTAATAGAGGTTTTTGGGAATTCTTATTTTGGAAGGGAAGGTTTAGATTTTTAAGAATAAATTATGAATGGGGTTTTCATGTTATTAACCAACTTAAACTACCTAAAAATGGATAAAATAACCGTCCATAACTGATTTGCTGGTTCATTCGACGTGCATGGTGACGGAGCGTTGATGGATTGACGGGGTCATGCTGCACTCCATCGTTTTTGACTAAGGCCTCGCTTTTGGGGTCTAAGCTCACACGCATAAGTGTGTAGCAACACCCCAAATTGACGTGGCGTAGACCAGTGTATAGAGCGTTGTTTGTATGGGCGTCGATTAATACTGCTAAGGCGGTATCTTGAAGCTTTTGGGTCCTCCTCAAGGACCCTTTAAGTGGTCCTTGGTGAGTCGTGCCCAGGTGTGTAGACCCTTAATATGACCATATATATGTTAGGGTCCTATCCTATCATTTGAAGCATCAAACAACACGTAAAACTTGCAAAGGCACACTACCACATTAAACAACTAGTTTCTAAACATCTTGATCATTCCTTGACGTTTGGCTTCTAAACGTCTTCAAATCAACAATACGAATTTTGAAAAACTTCAGTAAGATTTACTAAATATTTAAGGAACATCTAAGGTTATACACACCTTAGTTCATTTTTGAGGGTCTTATAATATCCCCCACTTGGGAACATTCATCTTCAAATGACATTTAAAACTCTTAAAACACTTTCAAGGACTCAATGACCCATACAACAGTTCCCATCATTCAATATGGTATAACAAGTTAGTTAATGCACCAAACTTTCAAGGAAAACCAACTTCATACCATTATGTACTCAATACATCATAAACAAGTAAAACCTTATTCACTCACTCCTAATCATGACATTCTCCTTACTTTTCATTTTCATCAAGAGAATCAATATTCCATAACCGTTAAATCACACATAGGCATGTTCAACATTATCACTCAAGAGGCAACTATGTAACTTATACTCAATGCACAAATATATTGAGTAATGTAGATCAACAAATATCCTTATCACTTATATATAATATCATCAAAGACACATATAACATCACAATGTTTAGGTGTGTTCAAGGAGGAATAAGCTTCTCCTTAACATACTAACATGTCATCATAGAGTTGAAAATAGAAGAAATGCACAAAGGTCAATTCATTTTAAGGAGAAGTTCTCCACTTTTAACCAAAGCATGCTCATACTCCCTTTTCATATGAAGTCACATTGGTCAGTCACACCAAGTACAACATAACGTTAGGGAGTAAATTCACAATTTCCTATTTCTAGAATAATACTAGCTTTCATGAACATGCATTATTTAGGAAAATTGTTATAATGCATAGGCACACATAATGATATTGGCTAGACACACCATCAATTCTCAAGAGTGAGCCTACATTCCTACTTCCCAAAACAACAAAAATCATATATTTTCAAAAGGACTCATCTTTTCTCAACATTTCAATATTGGGACAAAACACCTTCACATCAAAAGTGTTATCAAGCATGTTCATCATGTCATCTCATGAAGTTGAATACACATTTTTCATATCAAGATTCACAATAATTTGAGCAACATGCAATTTATCAAAATCCCTTATTCATGCAACATGAATTCTTCAAAACATGCATAACATTGTTTCATTTAAGACATGCATAACATATGGAGAACACGAAACATATAGTCATATGAAAGACTCCCATCATAAAAAAAAACTACTTAGGAATTATGTGGTTTCAAGATTGAGTAGGAATAGAAGGGAGAAAAAAGGGATATTAATGATCTTACTACTCAAATAATCATCCCCCACTCAGGGTAAACTCATCTAAGAGAAACTTATCTCATTCAAGAGTACTTGTAATTACCAACCTTTTAAACCTAGCACATAATCACCCTCCCTTGAGATCTAAAATTACGCACACTCTGCTTAACATCACCTCAAAGTGATTCTAAACATAGAGAAGTTAAAGGGAACTCAAACAGGACCATTAGGAGCATTCAAAACCTTACCATCTAGGAACATTATTCCCAATTTGGGGTAACCCTATTATATCTTTCATCACCTCAGTCCTTTTAACACCAAAGTCAAAGTAATTCAAGACCAAAACTACATCCTCCTCACATAGGAAGGTTTGACATCATTGGGGATTTCAACTCCTTATCTTATCTCAAGGATCTTACCAACTCAACAATCATGAGGCACTCATGAAGAACCATTACTCCGTTAAGTTTATCCCCTAAAAAAACTCATAAAAATCAAATTAGCTCATGCTACCCAATCACATGAGGCCTTAACTGTACCATAAATACCAAGGGAAATTCCATATATCATTACATTCTACCACCATGTCTTAACAAGGTAAGTAGTTCTGGATTTAACCCTACAAGGGTTTTCACCATTGGTGGAACCTTCCAACCACCCATACCTAGGTACAATCCAAGCACTTCCTCAAATGGCCAAACATAATATCAATCTTAAAAAACAACTCTTCAAAGTAGGTTAACATCAATTCTCTCCTTCTCTAATGAGTTAAGGGTACCTACTACCCTCTAAGTCAACTTTAGAGTAAAACATAATCCCAACTTATGGAAAAAACACTTTGTTTCATTTTCCCACTCTTAGAATATGTTCATATAGGGACTCATCAACTAATCATAAGGGTTCTCCATTAACTAACAAACTTCACAATTTCCTTAAATGGTAATCATACCACCTTGTAATCTTAGGAGCATACCTATACAAAAGACTCCAACCCACAGAAGGACAATTCTGGAGTATTACATATATATCAAGGCAACATTCATCTTTACTATTTACTACATTTTCTCCAAAGCATTTCAAGCCTATACCAACACATTTTTCTTATCACGATACATAATCATAAAACAACCTATCATTTCACAAGAGGACTACATTCAACTATAACAACTCCTAAAAAGCTATAACCATGTCATAACATAACTTTCCAACATAATATCTCTTTTATGATAAATCACATATTTCCATAAATGGCATCACGTCAATATGTTCAAAATTCACCTTCACAAGCACTAATCAAGTCAACCATAATAAGCAGAAAAACTCACCTTTTCTCCCTCAAGCCTTGACACATCATTCCTTCCAAGCAATTACATCTAAAAAGCCACTGAACAAGGAAAATAAAGATATAGATCATATAGAGTTAAGTTCTATCTTACGACACAAATGTAGTAAAGAAAGTGAAACTCTATCGTCCTATAGCCTCTCACTCATATATGTGTTGCGATTCACACTAATGAACAAGACTCTACTAGACGTGACATTATGAGAATTTGGACCCAAAACCACTTTCTATATTCTGATGCTCTAATACTATGTTTGTCACGATCGGGAAGCACCCCCTAAAAGTAACATGACGTACTTGACGTGCAAGGTTACAGACCATCTATGGAACAATGGGGCCATCCTACACTCCTTAATTTTTGACTGAGACTTTATTCTAGGGGGTTGATATAAATTCATATGTGTGGAGCAACGCCCCCAATCGACCGGGTTTAGACCAATGTACGAGGCATCATTTTCATGGGTGCTATCCTATCATTTTAAACACCAAAAAAAATGTCAAACATGAAAAGGCACACTACCACATAACTTGACTAGTTTCCAAACATTTTGTTCATTTTTTGATGATTCACGTCTAAACCTCTTCACAATACAAGTTGTGACACACTTCATTAAGATTTTACTAACTCTTTAAGGAACATGTGAGTCTCTAGAAACCTTTATTCAATTTTGAGGGTCTTACAAATTGCACATGGAGTACCAAACCTTATGAAATCTACCTCTTCAATAATTCCACCACTCTTCCCTTCATTTTAGGTAAAGCTAAAACCTCTACCATTCATAAACGTAGTCAACCACCACCAACGTATAATTATTTCTGTAAGAGGTCCCAATGGGTCCAATGAAGTTGATTCCCTAGATATCGAATAACCCCACCTCTATAATAGGATGAAAAGGTAACTCTTTCTTTCTAGTCACTCCTCCTTGATTTTGGCATTGAATACATTGTCTAAAAGAGAGTATGTATCTTGGTGTAATGACGAACATTCATAACCACTTTGATTCACTTTGATGGTTGTGCGCACCCCGCAATGATGTCCATTGATTGGCATTGCATGGCAAGCACAAAGAATTGCATTTACCTAAACTTCCGGTGCACACCTTCGAATTATGTGGTCTGCCCATTCCCGAAATAGATTTTTTTCATCCCAAAAGTAATTCTTCAAATCAAATAAAACTTCTTCCGTTAATAAGAGTTCAACCCATTGGGAAGGATCCCACACGCCACATAGTATGCAAAATCAGCATGCCAGGTGGATTGGCATGAGTGACAATCATCACTGACTTATCGGGAAATTCTTTCTCAATGTCTATCTCACTAGGAAAAACAACATTAATTTTTATACTTCACAAGGACAATTCTGGAGCATTACATATATATCAAGGCAACATTCATCTTTACTATTTACCACATTTTCTCCAAAGCATTTCAAGCCTATACCAACACATTTTTCTTATCACGATACATAATCATAAAACAACCTATCATTTCACAAGAGGACTAAATTCAACTATAACAACTCCTAAAAAGCTATAACCATGTCATAACTTAACTTTCCAATATAATATCTCTTTTATGATAAATCACATATTTCCATAAATGGCATCACACCAACACGTTCAAAATTCACCTTCACAAGCACTAATCAAGTCAACCATAATAAGCAGCAAAACTCACCTTTTCTCCCTCAAGCCTTGACACATCATTCCATCCAAGCAATTACATCTAAAAGGCCACCGAACAAGGAATATAAGAGATATAGATCAAATAGAGTTAAGTTCTATCTTACGACACAAATGTAGTAAAGAAAGTGAAACTCTATCATTCTATAGCCTCTCACTCATATATGTGTTGCGATTCACACCAATAAACAAGACTCTACTAGACGTGACATTATGAGAATTTGGACCCAAAAACCACTTTCTATATCCTGATGCTCTAATACTATGATTGTCACGATCGGGAAGCACCCCTTAAAAGTAACATGACGTACTTGACGTGTAAGGTTACAGACCATCTATGGAACAATAGGTCGTCCTACACTCCATAATTTTTGACTGAGACTTTATTCTAGGGGGTTGATATAAATGCATAAGTGTGGAGCAACGCCCCCAATCGACCGGGTTTAGACCAATGTACGAGGCATCATTTTCATGGGTGCTATCCTATAATTTTAAACACCAAAAAAAATGTCAAACATGAAAAGGCACACTACCACATAACTTGACTAGTTTCCAAACATTTTGTTCGTTTTTTGATGTTTCACTTCTAAACCTCTTCACAATACAAGTTGTGACACACTTCATTAAGATTTTACTAACTCTTTAAGGAACATGTGAGTCTCTAGAAACCTTTATTCAATTTTGAGGGTCTTACAAATCGCACATGGAGTACCAAACCTTATGAAATCTACCTCTTCAAGAATTGCACCACTCTTCCCTTCATTGTTAGGTAAAGCTAAAACCTCTACCATTCATAAACATAGTCAACCACCACCAACGTATAATTATTTCTGTAAGAGGTCCCAATGGGTCCTATGAAGTTGATTCCCTAGACATCGAATAACCCCACCTCTATAATAGGATGAAAAGGTAACTCTTGCTTTCTAGTCACTCCTCCTTTATTTTGGCATTGAATACATTGTCTAAAAGAGAGTATGTATCTTGGTGTAATGACGGACATTAATAACTACTTTTATTAACTTTGATGGTTGTGAGCACCCCGCAATGATGTCCATTGATTGGCATTGCATGTCAAGCACAAAGAATTGCATTTACCAAAACTTCCGGTGCACACCTTCGAATTATGTGGTCTGCCCATTCCCGAAATAGATTTTTTTCATCCCAAAAGTAATTCTTCATATCAAATAAAACTTCTTCCGTTAATAAGAGTTCAGCCCATTGGGAAGGATCCCACACGCCACATAGTTTGCAAAATCAGCATACCATGGTGGATTGGCATTAGTGACAATCATCGCTGACTTATCTGGAAATTCTTTTTCAATGTCTCTCTCACTGGGAAAAACAACATTAGTTTTTATACTTCACAAGCGATCTGCCACTTGGTTCTCATACCTTTTTTATTTATTTATCTTTGACCTTAAAATCAAACTCTTTCAATAACAAAACCCATAGAATCAACCTTGGTTGTGCATCATTCATAGATATCAAATTGCATCAAGATCCGTGTGCACCAGAACTATGATAAACAACAAGTACGCTCCAAGCTTTTAAAAAACGTACACCACTTTTAACTATTCTTATTCAGTGATAGTACAATTCTTTTGAGATACATTTAATGTTTTACAGACAAAATAAACTAGTAAAATATCTAGCTTGCTTTTTCAATAAGCAAGAAAATCTCCCAAAGCCACACTAATTACATCACACATTAGTTTAAATGGAATACTTCAATTGGTGGAAACAATGATTGGAGCTGACACTAGTTTTTCTTTTAAGAGTAAGAATGCATTTAGGCAAACATCATAAAACTGAAAGTGGATTTCTTTTAAATTAAATTATAAATGGGAAGGCTAAATTAGAGAAATACTTTATAAAGTACTTGTATAAACAAACATGTCCTAGAGAACTTCAAACGCCTTTCACTGAAATGGGAGGAGGTAGTTTAGCAATAACTTTGACTCTAGCTTGATCCACTTGCATTCCTTCTCCTGGTATTTTCTGTCAAAAACAATATCTTTTTTAAACATAAAGTGACATTTCTTCCAATTTAAAACAATATTAGTTTTAACACATCTTTGCACTACCTTCCCAAGGTGATCGAGAGACGCTTCAATTAAATCACTTACTACAAAAAAATCATCCATAAAGACCTCCATTGAGTCCCAACCATTACGGTTAAAATAGAGAACATATATCGTCAGAACGTTTTCAGCACATTGCAAAACCCACAAGGAATTATTTTGATAGAAAGTGTTCCATAGGGACTAGTAAATGTTGTTTTTTCTTGGACTTTTGGTGCGATATAAATCTGATTATACCCATAACAACCATGTAACAAGAATTACTATCCACGCTTTGCAACCTATCAAGTATTTGGTACATAAAATACATATAAAATGATCTTTTCAGTCCATGCGTTCAAATTTTGGTAGTGTATTCAGACACGCAAATCGATATCCAGTCTCGTTGGTTCAAGTTCCCCTTTTTCATTTTGAGCTACTGTGATGCCTCCTTTATTTTGGTGCACATTGCACGGGACTTTCCAATTTTCTATCTGCAATAGGATATACATACCTGCATCGAGCCATTAGATAATTTATTTCTTTACCACTTCATTCATTGGAAAGTTTAGCCTCCTTTGGTTCTCATCACTTGTTTTGCATTCACTATCCAATCGGATTTTATGAGTACAAATACTGAGGGCAATTCCAACAATATCAACAATTGTCCATCTAACGGCCTTAATATACTGTTGAACATATTTACAAGTAGTTGCACTTTCCACTCAAACAGACATGCGGAAATAATGATGGGCAAGGTGTTTTTCTCTCACAAAAAACATACAGAAGATGAGGTGGGAGCGCCTACAACTCAAGCTCGGGCGGTTCTTTAGTGGATGGTTTATAGGGGGACTTTCTTGATTTTTAAGATCAATATCGAGCTTCAACGGATTTTTAGAATAAAAACCTAATTTGATAGAGTAGCCACAACTTGATCATAATCTTGAATCTCTTCCCCATCATAATTTTAAAGTATAAAAGCTAGGGACTCACCCGCATAAAACACCCTACTCACACTAGCCACTACGTCGTTAATTAGATCAATGGATTAGACCACATGAATTTCACTAGGTTGCTTCATCGATTGCACACATTAAAGGTAACTTCCTCACTATTTATTTGAAATTTGAACTCACGATTTTTAACATCCATAAGAGGGCTTGCGGTAGTGAAGAATGTCCTACCTAATATAATAGGTACTTCGGCATCAATCTAGCAGTAAAGAATAACAAAGTCAGCCAGAGATATAAATCTATCCAATTTCAGCAAAACATAATATAATATGCCAAGAGGATTCTTGATAGATAGATCGACCATGACAAGGCGTGTTGTTGTAGACTTAGCCTCAGCTAACCCACATTGTTTGAAAATAGCGTATGACATCAAACTATTACTTTCCCTCTAAATCACACAATGGTTTGGCGAATTGAAGCATCCTAATAGTAGATGGACTAGTAAATGATCCTAGTTCAACTTTTTTGCCAACTATGTTGCTTGTTATAATAACACTACAACTATGATACACCTCAACCGTTTCAAAATCCATATTCCTTTTCTTCGTGACTAATTAATTCCTGAACTTTGCATAACATGGCATTTTCAATAGTGAATCCACTAAAGGAATATCTATATATAGAGTCTTGTAAATAAAATAAATTTTTTAGAACTTTATATCTTCATCCCATTTTTTAGTCTTTGAGGGATGGTGGGTTGACTTCGGGGAATGAATTTTTCTTGAAAAAGAAGCACCCCCTAAGTTGATGTTTGCGGATTTCGATTGGTGATATTTTTTTGAACTCATCAACTTCTTTGGGTGTGTCATTTTTTCGATTCTTTGCCAAACCCCTCTACATCAATGTCATCTCTTTTGTTACTAGTGTTTGCCTCACCATCGACTTTAACATTACCACCCACTATTTTTCCGCTGCAAGTTAACATCGCTAAGAATTTTTTGTGATTAATCATTAAACTCACCATTGCATTATTGGAGTGACTCTCTTACAACTTAGAATCTAGTTAGGCAGAAAGTTGGATCATCTGAGATTCAAGTTGCTTGATGAAGGCTGAGTGGGACATAACTGTCTTATTTAAGGATGAAAATCCACCTTCATTTCCTTGAGCATTTCATAGGATCCTTCCACTTTATTAAGAATACAAAGCATTAAATCCTCGACTCAAAAGCTCTTGGAACTATCCATTGAATTTGTACTGTCACTAGTATGTGCATTGCAAACATTAAAATCATTTTCTTTCTTCTAACATCTTTACCAATCAAACCAATCTTCATTGTTCTCTCTCCTACCATCCTCACTCATTATGTTCCAACCTTGATTCTTGCCCGGTGTTAAACAACTCGAACAAGAACCCTCCTCTAATCCTTACATTATATGTACCTCTTTATTTTCAAATATTTTTGCAGCTGGATTCAAAGCTTCATAACCACTCCCCATGACATTTTTTATCAACAACGTCATTAGAGTCATTATTTTTGCCATGTTATAATCTTGCTCCTAGTTTTTTTCCAACTTTTATTTTGTTAAACCAAAGTTTAAAGGAGACACCTAATCTTCTCTAATGTACAAAGCGTGATCGATTTTTGTTGTCGCATCAAGAAGGACTGATGCTATGTCAAAAAGTTGTCGTATGATTCCTTATCGAATGATTTGGTCATTCACACTTTGTTTATCTAGTGAAAGCTCCAGAATAAAAATTGTAGCAATACATTGTCTGGTAGACCTTGAGTTTGACATTGGATCATAAACTTGGTACCTTAACCATGTCTTGTGCATAGGTTCGCCATGTACTACCTTGACAGTCTAAATATTGTCCCTCAACTTAACAATCTTCGAAGGAGGGAAAGACATTCATAAAATACATCAATTAGATCCTCCTACAAAGTAATTGTTTCTCTTGATAAATCAAACATCTACATTGTTGCTTCCCAATTAGAGAAAGATGAAAATTAAAGTCGGACTAACTCGTGCGTGATGTTCTAGAAAGAAATTTCCCACACACATCCACGAAGTTTTAGATATGGTCGTAGGGGTCCTCATGAGAAAATCCTCTAAAGAGACCCTTCATTTGCAACAGTTGCAACATAGTACTGGTCACGCAAAACACTGCATTGCCTACAGTTGGTGGGCAATGGATTTACACCCGCACTTCTAAACTTATCCTAACTGATATCATGCAAATCCCATACGTCATCGTTGTTCCCAAATTATCTAAAATTGCTCCCATTTACACTCACAGCTTCACTTCTGTAAGTATTTTTAACAATATACATAAATAAGATAATTCAACTATAACAAAATAATTTCATGACTAAACTTCAGCAAGAGAATTCCCAATACCACTTCTCGGAAATGGCGCCATTTTCTGTAACACTCAACTACACTTCATGCAATTCTAAGTGTAGGTGGTCTCTACAAATTATAAAACAAACTAACAGTTGGGCTTGACCTCACAGGGAGGATACAGTAAAGAATTTCATCAAGAAGTTAGATTATGTACTAATTTTTGGTAGAGGTAGAAGTTTCATAACATTAAAATATATCATAAAGTATCAAGAATCATATCAAATGGGGGGGAGGGGGAGGGGTAAAGGTAACCAGTTTAAAGTAGAGAATGTTTCCTTGGAATGTGATAAGTTGAATGCCATTTACCTCGAATGGGTGACTACTAGTGACTCAAAGATGTTAAATCTTAGTAGGTAGGCAGCCCTTTATCAATCAAATATTGTGAATCAAGTGAGTTCTTTTAGACTTTAACATGCAAAATACAATTGAACAACTTAATACCTCAATCAATCTACTTTTTCAAGCTAGATTACTAAGAATTTATTTGAACCCACTTTATGAAGCTAGATTTGTAACAATGCCATCAACATAATTGTCAACAAATAACTCAACTCTAACACTTCTTTCTGAAGCAATTATCAGGTACTAAGCTAAAATTGCATTTGCAAGTATGATTTCTTAATTAAAATATGAATAATCAACTCAACCCACTACAAATCAACAATATAATCAGTAACTAACTACACTCCTTAGCTAATTAATGCATTCAATTGTATAATCATACCTTAAGAACAATGTTTTAGAAAAACATTGTAAAGAACAATAAATCATTACCAACAAAGTTTTCCATAGGTTTGTTAGCAATCCAAAAGTCTCCAAATGTTAGAAATTAGACTACAAGTCGTACAAACCTTAAATATCTCAACAAAAATGTAAAACCAAAGTTTTAGAATGTAAAAACTCAAAAACCCAAAAATGAATAATGTGGTAACTCCTTCTGTTCTTTTGAAAATTGAATTTATACATTCCCAAAATTTCAGCACAGAGTCAACTCAGGGAAGTAAGTTGGGCTCGTTGAACTGGCCGGCGATGCGCTGAGTAATCCTCTTCTCACCTTTTTATGTGTCTTTTTACCAATTTATTTTGTAACTTTCATTAAAGTCAGTCATGGTTCACCGTATTGGTTGACAATTTCATATGTGCTCCTTTTCTTACCTTCTTAGCGTGATTTTCATCACTTCTTTGTTTTACCTTTGGTGAGCTAAATCAGCGTCATTGATCTCTTCAACGTGTCACTGAATTACTTGTTTGATCACTAAGTTAGTTTTGTTCATGGGATGAAATGATTGGCCTTTAGATGAGTTGAAAGTCCACTTGCTACTCATCGATTGTCTTTAGTAAGTACCAAATTTGCTTTATTTTCCTTTAATGTCCTTGCCTTACTCTTTTTCCTTCATTGCAAGATATTAACAATTTAACATCACTTACGAGCATAAAATAGGTCTTTCGCACTCAATCTTTGAATATTCAGCCCTAAATGAGTCAAAATCTTTAACTCATCACCACTTGAAGGATAAAATAGAACTAGGTCCCTTGTTTTATTTTGAATATTTTATAATCCTCTTAGAAACTTTCGAGTGTAATCCTTAGGGAAAAATTGGAATTTTGAACACATTCCAACACTTAACACAATGTAAGATATGGTAGCCAAAAGATATAGCAAGGATCCAATGATTCCTTAATACATAGTCTCATTCACTGTTGGACTAGATCCGTCGGCATCTAGCTTTGAGTTTGTCCCCATATGAGTATCAATAGTCTTGGAATCTACAATCTGGAATTCTTTCAACAACTCTTTGATATACTTCTTTTGACAGATTGAAGTACCCATAGAATTTTTCTTTACTTGCATCCACAAGAAGAAACTCAATTCTCCTATCATGCTTATTTAAAATTCACTACCCATGGGTGCTTCAAGTTCTTCACATATCTCTTCAGAATGTCCTCCAAAAATAATATCATCGACATATAAGTGGTTGATAAGAAAATCCTTCCCTTGAGATTTCATAAAGAAAATACTCTATATCTTCTTCTTTTGATATAATTTCAATAAGAAACTTTGAAAGACTTTCATACCATGCTCTTGGAGCCTGTTTCAATCCATAAAGAGGCTTTTCCATCTACGCTCAACTACACTTCCTGTTATTCTTAGTGTAGGTAATCTAAATCTAGTATAAACCTAACGATGAGTTGGGGTCAACTTCATAGGGAGTGATACTGTCACGACCGAGAAGCATCCTCTAGATGTAACGAGCGTCGTCGTCCTCGAAGAGGACTAAGACTAACCTCTTCACATTCATCAATACATTTCATAGGTCAAATATGTGGAATATTTTGAAACTTTATACAAATTCAGGTATGCATAAACATCTCGCTAACTTTAGATATATACATATGGTGTTTACTTAAACTCCTCACGTAGGAAGCTTAAATATTCTTCTTGTTTATTTAACATAATCAACATATAAAGAGTAAGTCTAATAAAATCGCCTCATATTGAACCATCTAAACGAAGTAAAATATTTGGGCATAAACCTTTCAACAAGTACATATTGCGACATAGGGCTTACAAAAAATGTCTAGAAGAAATAAGGAATAATTGGATGTCTTTTAGATATATAAATACTACTAGGGTAAATCAAAATCACTATCCTCGAACTCAGAGGAATCATCAACTATTTGGAGGAAGAAGTCCAAGTATCCTTGCAAAGTGGCCTAAAAGCTTTTGCATGGTGGGAACCTACAATGTTGGGGGGAAAAGGTAAGATATATGGGTTATTACAAAATACATCTACTAAGTATGGTTCCTATGCATAAAATTATTAATGCATGAGGAAAGGCACATTTTAGTTAAAATGATGTTTTATGTTCAGTAACTCAAGACATAAGCAACCTAAGCAATACTTGTGAAATGCCAAGAACAGAACCCCATACCTCTATCCAAAGCTAAACATCACAACATAATCTCACACTTTATGATAACATGCTTTATTCACAAGGTCATATAAAGCTAAAGATATATCATATGTAACCAACTTAATCATACAACTCACTACTAGAGTCTTCTCTTAGGATCCCATATGTGCAATGGCTAAAAGATGTTTCATACCCTCCCTCACCCTATGTAGGAGCCCTTAAGAAAAACCCCAACAGTAATTCACATACTTGACTTATTCATTTACCTATTACATTAGGGAAGATAGTGCAATAAACGACATGAGACTATGTGAGCTACATGGAATCCAATGCTCTCTCTCACACCGGAAATAAAGGGTTAACACTTGACTAAGGTGTAACACTCTTACATGGCTATCTAGGTGGATCCACTAAGCTATAGTCCTATGCGGGCACAAGTTAAGGGTCAAGGATATTGTTTCTAGAAACCTTTACTTACTAACAATGAGGTTTCGATATCATGAGACAATACATATCTTCAAAATCTAGACTTACTACATGTGAAGAAACCCATGTGGGATACCGGACTTACTAAACATGAGAGCTCCATCTCATTTACATGCCTTTTCAGTGCTAAGCATTTATTCCCTTTAGTAATCATCATACACATCATAAAAGATCATATTAATCTCTTCTAAACCCCTATATAAACATCTCATCATAGGTATTCATAAGTGAAAACTATCCTTCACATTAGAAACTACATAGAATTGAGTAAGCATTTCACTTAACACTTTATTATAATCATGAGGAACTACATTCAATCATAAAATAATTATACCATAATACTTTCATACTTCATAATGAATTCAATAGTCAAGGGCTAAGGAAGAAGAATACTTGCTATGAACATTAACCACAAATTAGACATCGAATCACTACAATCTAATTAAATCATACTTCATAATTAAATTCAAGAAGAATCAATCTTCATACCTTATTGACCTTTCATTGCCTTCATACTTCCATTACAATGAATTAAATAACCAATGAATAAACAAGGTAAATACAAGAAGTAATGCATAGCAATTACTATTCAACACATTCATATGATCATCATCTTTCATAATTGCTATACAATTACAAGACATAATGAATATAGGGAAGAACATGGGTTCAAAGGGACAATATTTATTTATTAACACGAATTGAACATCAGTACTTACTTAAAAATGATAAAAGACTACAATTCATCACAATTGATTAACAATTTTGTTTTGAAAAGGGAACACATATCTAGATTGAAAACCTAGTTTTGGGATGTTAAGAATCATCTTTGGAAGGGCCTCTTGGGGAAAGGAATCCCAATAATGAAAGAAAGCATACCTTAGTAATGATCTTGCCAAGAATTTGAGATGATAATCTTTGTGAATTCATCCTTGAATACGAGCTCTAGTGTTCTTCAATGGAGGTTGAAGTTTGGGGAAGAGAAAGACTAGAGAGAAGTTAAAGAGATGTGGGTTTGGGGAAATAATGAGGTGTTAAGTTTGTTTAATGTGTTATAACACTTTTATAGTATTTAACTATATTAATTAACCACCCTTTAACCCCTAATTAATTAATTAATTAATTAATTAATTAAATACTTAACCAATTTTACTAACCTTGACCGAAACTTTGAAGTAAACCAGGCCCGTAATCGAGGACTCCTGTCGATGAGGCGTCGATCCAACCACGAACAGTTCTGGTCATCTGTGGTTTGGATCAGAGAATTGGTTTATGAGGAAATTTTTTATGATTCTATGTGTTGGAGAAAGACCACCATGATTGAACGGCGATTCATCGATGAGTCGTTGATTGGCTAGTCGTTTGGCTACTGTTAATTGGATAGTTTAGAGTCAAATGGAAGGGTCCTCTCCAAGGACCCTTATGGTGTTCCTTGGGTAGTCGTACCCAGAAATTTTGAACCTTAACACATTATTATGTATGTTTAAAACCTTTCCATTTAATTACATTTCCACTCCTAAAATACATTAAATCTTGCCAAGGCACACTAGCACATGTTTCAAAATTTACCGGACATTATGGACATTTCTTGATGTTTTGTCTCTAACACTTCCTAAATGTTTCAAATGATATATTTTAGGCAATAAAACAGTATCATAAGTCTTTTCTCTTCATTTAATTCACTAGATTAGATCTTGGACTTCCGTAGTATTACAAATACGATAGAGGAATCAATTATGAAATCAAAGATCTGTTCTAATCGGTTGTAGGAATAGAATTTATCGGAACAATTAAAATAAGTTGCATGGGTTTACAACTAGTGTCAACAAGGGTGGGGGGGGGGGGGGAGATAACATCTTCCAATGAACAACCACAAAAAAGGGAGTAATCAAGTAGAGATGATCCTTGGAGATTTTATCGATTAATTTCCAATTTCGCAAAACATGTGATTACTCTCTTTACATAAAATCATTGAATAAAGTTGGTAGGCTAGACTTAAGATGTAATAGTTATCTATCAATCAACTACTATGCTCAGGTGGTTCTCTCAAACCTCGACAAGCATAAAAATTATGAACAACCCAAAACCTCAATTAATTACTCTCTCTCTCTCTCTCTCTCTCTCTCAAGCTAGATTTGTAGTATCAAATTAAAACTCACTTTCCTAAGGTGAACCTACAACAATCCAAGAACTACATTCATCAGTTGATAACTTTAATTCTTAATCCACCTTCTCAAGCAAGCGTAGAATACTTGGATAAAACTGTATTTTCAACTACACCCATAACCTAATTTAGAAAATTAATCACATAATCAATACCCCAAGAATGGGGTTTCAACCAATCATTAACATATAAAAAATTACAACTACATTTTCCATCAACTAGATGATGAAATCCGAGTCTTCAAAATGTTTAAAATATACTTTTAAATCGAAATCCAACTTAATTCTCCTTAAAATCTACTAAAAATGGAGTTTGGATTAAAAAACCTAGAGTTAGAATGTAACAATCCAAAAATTCATGAATTGGTATAGATCCTCACAGGATGAAATAAGTCTCAAAATACTATTTCTAAGCCTAATATAATGTATTTGACCTAATTAGAAATTGTTAGAGTCAAAATATCGAGAAATGTCCTTGACGTTCGGAGACTAGTGAAATTGAGGTTAGTGTGCCTTGGAATGTCTCATGTGGTCTTATGAGTAGGAAATTAACGAAAATTGGTAGATATTGTTAAACATGTTTTAGAGTGTGTTTAGGGTCGATGAAAACCCTTCACTTTGACCCAAAAAGTTGTCTCTTGACAATGCACATCTATGAGTCAAACGATGGGCCGTCGTTTGATCGACAAGCCGTCGATGGATCCGTAGGTGAACACTTAGTCATTTTCCAAAATTCCCCAAAATTCCAGTCTATGACCCAATCAACGCCTTGCAAGTACAGTGTTGTGATAGACCTACAGACGATAGGTTGAGGTCTCATAGGTTAGGTCTGTCTTGGACTGTCTAATTTTTAGAGGAATGATTTGATTAGTTATTTACTTAGGTGGTTAATTATGGGTAAGGGAGTGTTTAATTTAGTTGTTTAAGGGACTACAATTCCTAACCCTCATTAAACTAACTTACCACCACATAATTCCACAAACCCACATCCCTCTAATTTCTCTCTAGTCTCTCTCCTCCCAAAGTCAAACCTCTATTGAAGGAACACAAGAGATCCAATTCAAGGACGAATTCACCAAGGTTTTCATCCTAAATTAATGTCAATATCATCACTCAGGTATGATTTATTTCACTCTGGGGATTCCTTTCTCCAAGAGACCCTTCGAAAGATAATTTTCAACTTTCCCAAAACTAGGGTTCAATCTAGACATGTGTTCTCTTTTCAAAACGAAATTGTTATTCAATTGTGGTGACTTATAGTCTTTTATCATTGTTTAACTAAGTACTAATGGTCAATTGGTGTTAATCAATCACGATTTCCCCTTTGAACCCTTGTTCTTCCCTACACTCTTTATTCCTTGTAATTCTATAGTAATTGTGTGCAACATAATATATATATATATATATATATATATATATATATATATATAATTAGTTTATATGAATATAAGATAATATATATATTACAATGTAAATTTAAAATAGAATATTTTAAAATAAAATAGAACTATCAATATCGAAAAAATGTTTAATCTGCTTATATAAAATTAGAGAAACAAAACAATGTTGTGAAAACAAGTGCCAATTACCATACAATTTTCAAAAGAAATAAGAAATTCAATTCAATTTTTTTTGTATCTACCATTTGAATTAAAATTTAAGTTAAATTGTTCAACTTTAGTAAAACTATACTTCCACATTTTTTTCATTATTTCAATTTGAATTGAAATAGAGATGTGAATTTCAAAATTGTAATTTTGAAGTTTTAATTGAAAATACAAATATAATATTGATTAGGAAGATAATATTAAAATAAAAAATTCAATTTTTTTATCAATAACAAAAAAAAAAATTTAAAATAAATATTAATATCACTTCTATGTGTATATAAATTTACTTAAATTTCATAGTGTACAGAATAAATTGTAATTTATCCAATTTTTTTTAATTACAATAATCCCTTAATATTTGTATCTTTCGGATACATTAAAGAGTATCTCGGATACATCTTAACTTGCATCGGAGACATAATATGTAGCTCGGATACATTAAAAACTTGCGCGAATGCACAATATGTTGCTCGAATATATTAAAAACTAGCTCAAATGCATAATAAAATAAATCGCATACATAATATGTAGCTTAAATACATTAAATACTGACTCTGATACATTAATATGTAGCTTGGATACTTTAAATATATAAGGAGAGAATAAGGAATTTTAAAGGTTTTTAGAAATAAAAGGGGATATTGGAAATTAGGGAAACATAAGATATGTATTTCAGTAACTTCTACTTAATTATAGTCAATAACAATTGATTTATCAATCTATATTCAAAAATAATTCTTATTGCATATTTAAATAATGTATGACATTATTTAATGATTTGTAAATTGATAATACATGTTTTTTTAAAAAAATCAAAATGCACAAATACATCAAATTAATTAGACATAACTCCTATTTTTTATAACTTCTATTTATTTAAATTAGGGATAATGCCCAAGTACCCCCTCAACCTATGCCCGAAATCTCAGAGACACACTTATACTATACTAAGGTCCTATTACCCCCATGAACTTATTTTATTAATAATTTTTTACCCCTTTTCGACCTACGTGGCACTATCTTGTGGACCCAATGAAGGTTGACTTTTTTTTTCAAACTAGTGCCACGTAGGCTAAAAAGGGGTAGAAAATTACTTATAAAATAAGTTCAGGGGGGTAATAGGATCTTAGTATAGTATAAGTGTGTCTCTGAGATTTCGGGCATAGGTTGAGGGGGTACTTGTGCATTATCCCTTTAAATTAGACTTAAAGCATTCAAATTAAGATCTTGTAAAATGAAATTCATGGAAAGATTGACATCTCTAATTAAGCTAGCACGATAAATACTCAATTGAAGAGGAGTAAGTCGTATAAAATGAATTCTCACATAGTTATCATTTTTTCATGACAAAAAGTTCTAACTATTAAATTAATTATTGCAAAAAGTTTTTGCTTCTTGAAACATAATGTTTATCAAGTTGCTATATATTATTTGAAATTACTTCCTATTGCTTCAATAAGTTTCAGTATGATCGTGAACAAACTTATAATTAACAATAAAATTGTATTATAGCATAAAATCTATGACTACATTTTTAATATGCCACAATTTTTATAACTTGAAAAAAGAACATCTAGCTACAATTTTTACTTCAAATAAGTTATTGTAGTTGAAAGGTCATTACAACTATAATAAATTCAAACTTATTGCAAAAAAATATAATTATCAACTATGAATTTTTATTATAGAAGAAAAGCTACGTGTATTTCGTATAATTACTGCCACAAATTTAATAACTTAAAACTAAATTATTTATTTTAATTACAAATATTTCTTCAAACAAGTTATTGTGGCTAATAGGTTATTATAATTACGGTAAATTGAAATTCATGAAAAAAATAGTAATTAATTACGAAATTTTACTATAGCAAAAACTATATGGCTATATCATTTAACTATTGCCACATATTTTTGTAGCTTGAACAAAAATTATTTATTTAGCCACACTATTTGGTTACAGATAACTATCATGGTTAAAAAGGTGCTATTTCTACTATTATGTTTTTTGGGTCGCAAAAACGTTATAATTAGCTACAAAATTTCATTGTAACAATAAAATTGTAGCTATTTAGATAATTATTGCCATGATTGTTACCAATTATAACAAATACCAGGATTTAGCTTTGTAAACTTACTATTTGTGGCTAAGAAATGTGACGAACTTTTAGATAGCCACGAAATTTGAATTTTATGGCTATAACTAGGCAATAGCTACAATTTTAGAATTCATAGCTTAATTTTCATAGAAATAAGTACATTTTCTTGTAGTGGGTGGTGAGGCGGTGAAAACTTAGGTTGGTAGTTTTGTGATGGTTGAAGGTGGAGGAAAGTGTAATAACGAGGATGTACGGCAGACATGAAAGATGGGTGAGGAAAAGATTATAGGAAGTCTCACTGGCAAGAGTTTCTTTGGTAGATTTGGACGGTTTTAAGGTGGGAATGGGAGAATATGTAGGTGTTTCCAAATTATATTTTATGAAATAAGATTAAATTTCATTGTTTTACTTTTTGTTTAAAATTTTGGTTAATAAATTTTAAAAATAGTTAACAAAGATAATTATGACATGTCATTGATATAGGTGATATGTATTTGACATGTCATCAATTTAAGGGAGAGCGACCTACAAACATGATAAGAGGGAGCTTGCCTAAGGTGTAACCTTTCGTACATATCTATCTAGGTTGACCTCTAAGATAGAGTCCTATGTGAGCACATAGTTAATAGTCAAGGATATTGTTACTAGAAAACTTGACTTGCTAGAGATGGAGGTTTCAATTTCATAAGAAAACACATGACATGGGAATCTGGACTCGCTAACATGAGCAAACCCATGTTTGCATCCAAACTTGCTAAACGTGAGACCCCCATTGTCATGACCAGGTAGAACCCCCTAGACGTAACTGGCGTCTTTGTCCTCGGAGAGGACTTGGAATAACCCTTAGCATTTTTGATAACATATTATAGATCAAAAATACAAAATTTAAAACTTTTACATAATGAAGTATACTTAGACTTCTTACATATCATATATGGACATTACATAGACTCCTCGCATATTTAAGTTTACATAGACTTCTCGTTTAGTCAATATAAACAATACATAGGAAATAGTCTAATACTTTATCTCACAGTAAATCATCGAAAAAGAATTACAATACTTGGGCATAGGCCTTGCTTCAATACAATGTGCCACCTAGAGGCTTACAACAATAGTCTCAAAAGATAAAGGAATTAACAAGTTTCTTTAGAAATAAGCATCATCATAGCTACAATAGAGAAATAGTAAAAGCCCCGAACTTGAGGACCTACCAATAACTTGACAAATAATTCCAAGTCTTCTTACCAAGTGGCCTCCTACACTTCAATGGCCCGAACCTACATTGTTTGGAAAAAGGAAAAGAATATGGGTTAGTACAAACCACATGTATTAAGTATTGAAACATATGCACATAAACCCATTGAAATCATTCTTAAAAGGACATTTTGTTCAAAACCATGCTAAGTCTTTCGGAAAGCCTGTATGTACATACAAGAGCATATCCAAGTAAATAGGTTTAGCATCATTAAGACATAGTCATATCCAATATTAGAACATCCTCAATAATGTCATATCAATATTTATAGCGTCATATTAAGGTCATATCAACATGAATAACATAATCATAATGTCAGAACAACAATACATGTACAAGAGTTCATAAAATCAATGCATATAAGACCCTTACTCACAATCCCATCCTAAGACTACCGTGCAATGCTCATGTGAAGCCCCATAACCCCATATAATCAAGTAAAATAAGTAAAAAACCATAAACAATGTCTACATTTCATATATCTTTATATCCTGCATATTCATTAGCATATATATCAATTTAGACCAATATCATATTCATAAATGAAACTAACATCATATAGGATCATCAACATGAAAAGTAAACATATGCATTAAATTCACATAATAAGTACATGAGAACAACCTCTTAGGACTCCTCTCAAGGTCAACTGGTGCAATGTATAGGTAGAGTCTCATACCCCTACCTACACTAAGTAGAACCCCTTAAGTCACCCTAGTTAGTTTTCACATTATTACTTTCATTCATTCATTTTACGTTCGGGAACAATTTCCTTAACCGACTATATAACATGTGAGCTAAACATGTAATTAACTATATTGAAACCTTACACCAAAATAAAGCGGTCTACTTGCCAATGTAGAAACAAAACATGAACATAGCATTTAGGTGGATCCACTAGCTAGTATTCCTATGGGGGCAACATAGTTAAGGAAATAAGAGATATTTCATGAACACTATACATTCCTATTAGCATTGGAGTCATTATCTCATGAGAATCATTGTAAACCTATCTTCCAACATTGGGAAGGGACACCTCTCATATCTAGTTCGGTCGGTGCTAAGATAAAGTTCCTTTTTGAAGTCTTTAAGCCTTTCTTGATCATCATATCTTAATATAGGCCATAAGACACTAACACCTTGTCTAATAATCTCATTATATCATTAGGTATTGCATGAGAATTTCATTTCAATAAAACCCTTCATGTAATGAGATCACCATATGATGATCATATCATTGTAAGGCACACAAGTGATTCATATTCAACCTTGTAATACCATACCCTTAGCATTATATCACAATTCAACATATTAGAAAGACGCCATCACATTCATCATATAATTATATTCATAATCTAGTCGCATATATTACTTCATTTGAACATAAATGTCAAGTGTAAGCAATCATTATTGAAGTAAAGAACTCATAATGATAATGTCTTACCAAATAGCCTAAGCCTCATTCAAGATATTAACATCAACACAACAATATTCAACCATAAATTAACTTAATATCAACTTATATCACTAATTAATACAATAACCAAGTGTATTGCATCATCACTAATCAAATCAACCTCAATTCATAACCTAGGTTATGAAAAAAGGTTCAATCATGGATTCTTTCATAGAACCGGGTCAAAAACTATGAACTACAAAAAAAAAATTCATAATATATCAATAATAATCAAAGGAATTCAACATCATATCAATTTGAAAGGCCATTCACGAATTTGGATGAAAACCCATCTTTAGACAACATTAGAAACCAATTTTGAATAGCCTCTTGGGGAAAGAGATCCCAAGAGTGAATAGCTTCCATACCTTAGAATTCCTTGAATAATGATGGTGAAAAACGTGTGTCTTCGATCCCCAGAGAAGCTTGAATCTTACACTTTAATGGTGGTCTTTGGAATAGAGAGAGAAAGTAGAGAGAAGTTAGAGAAATTTGGGTTTGGAAATAATGGGGTGTTAAGTTGGTTAAGGCTTAGGGTAGCTTATATAGTCCTTTAAATAACTTAATTAACCACCCCTTAACACATACATAATCACCTAACAAATTAACCAACTAACTCACTAAACTTAAAACATAAAAGTGAAGTCGAGTGACAAACTACAAAGGCCTGTGTACGATCCGTAGACCAGTCGACGGCTTCGTACTATCACTCTGTCGTTTGTGACAGAGAGTGCATTTTGATCCACTTTAGGAAAATTGCTAAATGTAAACAAACTACAAAAGACAATGGAGTGTTGATCAAATGACGACTCGATTCTTGTGCTCGTGGCTACACACTGTCCAAAAGACAATTTTGATGTCTAAATGTAAGGTCCTCCTGAAGAACCCTTAGAGTGGCCCTTGGGGAGTCGTATCCAAAAGTTTCAATCCTAAAAACACTCATCTATATGTTTAACTTATTTTTACCAAATTGTACTGAATTCCGACTCTTAAGGCCCCTTGAAACTTCCCAAGGAACACTAGTTCATATTTCATAATTCTCTGGACATAATGGTCGTTTCTTGACGTTTTGACTCTAACACTTCCTAATTAGTTCCAACACATTTGTTTACGCTTAGAAACAATGTTTTCAGTATTTGTTTATCATGGGAGTATCTATACTAGTCATGGACTTTCAGAGTGTTAAATTATCCCCTCCTCGGGAACATTCGTCCCAAATGACACCTAAATCTTTTTATAGAGAGAATATGAGACTCTATACCAGAAGTCCAACTAAAATAAGCATCAACAACATAAAACCATTATGAATCACAACCCATAGGAGTAATTCACTACTTCATTCAACACATAACCATGACATTACACATAGCAACTCGATTCACAATTTACCACATATAAGATCATAACGTCACAACTTGAGGAAATATCTTCTTAATATCTACATAACCTCCACATAAACATCAAGAGTCACTTATGCAAACTTTCTGTTAAATCCCATTAAACATGCTAACTATCATTTATGTCTCATCCTGAAACTACACCATAGAAGATATGACATTCTTTGAATGCAACTGGCGTACTTGACCTCTCGAAAGTCTTGTACATGCCCTTTTTTATCGTGCATCGCATATACATTATGAGAAGTAGTGCGGAATTAAAACTTTTCACAAAGCATAAGAGTATCTTTAATAACATATTTAATTTGAAATCATAGAAAATACTAAGTCTCAATTTCATCAAAGCTTAGACATGAGAATACTTGGTACACGACCCATACTTCAAAATATAGAAATACTTAGTCTATTACAATACTTCAATAAAGGAAATAAAAGACATCTTATGCCCTCGAGTCAAATGAGGACATACTTCAACTTCACTTGAATGATGCTACAATCCAAGTCTTGCTTCCCAAATGCTCCTCACCTACCAACCACTATAGAGATAGATAAAAGCATGGAATTAGTACAACCACACTTACTAAGTATAACATAATGCATAAAATCATGAAACAAATATTTATTGGAAATATGCATCTTTTTGACTTAAATATCATAACATATCATAAGAAAAACATTTAACACCTTAGAAAAATATAATATAACATTTAAGAAATTTAGTTCATTTATACAAATCCTTACAGTGAACTATGTCACTTTACAGTGACTATTTCTTAAAGTTAAAATGAAGTTTCTCAATTTCATACGGAACTCTTCCAGCATGCAATCCTCTCACTACAAACTATCGTAAGACTCACTTATGTAACAAAAAGAGAGACCACCCATACAACCTCTTTTGGCACACCTAAATGATCGCTAAGACCACATGTACAGAGATCAACACACTTACAAGACACAAAACAAATGAATCTGATATCCTTCTACTAATGGTGATTCTAAGTCTCAATTTGAGTGGGTTGTGAAGCAACCACCCATAAAATCCCATACACACACGCTTAAGCAATCCTATAGACTACTTATATATAATAATTCTCCCTTAATACATCATGATATATATAATATGGCATTCTCCTCCCAAAGGATATTAAAAGACTTAAGTAAATCAAGAAGATAACGTCCATGATTGACCTCTTTAAGCTTACCTATATAATCCTTAAGACTACCTAAGGCTTAGATAATGCATACATAATCAACTATCTAACCTAATGAGAGTCATTCTTAGGACTTATCTAGGTATGATACGAAGTGACCATTCTTATTCTCCCTTGAGAAATCTTGAAGGGTCCTTCTTCAAGGACCCTTGGATGCTCCTTGGGGTAGTTTGCCCAGACATTTCCAACACAAATATGTTCGTATAGAGAGTTTAGGACCTCTAATATGGATTTCATCCAAAACGAACACGTAAAACTCGACGAAATATGCATAGACACGCAAAGTCGTTTCAAGGCAAGCCTTTCGAACATCATGGACGTTCTTGGATGTTTGACCTCCAAAATTCATGAAACTTGACACACTTCCTATAAATACTATATTAAGTCATATAATGAACTCATTAAATCATGAAACACACTATTAGGCACATAGGTGACTTAGTGGTCGAACGTCTTGGTCTTCCCTTGGCGTTTCACTTTAAAATCATCTAAAACTCTAGACACTGCTTCAATATAACATTATAGATCAATTTAGGAGATTAGACCATCATGAAAAAAATGTTAGGCTCTACATTCACCTAAGTCATTTTCGAGGTATTACAATCTCCCCCATTCGGACAACATTAATCCTCGAATGACAATAGCCACTCTCCGAACACTTCCAAGAATAGAGATTCAATTTTCAACTCATGATCATACTAAATAACATATCATACAATAGAAACATATAAGATAACATCAATTTAACATTATATAGAGAATCACAAAACAATAAGAAACTAGAATAAATTCTATAACTCATTATGCTATAAAACAAACATGTTTCATTCTAAATAGCAAAAACTCATATTATATTCAATATCATACTCTTATATGTAAATTATAACTACATTAAAATAATGTTATAACAAACAATGAATTAGTCAATTTTCAAAAATTCTTATAATGAACTGGCATTGCATTACAGTGAATTATGCAATTTTTCCTAAAATGCATCTTTTAGGCAATTCATGATGGAAACATGCTACTTTGCAATGTAGAAAAACAAAAAGACATCTTTCAACATAATTATAACTTCATAAAATGCACAATGGAAGGAATCAATGAAATTTAATTTCAACAAGACCCATAAAGACAATGCACATTCAACATAGTTCTATGACTTTCTACTCTCAAGGTTGAGTTGAATAGAAGAGATAAGTCAATCAATCAAAACTGATTCAATCACCATACTCCCCCACTTATAAGTAACTCATACCACTAAATGTATACAAAAACTTACCATCATCCTTATCCTTATCAGGCTTTACTCTTTTAGTCCGGAGTGCATAGTAACACCTCTTATATGGAGCATCATGCTTTGGAACATTAGGACCAACTTGTTTACCCTCCCTTCCTCTAGCCACAATGGTAGGACAATATCTCACCTTGTGATAATCCTTCCCACAACCAAAGCAACAACTAGTACCGGCTAGACATTTCCCATAGTGCCTTTTTCCAAAAGTGACACATGTAGGCTATTCATTTTGAGAACCACCTCCTCTCTCAAATTTCACCTTAGCATTCCTAGTTTTTTCTTGAGTTTGAGCCCTCTTCTTGGACTTTGGTTGATCTTGATCACTAGAACCACTCTTTTTCAAGTTTCTAGACATCCTCTTAAGTTTGGACTTTTCAATGAATTAGAAATACACCATGAGTCTAACTAGGGTCATATCATCATATAGTATGGCCGTACGTCATTCTTCCTTCACTAGATCGGTGACACCCATCACGACCCTACTCATCTAATCCCTAGAGTTAGAAACAAGGAACAAAGCATATTTAGACAACATATAGAACTTCAAATGGTATTCTTCAACACTCATATTGCCTTGCATGAAATTAATAAACTCCTTTACCTTAACCTCCATCCTTTCAGGGGAAAGTACTTTCCAAGAAAAACTTCCTTTAATTCTTTCCACTCAATAGGACCCGACTCAACCAACCTATTGTCTTTCCATTGTGAGTACCACACTTCAGCAAGATCTTTCAATTGATAGGAATCAAACTCCGCTTTCTCTCTAGAAGTCACTCTCATAACATGCACTTTAGTATACACCTCATTAATAAACTCTTGGAGATCCTCTCCCACCTCAGAGCCAAGAAATATAGGAGGATTCATCCCCATAATTTTTCCCAACCTAAAGGTCATAGTTCTCTCCACAACATATACTTTAGGTGCAATTCCCATATTAACATGGGTAGTTAAAGATCGAGCGGAAGTAAGTAAAGACTCTCTAATCTCTCCATTAATCAATTTTAGAGGAACCAACAGAACACCATTACTTCCACCCACAATAGGGACTCGATCATCTTGAGCACCTTGAGCACCTCGAGGAACTTGCTCAACTTGCATAACATGAGGAGGAATATCCTCATTCAAATCATTCTCCTCAACTCTCATAGCCAGTGTCCTTCTCGTATTCATCTTCCTAGAAACACAAAGAAAAACCATATGATAAGAGTACTCATAACCTTTACTCTACGGCACGAAATAAGAGTAGAAAAGAAGTTGACCTCTATCGTCCTATAAACTCTCGCCCATAGATGTGTCGTGACTCACACCAATGGTCAAGACTCTAATAGATGTGACTTGATGAGAACTTTTCATTCCTAAGTGTACTTTCATAACCTGTAATCTGATACCAAGCTTGTCACATCCCAAAACTACACCTAGAAGATATGTCTTTCTCGAAACGCAACCGGCATACTTGACCTCTTGAAGGTCTTGTACAAGCCCTTTTGTATCATTCATCGCATATACATAATGAAAAGTAGTGCGCAATTAAAAATTATCACAAAATATTAGAATATCTTTAATAACATCTTTTATTAGAAATCATCGCAATTACAAAATCTCAATCTCATCAAAGCTTAGACACGAGAATACTTGGGATAGGGCCCATATTTCAAAACATAGATATACTTAGTCTATTCCAACACTTCGATAAAGGAAATAAAAGACATCTTATTCCCTCGAGTCAAATGAGGACATACTTCAACTTCTTTTGAATGATGCTACAATCCAAGTCCTTCTTCCGAAATGCTCCTCACCTACCAACCACTATATAGATAGATAGAAGCATGGAATTAGTACAACAACATGTATTATGTATGACATAATGCATAAAATCATGAAAACAGACATTTATTGGAAATATGCATCTTCTTAACTTAAATATCATAAAATAATCATAAGAACAACATTTAACATCTATGAAACACATATGATAACATTAAGTAATTTAGTTCATTTATACAAATCCTTGTAGTGAACTATGTCACTTTACAATGACTATTTATTAAGGTTAAAGTGTTGTTTCTTAACTTTACAAGGAACTCTTCCCAACATGCAATACTCTCACTACAAGCTATCTTAAGACACACTTAAGTAAGACAACGAGATACCTCCCATATAACCTTTCTAGGCACCCCTAAATGATCCTTAAGACCATATATAATGAGATGAACACACTTACAAGACACCAAACACATGAACATGAGAGCCTTCGACCAAAGATAAATCTAAGTCTCACTTGAGTGATTTATGAAGCGACCACCCTGCAATCCCTTACACACACGTTTAAGAGATCCTATAGAATACCTAGAAAAAATCATTTTCACTTAATACATCATCATATAGATAATATGACATTCTCCTCCCAAAGGCTATCAAAAGACTTAAGCAAATCAAGAAGATAAAGTCCATGATTGACCTCTTCAAGCTTACTAAAATAATCCTTAAGACTACCTAAGACTTAGATAATGTATACAAAATCAACAATCTAACCTAACTAGAGTCATTCTTAAGACTTATCTAGGTAAGATACGAGGTTTCCATTCCTATGCCCCCTTCACACTTTAACAAGATAACCCTTAACTACTCTAGAAAAGTAATTAGTCATTTCACATGCTTTCTTAACGTAAGTCATTACATTTATTAGTTCAAGACTCATTCATCACATAAAGACGTTCAAGTACTGCTCTTGGACAAGACCTAGAAACTCTAACCAACACCTTCAAGCCTATTGTGCAATGTCTATATAGAGTCCCATACCACCACCTAAACTTCATAGAAATTATCTAATGGTAGTAGGTATCTGATATAATGAGAATAGGCAATAACCGGCATAGACCATAATGTAATCCGGAGTTCTAACCTACTACGATAAGGGTGTTGTAGTTGCCAACGGTAGAACCAGGATACATCCTGTGTAGGGACATGGTTAAGGAATATGAAGGAATTTTATGCACTCTAGTCTAATTCTCAAGTAGAGTTACATTGTACTCTAGTATCCTTCTCATGTAGGGCTACTTTCTATGACATAATCAGTCGGTGCTAGCCTTTGTTCTCATAGAGTAATTGACACTAAAGGATCAAATGAAGAGGTTCCTTTTCTAGTTCAAAACCAAATCACATTCACCTCACCAAAGAGGTCAACTAGGGCTACCTTTCAATGGCGACTATGATAGCTCATTATGACTTTCCTAAGGACGATATTATGTCGTCCCAGCCAATCACCCCTATGTCCATCATCCTTTAAATGAAGTATACCATTACGACTCTTCGACTTCAACATTCATAACCTTACCACTATGTGTAAGGTTCCACGTACATGACCTTTTTAACATCATTTAATGTAACGACCTGTTTAGTCGTTTTGAGCAGCAGATTTTATTTCTGGAAAAATAGGCTGAGACGACGGAACCCACGACGGTCCGTCATGGGCACGACGGACCGTCGAGGGGGTCTCGTTCCAAAACACTTAGAATTCTGAAATTTGGGTACTGAAATCGACTCTCTGAACTTCGTAACGAAGTGGCAGGACGGACTGTCACAGGCATAACGGGTCGTCACAGGCCCTTCAGTAAATTCGAGTCTCTGAACTCTCTGACGAAAGCAGCAGGACGGACCGTCGCAGGCACGACGACCCGTCACAGGCTGCGTAATCCCAGGCAGGGTCGGATTTCTTTAAATGTTTTAACGGACGTTTTGGACTATTCCTGCTATAATTATAAATTTAGTGGGTTAATGTTAATAATTTAACTACTTGAGGGTTAAAAGAAATAACCTTGAATTAATTAATTGGTTAATCCACCATCTTTTATACTTAATTATATGCTAATTAGGGTGAAAGAAAGAGGGTTTGAATAAGAAAAATAGAAAGAACAGAGGAGAAAGAGAAGAACGATCAAGAGAGAGGAGAAACGAAGAGGAAAACAAAGCCTTGGGGAATTTGCTTGTTTGATCACTAATCTTCGGTGGAGGTAGGTTATGGTTTATGCTATTCGTAGTAAACTCTTAATAGCGAATGATATGTATTTGGGTAGTGTTGTAAACCCTTCTATATGCTTAATTGTATGCTTGCATGAATGTGATTATATAATTGTGATAAATTAAGCATGATGAAGCTATTGAATCCTAAATCTTGAAAAACCCTAATCTACTTTTTAATGATGATGCGTTGATATAAAAGAAGGCTTGATGAACGAAAGTAGTGAGATTAGGGATCGGGTGTAACGTTCCGACACCAGGATAGTATATGGATCGGGTGCCACGTTTCGGTAGCAGGATAGTATGATGAGGATCGAGTGCCACGTTCCGGTACCAGGATAGTATATGAGGATCGGGTGCCATGTTCCGGTACCAGGATAGTATATGAGGATCGGACTGTCACGTTCCGACACCAGGATAGTATATGGATCGGGTGCCACGTTCCGGTACCAGGATAGTATATGAGGATCGGAGTGTCACGTTCCAACACCAGGATAGTATATGGAGCGGAGTGTCACGTACCGACACGAGAGAAATAAAGATAATGAATCTTGAAAGATGTTAATATACTCAATTTAATGAACCTAATTCCCAAATGAGTATGATGGGGAGGCATGAGTCCTCATTGATGTGCTTGGTGTTGTGACCAAGGGTTATGGTAATTGTAAATGCCGCATGTTGAGTATTGTAGTTGATTTTATGATATTATCTGATATATACTGTTTTCTATTTTGAGTTGGCCGATGATATCTACTCAGTACTTGTGTTTGTACTGACCACTACTTGTATGTTTCTTTCTTTGTTATTTGTGGAGTACAGCGAACGTACCGTCGTCTTCAACTCAACCGCAACTCTAGCCAGTTTTCATTACACCGGATTTCAGGGTGAGCTAACGCTTCTAGCTTGGACTGGATTTTCTTCTTCATGTCTTGATGCGTTGAAGTTCCGACATGGACTAGCTTTTTATTTGTTCTAGCTTTCTAGATACTCTTAGAATTAGAAATTTGAGGATAGATGTTCTTGTGATGATGACTTCCAGATTTTGGGTATAATAATAAGTGTTTGAGTTTTAGAAGTTATTAATCTATTTTTATTAATGAGTTTTAAGTCTTCCGCATCGTATTTTGTTCATTATGTTTGAAATGATGGGGTTTAGATTAGTTGGTTCGCTCACATATGAGGCTATGTGTGGGTGCCACTCACGACGCGTTTTGGGTCGTGACATTTAAGGTCTCACATATCATTCACTTATACATGACAAGGGTGTAATAAGCGTACCTAATCAAGACATATAGTATTCACATATCATCCATACATGTATCAAGTAAGGGACACAAGTCTACCAAAAAAATACAATACATTCTTTACTTTATCACATATAACATATCATTCTTTGAAGCGCTTAGCAATGACCCTTATAATCTTTATGTCATCCTATACATTATGATATCGTAATCAATATAACCATAACAACTCATATAGTAAAGTAGGAACAATCATCATCAACATATAAGACTACACATATAAGCATATAGTCATAGTCTACATGATCTCATAACATACAAAGAAAGAACACATGCTTTACATTAACCACATGTATATATATATATTCATACTTCAAATAAATCAACTACACAAAATATCATAGTACTTTAAGTATTGCCGACATGGCTATGATAATCATAACACATAAAGTAACGCCAACAAGGCCACATCAATTGCAAGTAAAGCACGTAGAATGTCACACCCCGGTCCTAGACTCTAGTTGAGAGCGGCCTCGTTAACCTCTCAGAGGTCGCAAACAGGCCTATTCTTCGCCTTCATCACAATCAAACAGTCAAATTTAGATTAAAATTTAAATCTTTTTAACTTTACTGAAGTGTACTTAGACTTCATATAATTTCTGCATAAGAGTGATATACTAACAACTCAAATTAAACAACCATCTATTAACAAATTGAACAATTGAAATGGAGAATTAATAATATCATTAATAGTTGCAAAATTGTCCTTAATACGAAAGCTTGAACAAATGTTTGAAAGGAAACTCTAGGGACAAAATCCACTAGCTATGTCTAATCTACTAAAGCTAGAATATAATTTGTAGGCATCCTTGAACTCAAGAGGACCTACCAAAGTGTGAAGGTACTAGTCCAATCCACTTCAACTGATCTACAATCTTCTTCAAGGACTTACACCTATAAAAATAGCAATTGTATATGGATTATTTCACACTTGTACTAAGTATGGGTGTATGCACATAAACACATAAGGACTATGCATGATCACGGAAAGCTCTTCCTATAGCAACATGCCATTTTTGGAAAGTGAAGTCATTTCACTTTCCTAACTGGATATTTATGAACCAGTCTATGAATATCACATATTTTTATTCATTTAAATAAGATAACTCATTTTCGATATGAATATAACACCTTGGAATCATAAATATAATTCTAGAACAACTCAAGCAATATTTAATATTTTTGCTCCCCCTTAGACCGAGAGCTCCCTCTCCCGGACTTTTGTTTATTTTTTAGTCTTTTTTTCTTTTTGTTGTGTAGTTCAATAATATCCTTTGACACAATGTTTTACTTACGAGTTCAATGATTCAATGTAGTCCCATTAAAACAATGAATCAAGTAAGTAATCCAAAAGACTAAGGAAATGATTTGACTACCCTACTCACAAGTTATTCTTTCCACTCTTGTTAAATTGGGCGTGAAGTCTTTATAAGTCAATCTTTATTGGATATGCCCATTAGTTGATCATTTGCATAATATAACTATGCTGGGGCAAATATTCACACTCCGGTTGATGAATCATTATGTTTTGCTCCTTTTATTGGCATAAAACAATAACTTTTAAAATTTCATTCTTATCAAACACTGATGATTTGATATACTTATGCTTTTGCTTACTTAGTTCACTTTGAACATACATATCTTCTTATTTGATCTCATGGTCACGTTTAACATGCTAGGTTGACTTAGAATATTCTTTTAAGACGTAGGGATCTTTTTGTGCAATGACTAAGAATGACTTACATCATTACGTAGTCTAACTTTCACCCTTTGTGCATCCTATCTGAACACCTCTCATCTTCCTAGTTCATTCTTTGTTTCTTACATACTTTCATAAAGAAATTTTTATCTTTAACCGACATCGATAATGTGAGCTAACAAGAAATCCAGAGTCTTTCCTACACTGAAAAGAGGTGGTTCAACGGCAAAACTGAAACCAAATACTTCCTAGCTTTCTTAGGTGGATCCACTAGATAGTAACCTATGCTGGCGACATATTTCAAAGAATAGAAGAATTTGGAGAACCTTATCCACCTTGGTGGTAGTCTCATCTGATGAGGCATACATGTGCTTTCACAAGCTCATTACTAGTCTATCGGTGATTTGCTCAATTTATCATACATTAAAACTTTTAGAGTTGACTCATACATTATGGAAGCTTGCTTCTAGTATGAGGTATGCTTAGCTTAATGGATGACTTGTCATCCATTTTTATACTTGATGAATGTTAACTTAAATCTTACATTATTATTATGCTGTTAATGACACTTGTCTCACAATTTCTAACACCCTCTTATTTGAGTATCTTCGTCATAATTGTTTAGGTGCAAGTGAAACTTGTCTCACTTCCTTTAACACACTATTCTAGCTCAATTTCATAGATCATAAGCTTTTAGTTATTTCATTATTCACCTTATCTTGTCCAATGTTATTTGGTAGTCTTGTACCATTCATTATGAAAGTTATAAGGAATTATTCAATATGATACTATGTTCACAAGTTCATTTAGAGAGGGTATGTTGGGACTTGTCCCAATCATTAGCATACCCTAGGTTATGAGTTCATTGAGTCACATCTTGTCAAGTCAATTTTTAACATTTATTTTTCCTTCCAAGAAACATCATAATTTACATTGGCCATATAAGATTGGTATAACTTTGTCATTAGCCAATTCTATATCATATCTTGGAAATAATATTGCGGGCCAATTTATTGGCATAACCCAATCTTTCACTAAAAACTTGTCATGATATTATCACTAGCCAAGTCAATTAACTTCATGTATATAGTATAGTAATCTCATTATTTTAAGCAAGCCAACTTTTAATATTTTCATCTTCTCGAATATAATTGGCATTACAATATTTCTCATCTCATGTAAATGATACTCTAATCATATGGATCTAACTTAAAGGTATAATTCGACATTATACAATCACAGAAACCTACACATAATGATCAGTTAGCACTACGCACCAACAACATGCTCGAGATTTTCATCATACATACTACTAACATTGGAAATAGAGAGAACTAGGGAGATAAACATTCAATAATTTCATTGGGAACAACCCTAGTTTTGGTTTTTATTATGTTCAAAATGTTTGAAAATCCTCCTAAGAAAGGAATAAAAGAGAGAAAACCCATACCTTATTGTTGAATTGAATCAAGGGTTTTTATGGATAAACGTGAGTCGAAGTCTTAGGAACTGAATATTAATTAATCTAACTTAAGCTAATTAATTTGGTTAAATAAATTAATTATCTAATTACCAAAATGCCTCTCCTACATTGACTAAAAATAGGAGAGCATTTGACTTAAACAAATTCTGAAAATTTGCTAAGGGTTCGGGTTGGACCATAAATTTACATTATTTTGGTAATTTAATAAATTAAGACACCAAGGTAATTACTAAAGTACCGCTAAGTCACTAGGACCATAACCAACTCCTTTGGACCATCCTAGATTAGGTACTTGGATGTTTCTTTAGTTAGTTACTCGGCTAGTGTCACTCGGTTAGGTCTTAAGATTTCGGGTACAATAGGTTGTTTATTTTAGTTAGTCCTAGGTTAGTTAGCTAGTTAGATATGTTAGTTAGAGACTAGGATTGATTAGGAAGCTAGGCCCCACGTGTCTTGATCCGACGCGCGCGTTCCCCTTCTTTCCCTAATCGAATCAGTTGGGCTTGGTTGCTTGGTCTCTCGGCCGGTAGAACATGTGCTTGCACATGAGTTGCTGCAAACTTCTTGTCCCAAGGATCCTAACTCTATCCTTTAGCACTACTTAATCTACATGATCATTTTTAAGGATTATGTGCTATGGTACCTAGGCTTGACATTTGGATGTCTCGTACCTATTGTGCTAAGAATTTAATGCGATTAGCTTAGGGTCTTCATTAAACGTACTATTCCTAAACAAGATAGAATTGGAGCATTTGAACATGAAAGTATATCTTAAGTTACTTGTTAATATATAGAAATTGGCTAACACCCTTAAGCCAATATTCTCTAACATGCCAAATATTACTCAATATTTCCATTGATATGCCTATTTACCCGAATACATATTCTTAAGACCTAATAGAACCTTCACTAAACAAGTACATTTTCTGGAATGTACATTATCCCTCCCCTTAGGAACATTGATCCCCGAATAACACTACACATCATTTTTAATCAACGAGGGTATTTTCAAAAAAACAAATCAATATTCTTAAAACATTACTTTTTGTGAATATCTGATTCACAACTTACTCTGGATGATGCACATCACTCAAAAGTTATCTGAAGCTTCATATATGAGATTGAGGAACTTCCTTCTCAATCTCACTTTAACTCAATGCATATCACAACTCATGCGACACAAAAATCATGTCAATGCTATACAAAAACAGCAACATGAATGCAAGCATGAACTCATATTAACTCATATAGTACAAGTATAAAACACACAATTATGGACTTAAAACACCAAAAACAACTAATGCACAAAAATCAAGAGTTTCAAAAACATAAGCAGACTTAGGAAAAGTATATCTAACCTCACGAAGAGAACAAGTGAGGGTAACAGGATATCATGTCCCGCCTGAGCTTCCCATGTTGCTCCCTTAACAAGGTGGTTCATAAATAACACCTTTACGGTTTCAACCTCCTTTATCTTCATCTACTTCACTTTGCGATCTAAAATTTCAACTGGAACCTCTTCATAAGAAAGTTTCTAGTCGACTCCTAACCCCTCAACAGGCAAGATGGATGATGGATCACCTAGACACTTTTTAAGCATTGAAACATGATACACTAAATGAACATAAGCCAAGTCATTTGGTAACTTCAATGCATAGGAAACATTTTCGACGTGTTGTATGATCTCATAAGGACCTATATACCTCAGAATCAACTTCCCTTTGTTGCAAAACTTTATAACTCCTTTCATGGGTTATATCTTCAGGTAGACTTGATCACCTACCTCGAACTCAAGAGCCCTCTTCTTGTTATCAACATAGGATTTTTGACGACTATAAGAAGTAGCCAATCTATCCATAATCATTCTCTCCTTTTCCATATCCTCATGTATGATCTCAGGTCCAAGGGTGGAAGACTCTCCTACCTCAAGCCATACAACTGGGGACCTACATCTGCTGCCATACATTGCTACAAAAGGTGCCATCCCAATATTGGAATGGTAGATATTACTATAAGAGAACTCAATCACTTGAAAGTGATCATGCCAACTCCCCTTGAAGTCAATAACTCATGCTCTAAGCATGTCTTCAAGGGTCTGAATGGTACTCTCTGCTTGTCCATCCTTGTGGGATGAAAAGTATCACTAAGCTTCACCTGTGTTCCCAAGCTCTTTGGAAAGATCTCCAAAAGCGAGAAGTGACATGGACTCCTTTATCCGGAATGATAGATAAAAGGATCCCATGACACCTCACTCTTATCAGTATACAGCTTGGTATAATCTTCGGCCCTGTATGTAGACTTCACACGAATGTAGTGAGTAGACTTAGTCATCCTGTCAACACTGACCCAAATGGAATCATGAAGTTTCCTGGTACTAGGCAGACCAACCACAATGTTCATATTAATTGCTTCCAACTTCCATGTTGTGATCTTAATCGACTAGGTAAAACCTCCAGGCTTAAGATTTTCGCCTTAACCTGTTGGCAATTGGGGCACTCCTCTACAAGATCAGAAATATCTCACTTCATACCTTCCCACCAATAGATTTCCTTGATATCATGATACATCTTTGTGGAACCTGGATGAATGGAATATCTGGAGCCATGAGCCTCTGCAATAATTGTAGGTCTCAGATTGTCAATATACCCTGGTATCTAAGCACACCATCCCTCTTAGGGACAATAATTTATTCAGCTTACTCAACAAAGAGTCTTTTAACTCCATGAGTACTGTGTCGAGATGTATCCTATCTTTAACATATACAACAAATGAGGATTCAAAACTGGAATGAACTAAAACACCCCCACTTGGAGTATCTACCAGCCGTACACCTAACATAGCTAATTGGTGTACCTCTTTAACTTGATCCTTCTTCTCATCATTAATATGAGACACATTTCCCATGCTGAATCTGCTCAAAACATCGTCCATTACATTGTCTATACATGGGTGATAGTGGACACTCATGTCATAATCCTTGAGCAGTTCTAGCCATCTTCTTTGACGAAGATTCAATTCTCTATATGTAAAAACATACTGAAGACTATTATGGTCAGTAAATACATAAACATATACACTATATAAGTACTGTTTCAAAAGTTTTAATGCAAATACCACAATAACTAAGTGAAGATCATGGGTAGGGTAATTCTTCTCGTGGATTTTCAACTGTCTTGATCCATATTCAATCACCTTGCCATACTACATCAGAACACATCCTAAACCTACTCGAGAAGCATCACAGTACACCACATACCCTTTACCACTCCTCGACAATGTGAGAACTAGGGCTGAAGTGAGTCGATCTTTGAGCTCTTTGAAGCTCTTTTTACAAGTTTCAGACCACTCAAACTTTGCCTTATTCTTTGTTAAAGCTGTCAATAGAGCCTTAATAGAAGAAAAACAAACCTGCGATAGTAATTAGCCTAACCCAAGAAACTCTGGATGTCTATAGGAGTGAGGGGCTCGACCAGTTCTTTATGAACTCAATCTTTTTCTCATCAACCTCTACACCCTGGTCGAACACAACATGGCAAAGGAAGGTCACTGATCTCAGCCAAAACTCACATTTGCTGAATTTTGCATACAGTTGATGTTCCCTAAGTACTTGGAATGTTATTCTCAAATGTTTTTCATGCTCTTCTCTAGTCTTAGAGTGTATGAGGAATTCATATATGAATACTATGACGAAAGAATCCATGGATTCATGAAAGACCATATTCATAAGGTCCATAAACGCGGCTGGTGTGTTAGTGAGACCAAATGACCTGATAAGGAACTCGTAATTTACCATACCTAGTATGGAAGGCAGTCTTAGGAATGTCCTCTTGTGTCAATCTAAGCTGGTGATACCATGACCGCAGATCTGTTTTAGAAAAGAATCTTAAACCTTGGAGCTGATCAAATAGATCATCAATTCTGGGAAGAGGGTGTTTGTTCTCTATAGTGACTTTATCGAGCTTCGGATAATCGATACACATTCTAAGGGTTCCATCCTCATTCCTAAAGAACAACACTGGAGAACCCTTAGGGATATGCTCGGCTGGATGAAGCCCTTATAAAGTAGATCTTTTAACTGCAACTTCAACTCTTTCAGTTCAACTGGAGCAATTCTATTAGGAGGAATGGAAATTTGTTTAGTGTTGGGATCTACGTCAACTCCAAAGTCAATTTCCCGTTCAGAAGGGATTCCTGGTAAATCCTCTAGAAAGACATCTTGATACTAAGTCACTATGGAAACAGAGTCTATTGAAGGAACTTTATGTTCTAAGTCATTGACTCAAACTAAGTTGTATAAATACCCCATTAGATAATGTCTTATTGTCTTTGAGATGGGTAACTAATTAGCTTGTTGGATTTGAATTATGCCCTTCCCATTCCATCTCTAACTCATTAAGAGACTGAAACCTTATTACCCTGTTTCGACAATCTATGGCAGCATAGCATTTATGGAGCCAATCCATACCCAAAATTATATCAAAGTCAAGCATGATTAATTCTATTAGGTCAGCATAGGTAAATTTATCAATAACAGTTATTGGGCTATCTCTATATACTCTTTCAGCTCAAATGTTATCTCCTATGGGTGTACTACCAGAAAAGGTTTATGCAAGATCTCAGAAAGCAAGTCAAATTTACTAGCTAGTAAAGGAGTAACAAAAGACAAAGTGGATACTTGATCTAACCATGCATACACAGGAAAAGAAAGGACATGCAAGGTAACAGTGACCACATCAGTTGACTTTTCCTGCTCCTCTCTACCTTTCAAAGCATAAAACCTATTCCTCTTGAGAGTCTCGGCTGCAACAGTAGGATTAGGCCGAGGCTGAGTATCTGCCTTGACCTAATTCTTCACATGTGTGCAGTCCTTGATCATATGCCCACTCTTGTCACACCCATTGCGGGCATTAGAACCTACTATGCACTCACCTCAATGTAAACAGCCACACTTACCACACGACTTTCTGTCATGCTAGGCATCTCTATCATTGCCCTTCTTGGGGTCAGACTTGTCGCCTTTTTCATTAGTGTTCCTGGAAGGAGTATTAGCACCTTAGTGCTGGTGCCCCTTCTTGAACTTGGGATTGTCTTGGACTCTAAATTAACTCATACTAGTGCTAGAACTAGATTGATCTGAGGGCCTAGGCTTCTTGCCATCTCAATCTCTCTTCCTCCAACAACTCTCCTCCACCTACTGTTCATGTACCATCAACCTAGCAAGGTCCATGTAGTCATTAAATATGGCTGCCCAACATTACTCCTCTAGATCCTCCGATACACCAGTCACAAACCTGCTCAGCTCATCCCTTCTACTGGACACCAGAGAAGAAGCAAATTTGGAAAGTTTAACAAATTTCAAGTAGTGTTCCTTGACTGACATATCTCCCTGACGTATGTTTATGAACTCCTCAACCTTGGCCTCTCTCTGCTCTCTGTGAAAGAACCTCTCCACGAATACAGTCTTGAGAATGTCCCAAGTGTGGGGACTTCTCCTAGTGCTCGGCCATCTACCCACATCTTGTACCATACCTGAGCTACATCCTTGAGCATGTATACATTCAACTCAGCCTTCTCCTCTTCATTGACACCGATAGCACAAAGAATCTTACTAACCTCGTCCACAAACTTTTGGGGATCCTCATTGGTTTTTGACCCAAAGTACACTGGAGGATTCATCCTGGTGAAATCTTTCAGTCTGCTAGCCATGGTGCTAGCATGTGGGTTCTCCCTGGGAGAACCCTGTCTAGTGGCCTGGGCTGTGATAGCATGTGCTTGAGCAATGATGGATTGGGCCATGTGAACCAATACTGGTCTCACTTCTTCATTTGTCAACACAGCTGTTGACAGGCACTTCCACTCCAGCAGCTGGAATTTGAGGAGGAGCTTGGTTTTCCCAAGCAGCTGCTTCTCCAACTCCTCCTTCCTGGATTTGTTCTTGTGTTCATTTTTCAATGCGAACACACAAGAAGGAAGTTAGATTCTACAATGACACAAAATTCAAAACTCAACACAACACGATAAAGAGTAGAAGAAGGGAAGATTCTTAATATTACTAAGTCTCTAAATCATGGTTTTGGTGAACTTCACAACCATACGATAGAAACAATGCAACATGGTTGTTTCTAGCCCTAGTTCCTAGGTAATTTAACCTCATGCTCTGATATTAAGTTTGTCACACCCGGATCGTAGACATTAGATGATACAAGCGTCGTTAACCTCTTATAGGACGCAGACAAGCCTCCTCTTAGCTTTAATCACAATCATACATTTAAATTTAGCAGAAAATTTAAAACATTAAATCTTTTTAACTTTACTGAAGTGTACTTAGACTTCATATAATTTCTGCATAAGAGTGATATACTTACAGCTCAAAATAAACCACCATCTATTAACAGATTGAACAATTGAGATGGAGAATTCATAATATAATTAATAGTTTCCGAACCGACCTTAATACAAAAGCTTGAACAAATATTTGAAAGGAAATGCTAGGGACAACATGCACTAGATATGTCTAATCTGCTAAAGCTAAAATACAAAGCCTAGGTTTCCTCGAACTCAAGAGGACCTACAAAAGTTTGGAGGTACTAGTCCAAACTGCTTCAGCTGATCTTCAAACTTATTCAAGGATCTTCACCTATAAAAGTAGTAAGTTTATATAGGTTAGTACACACTTGAACTAATAATGGGTGTATGCACATAAACGTATAAGGACTATGCATGATCAAAGAAAGTTCTTCCTATAGCAACATGCCATTTTTGAGAGTGAAGTCACTTCACTTTCCTAATTCGTTATTTATAAATCATACTATAAATATGAATTTTTTTCATGAATTTAAAGCACACAACTCATTTTCTATATGAACATAAGATCTTGGAATCATGAACATAATTTTAAAACAAGCAAAGCAAAATTTAATATTCTTGCTCCCCCTTAGGACGAGAGCTCCCTCTCAAGGACTTAGTTTATTTTTCAGTCTTTTCTTCTTTTTGTTCTGTAGTTCAATGATCTCCTTTGATCCTATATATTACTTATAATTTCAATGATTCATTTTAGTCCCATTACTACAAACCATTTAAGTAATCCAAAAGACTAAGGAAATGATTTGACTACCCTACTCACAAGTTATTCTTTTCATTCTTGTTAAATTCGACATGAAATCTTAATAATCCAACCTTTGTTGGCTATTCCCATTATTTGATCATTTGTATGATATAAATATGCTAGGGCATATATTCATACTCCAATTTATGAGTCATTAGTTTTTCTCCCTTTATTAGAATAAGCCAATAACTTTTAAAACTTCATTCTTATAAAACACATATGATATGAAATACATAAGCTTTTGCTTACTTAGTTCACTTTGAACTTGCATCTCTTCTTCTTTGATCTCATGTTCACTTTGAACATGCTAGGTTGACTTAGGATATTCTTTTAAGACTTCCATTGAGATCTGTTTGTGCAATGACTAAGAATGACTTATATCATTACTTAGTCTTACCTCACCCTTTGGTCATCCTATCCGAACACCCCTCATATTCCTCATTCTTTCTTTATTAATAAATTACTTTCTTAAAGAAAACATTAGCATTAACTGATAAAGATTATGTGAGGTAACATGAAATCCAGTGTCTTCACAACACTGAAAAGAGGTGGTTCACTGGCAAAAGTGAAACTGAATACTTCCTAGCTTTCTTAGGTGGATCCACTAGATAGTAACCTATGCTGGCAACATAGTTCAAAGACTAGGAGTATTGGAGACCCTTATACACCTTGGTGGTTAGTCTCATCTCATGAGGCTAACATGTGCTTGCACAAGATCATTACTAGTCTATAGGTGCTTTTCTAAATTTATCATACATTAAAACTTTTAGAGTTGACTCATACACTATGGAAGCTTACTTATAGTATGCGGTATGATAAGCTCAATTGACGACTTTTAATCCCTTTCTATACTTGATGAATGTGAACTTAAACCTTAAATTATCATTATGGTGTGAATGAGACTTGTCTCACGATTTCTAAAACCCTCTTATTTAAGTATCTTTGACATAATTGTTTACGTTCAAGTGAGACTTGTCTCACTTCCTTTAACACCCCATTCTATGTCAATTTCATAATTCATAAACTTTTAGTTATTTCATTACTAACCTTATCTTGTTAAATGCTATTTGGCAGTCTTGTAGCATTCTTTATGAAAGTTATAAGGACATTCAATGTGCTACTATGTTTAGAAGTTCATTTAGATAGGGTACATTGGGACTTTTCCCAATCATTGGCATACCCTAGGTTATGATTTAATGGAATTACATCTTGTCAAGTCAATATTAAACATGTATTTGTCCCTACAAGAAAAATAATAATTTACATTTGGCACATAATTGGTATAACTTAGTCATTATCTAATTCTATATCGTATTTTTGAAATAATATTGTTGGCCAATTTATTGGCATAACCCAAACTTTCACTAAACACTTGTAATGATATTATCACTAGCGAAGTCAATTAACTTCATGTATATGCTATAGTTATCTCATTATTTTAAGCAAGCACACTTTTAACATTTTCACCTTCTAAAACACAATTTGGCGTTACAATATTTCATATCTCATGTAAGTGATACTCTAATAATACAGATATAAGCTATAGGTCTCATTCAACATTATCAAATCATAAAACCAACACATTATAATCGATTAGCACCATATACCAATAACATGGTCGACATTTGCATTATACATATTACTTGAATCGGAAATAGGGAGAACTAGGGAGATAAACATTCGACAGTTTCATTGAGAACAACCCTAGTTTCGGTTTTTCTTGAGTTCAAAAAGTTTTGAAAAGCGTCATGGCAAAGGAATTCGAGAGAGAAAACCCATACCTTATTGTAGAATCGATTCTACAAAGATCACCCTTTACTTGGCACGAAAATCTTAAAGAATTTCCTTGAGATCACCTATGGAGAATCAAGAGTAATTTTTGTATTTTTCTCACATTTGTTTACTGTTTTCTTTTTCAGTCGAGGTTTTCTATGGATAAAAGTGAGTCTATGTCTTATGAAATGAATATTTACTAATTAAACTTAGGCTAATTAGGGTCTTCATTGCAGGTACAATTCCTAAACAAGCTTGGATTGGAGAATTTGAACATCAAAGTATATCTTAAGTAACTTGTTAATACATAGAAATCGTCTAACACCCTTTAAGCAAATATTCTCTGACATTCCCAATATTACTCAATATTGGGCATTGGGATGCCTATGTACCCCAATACATATTCTTAAAACCTAATAGACTCTTCACTAGACAAGTACATTTTCTGGAATGTTACATATCAGCGTCATCATAAGTGGACCATGCCAGTTACAACATAATTGAAGTCTAATTAAAATAAAATAAATAGAATTAGGGAAGCGTACCACCAATCCATTCTCAACACTTCAATCCAATGCTAAACTATCCAATTCAATACCATAAGGAGCTTACCCATGGCCATGAATATCAATTCAACATAAAAACTATGATACTCAATGAAACTAGGTCAATTCAATAAATATTCATCAATATAAGATAACCTAGATATCAATTAAATATAATTGTTACATCAATCAATAGACCACAAAAAACTACACCAAAATTCATAAGCATTAAGTCCAAATCACTTAACCCATAAAGTAGTCAGAAACTAGGGTTCATCAATTATATGTGTTCATAGGTTAATTGATCAAAATCATCTTATTAAAAATAATTCAATCAATATTCAATGCTTCAAATCCTTTAATGAAAGAACCCATGGATGGATACTAAAATTGGACACTTCATCTTTGAAAACTTTAGAAAACTTCTTTCAATTTGGGATCCTTCATGAATAGAGTTTCTAGGATCAAAAACCATACCTCAATAAAGATAATGCTCTAATTTGATAAAGAATCTTCACTCAAGTCTCCAATCCAAGCCCTTAGTTCAGTTTTGGCTCCAATGGAGTTCTAGAGAATTTGCAAGGGTTTTGGGTTTTGATTTTGTAGAATGAAATCTTTTAAGTGTTAAAGGATTATAAAAATGTTTAAAATACCCAAAAGACCCTAAGTAACCTCCCTTTCTCTTATTTGGACGAGGGGTGAATTTAAAACTTCACCCCTAACTTATAAGTAAACTGCGTAAGGAGGCAGTCCTCACAGACAGATGGCCATCGATGACCCGTCTCTTAACCAACAGACTGTCTTGTTGGTCCATGGATTCTCAATGAGGATTGTATTTGGATTCGAATTTCCCATTCCAATGATTCCACCAACGCCCCCTAAACTACGGGGCATCGACTGAGGCATTGGGTGTCGATCTGGTTTTTGACAGCTTGGGCAGTCTTGAAGGGTCCTTTCCTCAAGGACCTTTAGATTGTCCTTGGGGATGTTTGCCCTGACGTTTCCAGCCCAAATATGTTCATATATGAGTTTAGGACCTCTAATATGAATTTAATCAGAAATAAACATGTAAAACATGACAAGACATGCATAGACACACAAGGTCGTTTGAAGGCAAACCTTTCGAAAGTCATGGAGGTTCTTGGACGTTCGACCTCCAAACTTCATGAAACTTGACACACTGACTATAAACACTATATTAACTCATATAATGACTTCATTATCTCATGAAACACACATAGTCACATAGTTGACTTAGTCATTGAACTTCTTGGTCGTCCCTCAACGTTACACTTTTAAATCACCTAAAACGCAAGACACTGCCTCAATACCACATTATAGACCATTTTATAACCTTATATGATCATGAAAAACAGGTTAGACTCTATATTCACCTAAGTCATTTTAGATGTATTACAATATCATAAAGGCAAATATACATATAACATGAATAAGTGAAAGTAAAGCGAAACAAACCTTTCGCATGAAAACTCATTTTTAACATGAACCATACCAATAGTATGCACATAGTAGAAAAGAAAATCAAATTTAAATTATTCATTCTTTTATTTTAAGAGGATTACCAACCTGAACATGTGTTGGAATGTTGAGGAAAAAGATGAGGATAGTGGAACTTCATAACGGCCTCGACCTCCCATGTTGCTCCCTCGGCTGGGTGGTTTCTCCGTAGGACTTTTACGAAGATGACCTCTTTGTTCCTCAGCTTGTTGACTTGGCAATCTAGAATTTTAACCGGAACCTCTTCATAAGAATGGTTTATTCACACCTAACCTTTCAATCAGAAGAATAAATAGGGGGGTCGCCAATAAACTTTTTTAAGCATAGAGACATGAAATATGGTACAAACCAGGGCTAGTTAACTTGTTAACTTTAACTCATAAGCAACTACAAAACCTGTTTCACTATCTTATAAGGACCCACATACGGGGGACTAAACTTCCTTTTCCTACCACATCCCATCACCCTTTCATGGGTTAAATTTTTAAGTAGATCATATAACCCACTTCAAATTTAAGGTCTATTATACTATTGTCGGCATACAACTTTTGCTGACTATAAACTGTTTTCAACCTATCCCTTATCATATGAACCTTCTTGAAAGATTCATAGATTATCTCGGGACTAACAAGTAAGGAATATCCTACCTCAAACCACCCAACTAGAGACATACATCTCCTATTATAGAATGCTTTAAATGGTTCCATGGAAATACTCGAATCGTAGCTATTATTATAGGAGAACTCAATTAAGGGAAGGTGATTGTCCCAATTACCTTTGAAATCTATTACACAAGGTCTTAGCATATCTCCTAGGTTTTGAATTGTATGTTCCACTTAACCATCTGTTAGAGGATGAAAAGCGGCACTTAGTTTCACTTGACTACCTAACCCTTTTTCAAAAGACCTCCAAAAAAGAGAAGTGATTTGAGCACCTCTATACGAGATGATGGACAAAGTAATACCATGTAAACTCATAATCTCATTAATATATATTTTTGCATACTCTTCCGCAGAATAGGTAGACTTAACGGGGATAAAGTGCGTGTATTTTGTCAATCTATCAACAATAACCCATATTGTATCATTTTTCACGTGGGTTTGAGGAAACCCCAAAACGAAGTCCATATTAATGTGTTTCCATTTCAAAGTAGGAACATCCATTACTTGAGTTAGACCACCAGTGCTTTGATGTTCGACCTTTACTTGTTGACAATTAGGACATTTAGCCAAGAACTACACTATGTCCCTTTTCAAACCATCCGAAAAAAATATGTCTCGAAGATCACCATAAATTTTTGTGGCACTAGGATGAATGAAATATCGGGAAATGAGCTTATTCCAAAATTTTACCCCTTAGACCATACACATCCGGTACGCATAATCTACCTTGGTACCTAAGTACCTCATCTCGTTCTTGGAATAAGGCCTCATTAAACTTACTAAGGATCAATTCCTTCTACTCTATCAATAGACGATCAAGGTTTTGCTTTGACATCACACTCCATTTGAAGAATCATCTGACCAAAAACCCAATGGAGCCAATCTATGGACCTCCTTCACCAACCTTTTCTTATCATTCGGAACATGTGCTACACTTCTGATTGACATTTGACTTAGAGCATCCGCAAACACATTGGCCTTGTTGGGGTGGCAGAGAATACTCATGTCATAGTACTTGAAGAGTTCCAACCATCCTCTTTGTGAAAGATTCAAATCCTTTTGAGTGAACACATATTGAAGGCTCTTGTGGTCTGTAAATACATCCACATGGACACTGTACAAGTAATGTCTCCATATTTTTAATGCAAACAGTACGACCACCAATTCAAGATCTTGAGTTGGGTAATTCTTCTCATGCACCTTGAGTTTCTTAGAGGCATATGCTATAACCTTACAATGTTGCATGATGACACAAACCAAGAAAACTTGAGAAGAATCAAAATATACTATAAACCCTTAAGAACCCTCCAGTAAGGTTAACACAAGAGCTGAGGTATGCTTGTCTTTCAACTCTTAGAAGGCCATTTGACAAGCTTCTTATCACTCAAATTTAGTATACTTTTGAGTTAAGGTATTCAATGAGGAATCAATGGATGTAAAACCATCAAAAATAACCTTTTATAATATCCAACTAATTCTAAGAAAGTTTGAATATAAGTTGGAGTCAAAGGTCTAGGCAATTCTTAACCCCTTTTGTTTTCTTGAAATCAACTTCAATACCCTTAGTTGAGATAATGTGACCAATAGATGAAACCTATATCAACTAAAATTCATATATACTATACTTGGTAAGGAGTATGTACATTGAGGACTTTAAATAGAACTCTCAAATGACTCATATGCTTATTCTCACTCTTTGAATATACCAAGATATAATCAATGAAGAAAATTAATAAAGAATTAAGGTAATTGTGGAATGCTCTATTCATAAGGTCAACAAAAGCCACCGGGGCATAAGTTAGACCAAAGGACATCAATAGGAACTAATCATGACGATACCTAGTTCGGAAACTCATTTTGGTATTTCTTCACAGTTCACCCTAAGTTGGTGATACCTGACCTCAAATTAATTTTTGAAAAGTAGCTTGCCCCTTCGAGTTGATCAAAAAAATTATCGATAAAAAAATTGTCGGTCCAATGGGGAGGATACTTGTTGTTTATGATGACCTTTTTTAGTTGATGATAATCAATTCACGTCCTAAAGGGATCCATCCTTATTCTTTAGAACAAACACTTGTTATCCCCATTGTGAAATACTAGGTTATATGAAACCTTTGTCTAGTATGTCTTTGAGTTGAAGTTTTATCTCCTTCAACTCAGCTAGAGCCATCTGGAAAGGAGGGATTAATGTAGGCTTCATATTCGATAAGAAGTCTATATCAAAGTCCATTTCACATTTGGAAGGAATTTTGGGCAAGTCATCGGGAAAGACTTCCATAAATATTTCCATACGAGTACCAACTCTTATGAAGAAACGTCGGAGTCAAGGTCCTTGACCCTCACAATATGGTAAAGACACCACTTATAAATCATCTGAGAAGTTTTTAGATACAAAATAATTTGACCTCTAGGGATTGAGTTACCCCCCCCCCCCCCCGCCCAATTCTAGAACGGATTCATTATGAAATTTGAACTTAACTATCATTGTTTCACAATCAGAAGAAGCAAAAAAAAGCATGTAACCGAACCATCCCCAATATGACATCAACATCCAACATATAAATCTCGACCGAATCTACCAATGTAACTCTATTGGGCAATATTATGGGACAACTCCTATGGACTCTTTTAGCAATAACGAAGTTGTAACACCTCTTAGACAAAACATACCAAAAATTAGTTTTTTCAGAAAAATCTACAGGTTCTACCAACGGTGGAATCAATAGACCGTAGCATAAACCACAATCTATCCTGCACAACCGTCGATGGGATTAGAAAGTCCCAAAAAGTTCAGCCTAGAAAAATTGGTTAAGTCTTGCACGACGGACAGAATTACGGTCCGTAGGTCAAACAATGGTCCGTAGTCCATGACCGTCGATCAAGACTCCTTCAACCACTCTCCGACAAGAGCTATGGATGACCAGCATGGTTCATAGGTGGACCTACGGTCCGTTGGTGGAAAATTTGCAGCCAGTTTAGGGGAAATGCAGTTGGCTCTACTTAAAATGATCATAACTCTTACAACTGAATGAATTAGATTTCACATGACCCACCTACAGATAAATAATCAAATTATATCTCCATACCCACTAACTTTGCTAAAATCAGAACTCCGAGTAAAATGTTATGGCCATTTTAGTAATTGCCTGTCGAACAAACTCTCACGACGGACCCAACAACAGGGCGTCGGGTGCATGACGGACCGTCAGTCCTGTCCGTCATGAGGCCCGACAGCAACCTTCCCAGGGGTCTTTTTGACCTTTCCCACTTCGTTTGAACCCTAAGTTACATTGTTTTGACCCTAAATCATAGGATTTTAGTTAGTTTAAGCCTAGAAACATAATTAAGACATATCCAAGTCAAATCATTAAATCAAAACATAGAAAATTAGAAGAAAGAGAGGAGAAGAGAGCTCAAGAACCCTAGTTCAAGAATGGCACAAGCACTAGCAGTTCCAGCCTTGAAACATAAGTATTTTTCCGTGGATTACATCACCTGGTATATGGGTTTTCTTAGTGGGTTCCTTTCACCCATTGGGTCCTTAGTTTCAGTCACTTTTTGATTCTCTTATCATGATTTAACCTAAGGTTTCTAGAACTTTGATATCACTTCATGAATTTATTAAATATATGTTCCAAATAAGATTATAATGTTATTACTCTGATTATCGCATGAATTTCAGAACCCTAGCTATGTATTTGTTTTGTTGTTGAATAACACATGCTAGGTCATATATTTTAGACACTTCAGATATATATGCCTCAGTCATAAATGCATAATGACCAGATTAATTATTGCATTCTCAGGTTGCATGATCAGTTTCGAGCTATCTAGTATTTATAGAAATTCATATATAATAAGTTCATTTAAAGAATTCATTGGAGTAGCACAATACCGAGTTGAACTAAGGTTTAGTGAACCCAATAGTCCCAGAACTACTAACCAAGTAGGTTGTAAGTCCCCTTTGTGGGCCATTAGTTTAGTGATCACGCCAACATGCCTTTTTACCTTTGGTAGGGTATAATGGGTCCTCTCGATGGGGCGTATACATCGGACTACATATTTAGATCATGTGATTTTATTATTGGGTATTAGTAACTCCCACAGTTCATTCAGGCTCTCTGCATTGACATTTATCAGTATATTCAGTATTCAGTTTCAGCATGTTATAAATTGGTCAGTGCATCCAGTTAGCATAAAAATCAGCACATCATGTTCAGATTATTATACTTGTTTTTGTGCTTGTTCAGTTACGTTTTATTTCAGTTGTACTCTATCCTACATGCCCAATACCTTTCAAGTACTGATGCATACGTGTGCTACATATTCTCGTGATGTAGGTTCAGGTTCTCAGCATCAGGATCACGCATAGATCGATTTTCTGATCTCCAGTTCAGCAGATTCAGTGGTGAGTCCTATTTCTCCGAGGACAACAGTCATGAGTTTCATTTCAGTCTTTAGTCATTTAGTTTCAGTTTTTGCTTGATTTAGTTGGGACTTGTCCCAATATTTCTAGTCTAGTTTAGAGGCTATTTTCAGACATAGTTAGATTGTGCTTAGTATTGAGTTATTATTTCTTTTGTATTAAACTCATTGTTTTCAAATATCTCAGTTATAGAATATGGGTATCCCCCATCTTTTCGTTTTAAGTATGATTTGGCTTCTGCAACAGTTTATTATGTTTAGTATGCTCATGATCATGCCAGTAGGGTTAGCTTGTGATCACTTATTGTCCTAGGTTCCATGTCCACGTCTCGGGGGTAGCTTGGGGCGTGACAGGAGTCACCTCCTGAGGTAATAACCAAAAAACAGTTCAATTAAAACATTGGGTAGCCTATTATACTTCATGGCCACTAAAGGAGTTATGAAAGATAAGGTTGAACCGTGATAAGTAAAGTATATATATTAATGGAAAACAGTTGTAACATACTAGTGCCAACATTGGGACATACTCTTGATCACCCCTAGAGCGGAGAGTATAGAAACAATTCTTCTTAGGATAATCGGAATTGGGAGAACTTACTTGTGCTTGAGCATTTTTCCCATCCTTGATCCTTTATCTATGTAAAATACCTCCTCATGTGTCCACTCTTACCAAAACTATGGCAATTTCCCGTATCGAGTAGACATTTTCCTTCATTCTTCCTACCACACTTAGCACAACTAGGCTTCCCATCATAGGGACCACTAATTTTCCTTTCTTGAGGTTTGGGTGTAGACCCTTTACCTTTGTTGATCATTCGGATGTTAGATGGACTTTCATTGGGGATACTCTTATTGAACCTTGGCTTATCTTGCACCTCAAATCAAGAATTATAAAAATTTCCTTCTTCGGCCCTTGTCCCCTTGAATTCCTTACCCACTTGCTTAATGATTTGATCCTCAATTTTTTTCATTAACCATAAGACGAGATATGTGTATGATAGGAATCATCATAACCGACCTACATATATTAACCACTATATCGGATATCCCCATGATAAATTTGTTCATCTTAGCCCTAGAATCTGCCAACATTTTAACAGTATACTTTGATAATTGAGTGAATTTGAGGTTATACTCATTCACACTCATACACCTTGACAAATATTGATGAGTTCATGTAATTTCCATGCCCTTAGATCCAACAGAAAGAAACTATCAAGGAAAGCCATCTTGAAAGCCCCCCAATTTTCTAGCTTTCTCTAACTGGCCTCTTATCCTTTCATTGCTCATACAAAACTTGAGTCACATCTTTTCGTTGATAGGAGGTTAGTTCCTCATGTTCTTGATAGGACACTCCATAAAATCTAGCACCTTCAACACTATTTCAATGAACCCTAACAGGTCCTCCTTCACATAAGAGCCAAACAAAGTAGGAAGATTCATCATTGTGAAACCCCTTATCCTTGATGCGGTGGTGTTTGCATTGGATTTCACTTGAGCCGTAGTATCCATATCAACTTGAGTGGGTAGAAATTTATTAAAGCTATGAATGGATGATCTTAACTAAACATTAGACATAGACCCTTCTTCAATAGGAACTTGAGGGCTTTGTGGAACTTGAGGGGAACCGCATCATTCACATTCTGCTCTTCAGACCTTTTAGTGTTGTTCCTTCTTGTATTCATTACCTATAAGCACAAGAAAGAGATTAGAAGAAAAGGGAACATAGAGTTAAAAGTGTTCAGGCACAACATAGGAATACAATAAAATTTAAAGTTTCATAATTATCACATATGCTCTCATTCATAAGTGTGGCGCGCTTCACAATGATGAACAAGAATCTACATAGATGTGGTTATGTGAGACGTAAATTCTAAGATTACTCAACCTCATTCTTTGATAAAAAGTTTGTCATGACCGGGGAGCACCCCCTAGACGTAACTTTGCATCTTCATTCCTGAAGAGGACTTAAACAGCCCTTATCATACATCATGGCATAACACAGGTAAAAAAATGCAGAAAATTTAAAACTTTTTCATAGTGAAGTATACTTAGACTTCTTGTTTATCGTATATACGAAGTTCACATGGACTTCTCATTTATGCAATATAACCAATTCATATGAAGTAGTCTAATAATTTTCTCACATATAAACCATCTTTCATAGAAGCATAAGAATTTTGGAATTGCCCGCATACTAGTACAATATGCCACATATAGGCTTACAATAAAGTCTCTAAAAGATGAGGAAACAAACAATTACATTAGACATATCCAATTATTATAAATCTAGATAAGTGGCACCATCCTCGGACTTGAGGACTCACCAACAACTTGGGGAAATGTCAAAGAATTCCTTGAAAATTGTATAGAAGCTCTTCAATGTACGGAACCTACAATGTTGGGGAAAAGGGAAGAAATATGGGTTAGTACCAACCACATGTGCTAAGTATGACTCCTATGCATAAAAAGCATCAATGCATGAGAAAAGGGTCAATTTTGTCAAATCCACGCTTAGTATCAAATGAACATACAATAGAACATCATAAGTCAACCCAACATGATATTAACACGACATATAAGTAACCCAAATAATACTTGTGCAATGCCAAAAATAGAATCCCATGACCCTATCCAAGCTAAGTATCACATTAAGTCACAAACTTCAGATATGCAACATAACATCATATTTCTTCATGACATGATTTATTCATAAGATCATATAAAACATGACATACATAACATGTAATCAACTTAATCATAAAAAAACACTACTAGAATCATCCCTTAGGATGCAACATGTGCAATGTGTAAGAGAAGTTTCATACCCTCCCTCACATTATGTAGAAACCTTTAATAAAAGCCCTAATAAGAATTCACACACTTAACTTGTTCATTTACTTTTACATTAGGTAAAGAAGTGCAATAACCGATATTAAACCATGTGAGTAACATGGAATCCGATGATCCACTCCCACACCGAAAAGAGACGGTTAAGACTTGCCTAAGGTGTAACCTTTTGTACATATCTATTTAGATGGATCCACCAAGCTAGAGTCCTATGGGGGCACATAATTAAGGGTCAAGGAGATTGTTACTAGAAATGTTTACTTTCTAGACGTGGAAGTTTTCATATCATGAAAAAACACATAAATTGGGAATCAAGACTTGCTAAAAGTGAGGAAAACCATGTAGGGAGTCGGACTTGATAAACTTGAGACCCCTTTCTCATTACATGCCCTTTCGATTCTAAGCAATTATTCCCTTTAGTAATCATCTTTAATGATCATAGAAGTTTACATTACTCTCTACTCGACCACTATGTAAACATCTTATCATAGTAGCTCATAGGTAACGCATAAGTGAAAACTACCCTTTCACATTAGAAAATCCAAACAAGTGAGTAAACCTTTCACTTAACACTTTATTATAATCATGATAAGTACTTTCAATCATATAATAATCATATCATAACAAGCATACATACTTATTAACAAGTTTAAGTGTCTTGATTAAAGATGAGAAATTGTTATCATCAACATCACAACCACACATTATACATAGGAGCATTACTATCTAAGTAACTCATCTATCATAGTTGAATTAAAGAAAGAGCCAACCAACATACCTTCTTGCCCTTTCATGACCGTCTAACATTCATTACAAAAACACATAATGAATACATAAAAAGGTAAATTTAAGAAGTAATAGATAGCAATTATCATTTTACATAATCCATATACACATCGTCTTCAACAATTTCCATATAGTTTCAAGACATAATTAGTTTAGGGAAGAGCGAGGGTTCAAGGAATGATCTCATGTGATTACCAACAATTGTCCATAATTACATAGTTAATAAAAAATAACAGATCATTATTTATAAAATTTGAATATCAATTTCGTTTTGAAAAGAGAACCCATGTATATATTGGAACCCTAGTGTTGGGGGTGTTGAAAATCTCTTTGGAAGGACCTCTTGGGGAAAGAAGTCCTAATAGTTGAAGAAACCATACCTTAGGGATAGTTTTTCCACGAATTTAATAGGGATTCCTTAGTGAATTCGTTCTCTCCTTGAAGCTCCAGCGTACCTTCTATGGAGGTTTGAGTTTGGGGAGAGAGAAACTAGAGAGAAGTTGGAGCTATGTGGGTTTTGGGAATTTGAGTGGAGTTAGGTTAGTTTAATTAATTGGAACTCTTTTATAGTCTCATACTAACTAATTTAATCACCCCTTAACCCCTAATTAATTTACTAACTAATTAACTATTTATTCTAACTTAACCCAAAACAGTACAGTGAACTTGAGCCTCAATTGGCGACTGCCCATCCACGCTCCGTTGATCAGACCATGGACCTTACATGCAATCCGTGGTTTTGGTAGAGACTCCTTTTCGGTGCCTTATTGGTATTTCGATAAGTCCCCACCTACGACCATCGTCAATAGGCTGTTGAACCATCGACGGCTCATCGAGTACCACTATCAAATGACAATTTTTTGGGTCAAATGAAATGGTCCTCTTCAAGGACCATTATGGTGGTCCTTAAGGAGTTGTACCTTCACGTTTCAATCTTAAAAAATCTCCACAATAGGTTTTCCACCAAATTTAACATAATTTCGACTCTTAAAACCTCTTGATACATTCTAAGGCACACTAGATCAATTTCACTAGTCTCCGAACGTCGTGGTCATTTCTTGACGTTTTGACTCCAACACTTCCGAATTGAGACTATTTCTTTTTCTAAGCTTATAAACACTATTTTAAGGCTTCTTTCATCAAGTGAGGCCTAGACTAAGTCATGGAACTTCCAGAATTCTACATTATCCCCCCTCAGGAACATTCGTCCCAGAATGACACCTATAACCTTTTTTGGGGGGAGGAAAATACTAAATACTAAATGCCTAACAAAACAACAACAAAAACATAAAAATCAACATGAGTCATAGCTAATCGGAGTATTTCACAACTATATTCTACAAAATCATGACATTACACATAGCAACTCAAATCACAATTACCATATATATATGAGCTCAACACATCATATCACATAATGAGGAACTACCTTCTCAATGTCAACATGAGCTGAACATGAAAAGAAATAGTCACCATGCAATCAACATGCTCACTACAAATCTCATAAACACAACTATGCACATACATATAAGTGTAGGTTGACAAAAGAGTAATTTTCATCAAAACTCATTTTAGCATGAACCTTTACCATGATATGCACATATGCAGAAAAATATTGGCAATTTAACATTATTCGTGATTTATTTTAAGAGGAACTACTAACCTCAACTTTGACTAGGAGTAAAAGGAAAGATATAAGGGTAGCAGGAATCATGTTGGCCTCGGCCTCCCATGTTTCTACCTCAATAAGATGGTTTCTCCATAAGACTTTTACAGAGGCAACCTCTTTGTTCCTCAACTTATAGACTTGATTTTAGAGGATCTCAACCGAAACCTCTTCATAATAAAGGTCCTCAGTCACTCTTAAGCCCTCTATTGGTAGAATAGACAACATATCACCAATGGATTTCTTAAGCATATAGACATAAAATATCGAATGTATCGGGCTAGTTCACTTGATAATTTCAACTCATAAGAAACTTTCACGGCACATTGCAAAATCTCATAAGGGAAGACATACCACAAACTAACCTACACCTCTTTACCAAATCTCATCACCCCTTTTAGGAGTCTAATAATAAAGTAGACCCAATCACATATTTCAAACTCAAGGTTTATTCTTCTATTGTCGGCATTAAATATTTGCTGACTATAGGCTTTTTTTCAGCCTATCCCTTATCGTCTGAACCTTTTCTATAGACTCATAGATTATCTCGATACTCAGGAGAAGCACCAACCTCAAACCATCAAATAGGACACTTACATATCCTACCATATAGTTCTTCAAAAGGTGTCATAGAAATAATCTAATGGTAGATATCATTGTAGGAGAACTCAATCAATGGTAGGTAATTGTCCTAATTACTGTTCAAGTAAATAACACAAGATCTCAACATACATTCTAAGGTTTGGATGGTATGCTCATCTCGACCATCCATTTGAGGATGAAAAGAGTACTAAGTTTCACTTTAGTACCTACAACCCATTGAAAAGACGTCCAAACACGAGAAGTGATTTTGGCATCTCTATCAGAAATGATGGACAGAGGGATCCCATGCAAACTCACAATCTCATTGAGGTACAATCTATCATATTACTCCACTGAATTAGTGGATTTGAAAGGCATAAAGTGGGAAAATTTTATGAATCTATCAACAATCACCCATATTGAATCATTTGCTTATGGGTCCTAGGCAAACCCACTACCAAATCCATATTCATATATTCCCACTTCCAAGTAGGAACATTTAACACTTGAGTCAAACCTCCCAGTCTTTAATGCCCGGCTTTGACTTGTTGACAATTAGGATTCTTAGCTACAAACTCCGCTATATCCCTCTTCAAACCATCCCACCAATATACCTCTCGAATATCACAATACATTTTGGTGGTTCCCGGATGAATGGAATATTTTGAATAATGAGATTATTCCAAAAATTTTCTTCTTAAGTCATCAACTTTCGGCACACACCATCTACCTTGGTACCTTAGTATCCCATCCCTCTTTGGGAGAATGGCTCGTTGAGCTTTATAAGGACTGATTCCTTCAATTCCATAAATAGAGGATCAAGTTGTTTCTTAGACTTCACCTCAACCAGTAAAGATGATTCGGAGCTATGATGAACCATAGAACTTCATTTTGGAGAATATTCTAACCGAACACACAACTGGGAAAATCTATGCACCTATTTCACAAACTCTTTTTTATCATTGGTAACATATGATACACTACCCATTGACATTCGACTTATAGTTTTGCAACAACATTCGCCTTGCCGAGGTTTTAGATTCTCATGTTGTAATCCTTCAACAGTTCCAACCATCTTCTTTATTAGAGATTCAACTCCTTTTGAGTGAAAACATATTAATGACTTTTGTGGTTGGTAAATACATCCACATGGACCCCATACAAATAATGCCTCCATATTTTCAAGGGAAACACTACGGCTTCTAATTCAAGGTCATAAGTTTGATAGTTCTTCTCATCTCACCTTGAGATATCTAAAGGCATAAGCTATCAGCATAAAAAGTTGCATGAGGAAAAAACCCAAACCTACTCGAGAAGCTTCACAAGATACTTCAAACCCTTGAGTACACTCCGGTTATCTCAACACAAGAGAAGAGGTCAGATTATGGTTCAATTTATGGAAACTTCTTTCACAAGATTACGACCACTCAAACCTAACATTCTTTTTGGTTAAGGTTGTCAAAGGAGAAGCAATAGATTCAAACCAATCTACAAATCTCCTATAATACCGGGCTAAACCCAAGAAAATTTGAATATCGGTTGGAGTCAAAGGTCTAGGCCAATTCTTAACCACTTCCGTATTCTTTGGATCGACCTCTATACTCTAACATGAAACAAATAACAAAGAAAAGCAACTTATATCAACTGAGTCACACTTACTACATTTAGCAAAGAGTTGGTGTTCCTTGATGACTTTCAATACTACCGTCAAATTGTCCATATGCTCATCCTTACTCTTAGAATTTACCAAGATATTATTAATAAAGACGATTACAAAGGAGTCAAGGTGATTTCAAAAGACTCTATTCATAAGGTTGATAAATGAGGTCGGGTATTAGTTAGACCAAAAACATATTTGGGATTTGATAATGACCATACCTAGTTCAGAAAGAGGTTTTAGGTATGTCATCACCTCTTACCCTAAGTGGTTGATACTGCGACCTCAAGGCAATTTCCAAAAAGTAGTTTGACCATGGGATTTGATAAAACAAATTCTCGCTCCTTGGGAGAGGATACTTATTTTTTATGATAACCTTTTTTAGTTACGGTAATCATTGCACATCCTACAGTATCCATCCTTTTTCTTGACAAAAAACATCGGAGTTCCTCAAGGAGAAATAGTAGGTTGTATCAAAACCTTTTTCTTGTAAGTCTTTGAGTTGAAGCTTTAGTTTCTTCAACTATTCCGGAGCCATCAGTAAGAAGGGATTGAAATAGGTTTCGTATCACGCCACAAGTCTATGAAAAAGTCTATTTTCCGTTCGGGAGGAATTCTTAGAAAGTCATCATGGAAGACTCCCAGAAAATCCCTCATCACGAGTACCAAATTCAATGGAGGAACCTCGAGTCAAGGTTTTATTCTCAATATATGGTAAATGGATCCTTAACAATCATCTTACAAGCATTTTGATACGAAATAACTTGACCTTTAGGGATTCAGTTACCCCATTCCACACTAAGATGGATTCATTAGGAAATTAGAACTTAACTACCCTTAATCTACAATAAACAGAATAAAAACAAGCATATAATCAATCGATGCCTAATATTAAATCAAAGTCCAACATATCAAGCTCTACCAAATCGACCAATGTAACTCTATTGGGCAATATTATGGGACAACTCTTATAAACTCTTTTACAAAGAACGAAGTCACACCAAGGGTAATACCAAAAAAATGTTAAACTAAAACACTGGGTCACACATTAAAATTCATGGAAAATAAAGATGATATGATATATAAGATTGCACCGGGATCTTGTAAAGCATTGCATTAATGGAAAACACTTGTAACATACATGTGACGAAATCGGGAGACTCCTCTTGATCACCCCTATAATGGAGAGAATAAAATTTCTTCTTCTTAGGAGCATCATAATTGTTAGAACTTTACTATGCTTGAGAATTTTCCCTTCCTTGAGCCTTCATCAAAGTACAATCCCTCTTCATGTGCCTACTCTTTAACACCTCTAAGAATGAGCTATGTGAAACTAGGGACTAACATATGTTTAATGTTATTTTAATGTCCAAAAATTGTTAGAAATAGTGTTTATAGGCAGAATAAACAGTTCGGAAGTGTTTGGAGATCGAACGTCCAAAAACTCCCGAAACTAGTCAAAGTGAAACTAGTGTGTCATAGTGTTTTATAGTGGAGTTTTGGGGGATGATTTGAAGGTGGAATTGATTACCAATTGTTACTAAACATAGAATTACATGTATAGGGTTTAATAGTCAAATAACGATGCCCGTGGGACCTACATAAGGGTTCCCAAAGAATATTTAAACATGGGAAAGCCAAGCTGCCACGTGAGCCATGATCTAGCAGTAGTTGCACATCGCGCAACTTGTACTGAATGGGCAATTGTATTTCCCTGTGGTGTGGGGCTGTCACGAACCATTATGTCTCAAATGTTTCCAGTTTTATAATTATAAAATACCTCCGCGATGCATAGTAAACTCCCATCTTTTGTCGCATCATTTTTAAGTCAAATTTGAATTGATTAAATTGTCTAATAGGTGCAGAGGTATTTTTGGTAGTTTGACGATGAATTATTGACGGTTATTGAGTATTTTTATACCCTTAAATTCACCAATCATAGCTAACCCTTCAACACAAAACAAAACCTCTCCATTCTTTACTCCAAAACCTCCATTTTGAAGCTCCTAGAAAGAATATTGATTTTCTCGAGTTTTCTCCATCTATTTTGTGGGCGTTTCATCACAATTAAGGTATCTACTTAATCCTTGAATCATTTCTCTTCAAGTAGCCAATATTCAAAGTGATTTCTAAAGTCTTTCAAAGATGAAATTGTCAATTTTGTAATTTATCCACGGGCTCTTGCATTTAATATTTTAAATCATTGTATATTGATTGAATTGTTGTTAATATGATGATGTAAAACCTAAAATATCTATGAATATATGAAATTCATGTAACGCTAGATTTGACTACTTTATGGGTGATTCAATTATGTCTTAATGCTATAGAATTCTTATGTAGCTTGATTAGGGTTATTGATTTATCAATGAATGATTCTAGAATTTTTGTTGGCTTCCCTAATTTCATAATTTATGTTGAATTATCTTTTGTTCATTGTATATTTTAATTATTGGGTTAAATTGAATATCATGGCCATTGGTAAGGGTCTTTGTATAATATGTTGGATGAATTGTCTATGGATTGATGTTATGAGCTTAAATTCATAGTATGTTGATCTAACTTCCTCCAAACTGTGTAGTATAGGCCTTAGATAGTAATGATGATTGGTATGATCCACTTATAGTGGCGGTGATTATGTGTTATACTTGTGATTAATGTGTCTTTGTCGGCATTACTTTATGAATTGTGAATGATGTGGCCTCGTCAACAATCACTTCATGTATTATGGCTTTATCATGTTATAACTTTATTATGTTTGATATTATGAATGTCATGACTGCTTATGCGTTTTTGTGGAGTCAAGGCATGAGTTCTTCTAGTTAGTGTTGTATATCTCTAGTAGACTATAGTGTAATCATTAGATGGATTACTTCATGTTGAAGTATGATGTTTCTTGACAGATTATATAAAACTTGTGATACTTCAATCGATGATATTATAGTAGTGAATAGAGTACATATTGATGATGTTTCTCATTCCTATAATCTCTAGAATGATATGTTATATGTGATATGGTGAAGTATGTGTGTGTGTTGTTTTGGTAGGCTTGTGTATCTTACTTAATGCATGTCCAATGTGAATATGATTACTTGACTTAGTATGATAAAGCATCTTAGTCTTGTATGTCTGATTGACATGAGACCTTGAATATTGTTAAGAATGTACTTTATGTGGAACCTTCAACCAAGTTTGAAGGTTATGATATCCTCTAAGTTAAAAGTTGTCATGGTATCCTTCTTGTGTGAATGGTGGACTCAGGGTTGATTATATGGAATGGCATGATACTATCATTAGGAAAGTAATTGAGATATCCTCTTACTCGTGGTAGGTAGACTTATTGGACCCTGTTTTGTAAGGTGTAATGTGATTGGGTTGTGAAGTCGATATGAAACCTCTACAGATACCCCTTTATCAAAATACTTTATGATAAGAAAGGCTAGCACTGAGTGAGTATGATTTGGCAAGTAGTTATAGTAAAGGATGAGGCTAAATTACAAAGAAACCCTTCATATTCCTTTACCATGTGCATACATGGGATGTGTCCTAGTTCTTCCATTGGACTGTAGAACAAACCTCCAACAGCGTAGGTTCATGACTCCGGATTCCATGCATATCCAGTATAGTCTATGTTGGTTATTACTCTATTCTTATCATATGGGATGCTTACTAGTATTGGAGAAGTTCTATGAAATTTAGGTAGTGGTATGGACACTATCTAAACAATGCACGATTAGGCTTTGAATATGTTAGTGAGTGAGTCCCTAGGTCTTCTCTCCAAGACAATTACTTAAATGTCCTTATATGTTGAATGTCTCTTAAGTTACCTAGTAAAGATAATGGCTTGCGTTAGAAAAGTATTTTAATGAATGAGTACTTACTTAGAGTAGTTTTGGAGTTGATTAGTTAAGGTATGAAGGGGGCATAGGAATGGTCACTGCGTGTCTTACCAAGGGAAATCATAAGAATGACTCTAGATAGGGAAAGAAAATTGAATGAGTAGACATGATCTAAACTTAGGTAGTATTAAGGATTATTTCAGTAAGATTGGAGAGGTGTATGGAGGTCTCTGACTTCATTAGTTAAGAAAGTCCTTTTGATATACGTTGCGGAAAAAATGTCATATTATTTGTATACTATTGTGTGTACTGAGAATGATCTTATCTTAGGTTGTCTAAAGGATCTCTTAGGTGTGTATGAAAGGATTGTATGGGCGGTCGCTTCATAATGCACTTATGTGAGACTTAGAATCACCTGTGCTAGGAGGATATTATGTCTATATTGCTTTGTTGTATTATTGATGCTATTTGTGATGTGTGAGTTCTATATGAAGTTACAGTTAAGATATTGAAAGGCTTACTGTAAGGTTATGGTAATTTCTCTGTAATGTTACCTAAAATGTTATAAGGGTTATAGACTTATCAAGAAGGTGAACCATACTTAGGCCATCCCATTCAAGACATTCTCTTGAATACCTTATTTAATCATTCAAGGAACTGCACCAAGTGAGGTCTACCAATCATTCAAGACATTTTCTTGAATACCTCATTCAATCATTTAAGGAACTGCACCAAGTTAGGTCTACCGATCATAGACTTTCATTCTTTCATTCATTCAATGATATTCAAGTACCAAGTAAGGCCAACTAATCTACCACACAATTTATCACATCATTATTTAAAGGCTCTCCCTAGTCCTTCACATCATATATCATCAACTAGGAAGGAAACATATCAAACCATTGCATTATTGACTCACACAACATCATATAGACATCTCATGAATTCATTCACTTTATACATTCACATAAACCATATCAAGATCATAACATAATTCACATAATAATGCCGACAAGTCCATGTTCACAACGATTATATCAACAAATATCGAGATCAACGATTATATCATTATTGGACCGTACTAAACAACAAATATTCAACATCAATTCAATTCTTAAAAGGAGTAATTAGGTAAACTCACCACCTTCCCATAGACATAATCATAATACTTTAGCCTTTCCAATAAAAATTCACATAATTGAGATATTACCCATAATTATATATATAACACTAAGCCAAAAATAAAACTAAATCAATGATCCATAAATACTCAATATAGATATAAACATCATAAGGCAGCCATAAATAATTCTAATATTAATCAATACATAATTCAATATCCCGATACAATCTACACATTAATTAAATATAATTAAGCCATGATCAATACACCCACATTAGAGACATAATAAGGAATTCAAGGAATACATTGGTTCGTAGAGATTTTGATCTTAAAAATATTCAATTAAAATTGATCAATAAGTTTAAAGCTTTTCATGCAAGAACCCATGCTTAGAATTTCAAATTGAATTTCAAGGCTTTGAAATATTTTTGAAAAGCCTTTCTTATTTGCTCCTTGATATATCGTGGTTTCACGGTATTTTCAATGCTTTTTCCTAAATATTGATGTTTGTCTAGAGTCTTTCTGTAGTAGTTTTAACATTTTTTTTCTTTGTTTTGCAGAAAAGATGTCCAAAACTAAAACGCTGAAAGCAGATGAGATTTAGTGCAGAAGTGAGCCATGAAAGCCATCAATGGACCGTCTCCTTATTGATGGACCGTAGATGGTGACCGTTGATTTGAAGTTCAGGCCTCTGGAGAAACTCGGAGAAATCTGATCAAGTGTGGGGCTACGAAAGGATCGGCGATCCATCGATTGACTGACAAACCATCCTGGTAAATCCTTGATCTAATCAGAGAATGTCCTAATACCCAAAGTTGAAGAAAATCTATCTATGGAACGAAGGAAGGTATCAATGGACAGTTTGTCACAATCGAAATCTAGACCCTAGACGAGACTAGCGTGGTTGACCTCTCAAAGGTCGCATACAAGCCTACATGTGTCATACTTACTTTATCTAGGTTAATTTTAGAGAAAATTTGAAGTTTTTGTTTTCTTATTTCATGTGAAACATATTATAATTAACAACATGATTATGGAAAGTCAAGTTAGTGGGCTTGCAAAAATGTGATAAGGAAAGTTACTGAGCTTTCCAAATTTTGATTAGGAATGTGATGCCATGAGAGTAACATCCATTATCGTACTTATCATATTTCACACAACACATAACATTATAGACGTAGGACATATCATTTTGCACATAGAATATAACATCTTTCATAACATTCATTCATATACCATGAGACATTGGAATCATGAACTTGGCATTAAGACTTCCCAAAATGAGGGCAAAACATATGGGACCTCAACTAGGGAGCCTTCATTAGCAAACACAGAGTCTACTTCATTTATTCATACGTACTTCATTTCATTTCGTTCATAGGATAGTGTGAATACCAACTATACCTAGGATGTGGTTTAAGACATTCATCGGGTTTGTTGTGAAATGATCAATAATGACCTAGTGTCATTACTTAAGTCTAGATTACCTCTTAATCATCCTATCCTAACACTTTTGGTATCATTCATTTAATTATATGCATCATTTGAGGCTACCCTCATTCAATTATTGGGAACTTTAACTTTAACCGACATAGATTATGTGAGCATCATGAAATTCAGTGTCTCTTTTACACCAAAAAGAGGTGAAATCACCGGCCAAAGTGACCCAAAACATGCTAGCGTACATGGGAATTGAACCCCGCCAAATCCGTTTATTGAAAGTATAGGTTCGTAGACTAGGAGATATAAGGAGACCCATACCCGGATTGCCAGACAGTCCCATCTAATGAGAGTTACGTGAACCTCCGCCCTTCAAGAAAGAAGGCATCGCCGCTTAAAGCAAGTATATCGGTGTTCAATAAAAGTTCCATTGCATTCGACTCTTGTGTCACGGAACTTAGCTTCTAGTATGAAACCATCATAGCTCAATAGATAATTTCTCATCTCATCATTAGTATTAACTATGCATTAACTTCAATACTTTCATTAGAGTGTTCATAGAAACTGGTCTCTTCAATAAGTATACACTCTCATAGGTGAGTACATTCTTGTAACATTTATTTAGTCTCATTTGAGATTGGTCTCATCTTTTACATAAGCCTCTTATCATGTAGCCACCACATTCATTAAGATTAGCACATTTGCTCTTCGTAATTACTCCCTCTTATTATGTAAATATTCATTTCATCATATGCCTATGCGCTTGGCCATTTAGTGTGTTTTACACTCTTACTTAACCCTTCTAGGGTTTCATAATTTCATTGAATACATCATAAGTCACTTACTTTTAAATGTATGCTAGACTTATTGGTCTATATATACAAGCCATGAGGCTTCATTCATAGTTTGTTTAAGTTATTCATAACTTCCTAAGATTATATGGTACAAGACTTATGCATCTTATATGTATGCCATGATCTAGATTTCGATCTATGTGGGCAGCATTACTCTAAACATTTCTTCATGATGATTTATGTATCAACACGGAGTTTGGTCAAGGGAACCCGGTTTCGAATCCCTTGGTTAACTCTTACATCTCTTTTTTTATTTATTGTATTTTGATCCATATGGCTTGGGGACCCGAGATCGAGCCCCAACGCCTTCGTTTCATTTTTTTCCTTATTTTTCTTTCTTTTTTATTCGCTTATCTTGGGACCGAGGGGTTGTGGGATCGATCCCACACATCCTCATTTATTTTATTTTCTTTCTCCTTGACTCTTCTCTGTTGACCTTGAGGGTATGGGATCAAATCCCCACATCCTCACTTTATTTTTCTCTTTAATTCCCTTGATCAACCTAGAAGTCGTAGGTTCAATTCCCGCACGCCTCAACCTTTATTTTCTTTTAATTCCATATGTTTGACCAAGAGGTTGTGGGTTCGAATCCCACTCCTCTCATTTTTATTTTCACAAATTCATTTTCCAGTCAAAGTCCAGGTTCGAATCCCCCTTACCACATTTTTTTATTTTACATTAATTTATGACTTTTAACAAGGTGAGGTCGCAGGTTCGATCCTAAGTGACCTCACTTATTTTTCTTCATTTTTTCATAACATGTTAATTGACATAACTTGACCGAAACAAACATCAATGTTCTGGAATTTTGATTACATTTTTGCAGACTATTTTCTCATCCTTTCGACGTTAAATATATATACGTTTGGAGTATTTTTTAGTGATTTCTTCAGGTGCATTTTCAATATCACATTCTATAAAAAGTTTGTACTCAAATCAGTATTTTATATCACTTATCTAGGACGAAACTCATCAATAAGATGCTGGAAATTTAATACATTTTCAGCTCATTTTCATGAACGTTTACATTTTAGTTTTGAGGATAATTCATGGATTTATTTAGCTAATAATTTCCATTCAAATCAGCTACATTATACTTGATATGAACATCACAATTTATACAAGTTTGTGCATGTAATAATACAACCATAACATGTAATTTTCGAACTTCAAACCATGAGTATATGTCCCGGCTACAAATTACACACACATAAACACATAATTTCGTACATCATGCTTAACATTCACATAAATACAAACATACATACATGAACATAATAAACACGAAAACACATTACACCCCTAATTTCTACAATCAAACATACCCTACCTAAAAATCGATGGGAGCTAGCGATAAGGAAATTTAAAGGGGAACAACCCTAGTTTTCGAATTTGAATATACTGTACTTTAAGGGGTCTCGTTGGAAAGGGACCAAGAGAGAAGAGAACCCATACGTTTTTGACGTTCAAATCTTTAACTGATGCCCAATGTTTCTCCTGCAAATTAACTTCCAACACCGAAAACCTCAACCCCAATTCGACGGACATCCCTCTCTTTGCCTAACGTGATTGATTAGTTGTTTGTTTTTATCTGTCATTGTGAGTTCTTCAAGTGTGAAGAACTTTTGTAATTTTTACCTTTCTTGAAGCTATTATAGCAAAGAGAATGTGAATGAGATAAGAGAAAATGATTGTGAAGTGAGATAGATGTGAGAGAGTGAAACGTGAAAGTAATTTAGGCTTAGGTAAGGACATAGTCAAACTAGGACTCTCCTTAACTTTTAATAAATATCTGATTTTCCTTTTTTATTAAATCACATAATAAATATTAAATAATTAAGTTAATTTACCAATGTAAATAAAAATAATTTAAATTATTGCTTCCACCTAGGTTCAAGCACGGGTGGAGCAAAACTTCACTCAAAAAGCCAATTTTCGGCCCTCTCTCCCCAAATTGCCCCTCCGACTTATTAATTAAATAATTAATTACATATTTAGGGTAATTATTATACTACCCTTATCCTTGAAAAATACTATTTTATCCCTAGACCCTCCAAACTTAAGATGTCCCCTTTTTAATTCCGGTAAAGACTCATCCGGGTAAATCTTCATATTTGGGAGCCCTACATGGCTGGACCAAAACTTTCCTAGCTCAACTAACTCCCCAAGTTAGTTGGCATGGCTTTCGCAAGGGTTCAGAGGTCTGGTTCTTCGTGCATCAATCCATGTGAACCAGGTCTATATGTATGCATTCTAAAGATATTAAGCATTATTTAGCATATCAATATTAGGGTTGTTACATTATACCGCCCTTAGGAACATTCATCCCCGAATGAAACTACTAACTATCATAACATAGTTACTATAAATAATAAAGCAATAACATCAAAGAATGAAGAGATAAGAAAACATAGACTTAAGAGTAGAAAGTCTAACCTCAAGGGCTGAAAAGATGAGGGTATCAGAATCTCATATCGGCCTCGGCCTCCCACTTAGCACCCCCAACAATATGATTCCTCCACAATACCTTTACTGTGTCAACCTCCTAGTTTCATAGCCGCTTGATTTGTCTGTCTAAAATCTCAACAGGTACTTCCTCATAGGACAAGTCTTTCTCGACCCCCAAACCTTCAACAGGTAGAATCGATGGTGGATCACCTAGGCAATTCTTTAACGTAGAGACATAAAAGACTGGATGGAAAGAAGCTACCATACGGAAAGCCAATTCAAAGGCCACCTCACTCACACACTGTAGGATCTCATATGGACCAACATACCTCAGACTCAACTTCCCTTTCCTGCAGAACCTCATCACCCCCTTCACAGGTGATATCTTTAAATAGGCCTGGTCACCAACATCAAACTCTAAGGGTCGTTTTCTGTTGTTTACATAAGACTTTTGCCAACTGTAGGCAGTGACCAACCTGTCCCTAATAACTCTAACCTTCTATAAGGCCTTATGAATGATCTCTGGACAAAAAATGGATGAATCGCCAACCTCAAACCACCCAACTATAGACCGACACCTTCTACCATACAACGCCTCAAACGGGGCCATCCCAATGCTAGGGTAATAGCTATTATTATATGACTCTATCAAAGGCAGATGGTCGTCCCATCTACCTCTGAAGTCAATCACATACGCCCTCAACATATCCTCCAATGTCTGAATGGTGTGCTTTGCTACCCATCAGTCTAGGGATGAAAGGAAGTACTAAGCTTCACTTGGGTGCCTTAGCTCTTCTGGAAGGATATCAAGAAATTTGAAGTGAATTGAGCTCATCTATCTAAAATGATAAACAAAGGAATCCTATGCCATCTCACAATCTCATCAATGTAGAACTCGCATAATCCTTTGCTCTGTAAGTAGACATCACAGGCATAAAGTGGGCAGACTTTGTCATCCTTTCCACAATTACCCATATGGAGTCATGCTGTCTCCTAGTCTTCGGAAGACAAACCACAAAGTCCATATTAATGGCCTCTCGGTTCCATGTCGGAACCTCAATATTTGAGTAAGACCGCCACGCTTAAGATGTTCTTCCACATATTCCGCAATGTCTTTCTTCATGCCATCCTACAAATAGATCTACCTAAGATCATGATACATCTTTGTTGAACTTGAATGTATGGAATATCTGGAACCATGGGCCTCTTCAATGATCCTGGTCCACAAAGCATCCACATCTGGTAAAACATAGCCTGTCCTGGTACCTAAGTATGCCGTCATCTCCCAAAGCAAAAGACTCATTCATCTTAACCAACAGTAAGTCCTTCATCTCCATCAACACGGATCAAGATGCTGACCCTCCTTGACTTCAACTACTAAGGATGATTCAGAACTCGGATGATTTGAAACGCCCTCACTAGTAGAGTTAACTAACCACACACCCTGTCTGGAAAGTCTATGTATATCTTTCACCAACTCCTTCTCATCCGCAACGTGGGTTGTACTTCCCATGCTCATCATATTCAAAGCATTAACTACAACAATAGCCTTACCTGGATGATAGGGGACATTCATGTCATAGTCCTTTAACAGCTCCAAACATATCCGATGACGTAGATTCAACTCTTTTTATGTGAACACGTACTGGAGACTCTTATGGTCTGTGAACACATCCACATGCACCCCATTAAAGTATTGCCTCCACAGCTTAAATGCAGACACCATAGCTTCCAACTCCAGTCATGAGTGGGATAATTCTTTTCATTGACCATGATTTGTCTTGATGCATAAGCTATCACCTTATCACCCTGCATAAGAACACAACCCAAACAAACCCTAAATGCATCACAATACACAGCGTAATTCTTACCACACTTAGGTAATGTAAACACTGGGCTAAAAGTGACTCTATCCTTGAGCTCCTTGAAACTCTTCTCACAAGCCTCTGTCCATTCAATCATGGCCTTCTTCTTAGTCAAAGATGTCAGTGAGGAAGCAATGGCAAATAAACCATCCATGAACCTTCATCACTAACTAGTCAATCCCAAGAAGATACAAAAATAAGTAGGAGTAAGAGGTTTTGTCAAGTTCTTAATAGATTCAGTCTTCCTGGGATCTACCTCAACACCTTTGTCAGACACAACATGACCCAGGAAGGTCACTAATCTAAGGGATAATTCACACTTGCTGAATTTGGCATACAACTGATGTTGTCTAAGTACCTGCAAGGTTAGTCTCAAATGTTGTTCATTCTCTTCCTTGGTCTTAGAGTAGATGAGTATGTCATCAATGAATACTATGATGAAGGAGTCAAGGTATTCACGTAAGACCCTGTTCATTAGATCCATAAATGCAGCAGGTGAAATCGTGAGACTAAATAACATAACTAGGAACTCATAATGAACATAACGGGTATGAAAGGCTGTCTTTGAAATATCTCCATCCCTAACCCTGACTTGATGGTACCCTGAACGAAGAAGCTAGACTCTTGGAGTTGGTCTAAAAAGTCATATATTCTAGGAAGTGGATACCTATTCTTGATAATGACTTTGTTGAGCTTCCAATAATTGATACACATTCTAAGGGTTCCATCTCTCTTTTTCACAAAAAACACTAGAGCGCCACAAGGGGATATGCTCGGCTGAATGTAACCCTTATCAGTGAGATCTTTCAACTGCAACTTCAACTCTTTGAGTTCAGGTGGAGCCATTCTGTAAGGAGGAATTGAAATTGGTTTAGTATCCTATTCTAAGTTGATACAAAAGTCAATCTCTCAAGGGGGAGGAACTCAAGGAAAATCAGCAGGAAATACATCTTGGAACTCATTCACGATAGGCACTGAGTCTATGGAAGGAACGTCATTACCTAAATCACGAACACTCACAAGATGAAACAATAACCCCTTGGACATCATTTTATTAACCTTAAGTTTCGAAATTAAGGGATAAGGATGACTCGAGTTGTACCCCTCCCAGACTAACTCTTCTTAATTAGGGAAACAAAATCTCACAACCCTACTATGATAATCCATACAAGCATAACAGCTATGAAGCAAGTCCATGCACAGAATAACATAAAAATCATGCATGGATAACTCAACAAAGTCTGCACACATAGTCTTACCACACACAACTATTAGGTCATCCCTATCGATTCTTACATTTTATCCTAAATGTGTACTAACCACTATAGGATCATGCAAAACTTTATAATATATCTCAAAAGTGAGAGAAAGCAAAGTAGTAACAAAGGAAAGCATAGAACCTGGATCAAGTAAGGCATAAGTAGAAGTTGAGAATACTTGCAGCATAACTCTGACCACATCAGCGGACTTCTCCTTCTCTTCGTTGCCCTTAAGGGCGTAGAACCTGTTCTTCTTAGGAGGATCAGCTCCTGCTGCATCCTGTGGATTAGGCCTAGGCTAAACATTCCCTCAAGCCCGACCTTTTTTCTATGGGCAGTCCTTAACCATGTGCCCTCTTTTACCACCATCAAAGCAGGCATTAGTGCCGTGTTAGCACAGTCCTTTCTGGGACACTGCATCTCACCTCCATTGCCCTTCTTGGGCTCGGGTCTGCCTCCTCTAGGTTTTTTACTCCTCTGAATGTTAGAGTTCCCAGAACTCTACTGCCCTTTTCTTAATCTGGGCTGTTCACGGATGTCAAAATTGTTTTTGTTGCCTCCATTACTTTGACCTGTGTGATCTTGAGGCCTAGGCCTCTTAGAATAACAAACGCCTCTATTCTTTAGGATGTCCTGTATCTGCTGGACATGCACCATCAACCTGGAGAGGTCCATGTTTTTGGGGAGCATCGCAGATCGACACTCCTCCTCTAGATATCTGTTGATTCCTGTGAGGATCCTACTCACCTTATCCCTGTTGTTAGATACATGGGAAGTAGCATACCTCGACAGCTTAACAAACTTCAAGAAATACTCCCTAACTTTCATGGATCCCTGTTTAAGGTTGATGAAATCCTCTACCTTGGCTTCTCTTATCTCCCTTGGAAAGACTCTCTCCAGGAAGGTTGTATTAAATAGATTCTAAGTGATCAGAACTCCGTCGAAACTCGGCTATCCTGCCACATCTTGCATCAAGTCTATGCAACATCCTTGAGTTGATAGGACGCAAAATCTGCTTTCTAAATATTTGTGGCCCATATAGCAATCATAATCTTATGCACATCATCCACAAACTCCTGAGGATCCTCCAAAGTCTTAAACAATGTGAACATAGGAGGATTCATACTCGTAGAGTCTCTTCGACTATCAGCCATACTGCGAACCAGTAGGTTCTCCCCCTAAACATTTTACCGCTTGACCTGGTCAGTAATGGACTTGGCGTACATAGTGATGTCCTGTGCCATCTGGGTAAGAAATGCCCACACCTCAACATCAATCAACCCACCAGGGTTAACCGGCATAGCCACTCCTTCAGCTGGAGCCTGGGGTTGAAGTGGATTGCCCCTAGCAGCTGCTCCTCCTCTCCTTTGACCAATTATTCTACCAGTATTCGTTCAATGAAAACAACAACGACTGATGTTAGACATGTTCATAATACCAAGAAAATCAGACATTAGGAAAGGCGCGATAAGATCAGAAGATGGGAAGATTTCTTAAGCATTGTGTAGTCTCTATTCAGGATTGTGGTGCACTTCACTACCATGAATTAGAAACTACTCATTGTGGTTGATGTGAACTTATTATCTTTGGAATTTAACCTACTGCTCTGATACAAACTTTGTCACGATCGAAATCAAGACCTCAGATGATACCTACGTCGTTGACCTCTCAGAGGTTGCAAACAAGCCTACATGCGTCATACTTACTTCATCTGAGTTAATTGTAGCGGAAAATTTGAAAATTTTATTTTCTTATTTCATGTGAAATAGATTATACAATTTTATTTTCTTATTTCATGTGAAATAGATTATAAATAACATCATAGGTGTTCACAAATCAAACATCAAATAAAGAGATGATGAAATGAAATAATCAGTTCATAATTTTACTAAACGTATTTTTGCCAAAACGACACTAGTAAAAAGTCTGAACAAAAGATGAAAGACACACTAGTGGAACTAACTATAGCCTACATCTAAGATTGATAATAACGGTAAAAATCCTTGAAAGCATGAGGACCTACCTAGTCCGGATGAAAGATCCACGTCCGGTTAGCTGCAACATCAACATGTAAGCTCTAGCGTCCACATGTGCCTGCACCTTAAATTGAAGTATTATATGGGATTAGTACAGACTTGTACTAAGTATGGGTATATGCAATCACACACCAAGAAGAGGCATGAGTAAGAATAGCTCTTTCCTGACAACATGATTATGGAAAGTCAAGTAAGTGGGCTTGCATAAATTTGATTAGGAAAGTTAATGAGCTTTCTAAATATGGATTAGGAAAGTAATTCCATGAAAATAACATGCATCATCATAATTATCATATTGCACACAACACATAACATCTTACACATAACACATATTATTTTGCATATAGGATATAACATCTTTCATAGCATTTATTCATATACCATGAGACCTTCGAATCATGAACATGGCATTAAGACATCCCAAAATGATGGCTCAACATATGGGACCTCAACTAGGAAGCCTTCATTAGCAAAGACAGAGTCTTCTTCATCCATTCATATGTACTTCACTTCATTTCGTTCATAGGCTAGTGACAACACCGGCTATACCTAGGATGTAGTTTAAGACTTTCATCGAGTTCACTGTGCAATGATCAAGAATGACCTAGTGTCATTACATAAGTCTACCTTACCTCTTTATAATGCTATCCTAACACCTTTGGTATCAATCATTTCATTATGTGAATCATTTGAGGCTGGCCTCATTCATTCATTGGGAACATTAACTTTAGCCGACATAGATCATGTGAGCATCATAAAATCCATTGTTTCCCCCACACATAAATGAGGTGGAATCACTGGCCAAAGTGACCCAAAACATGCTACTGTACATGGGAATTGAACCCTGCCAGATCCCTATATTGGCAATATAGGTTCGAAAACCAGGAGATATAAGGAGACCCATGCCAGGCATTCCGGACACTCTCATCTCATGAGAGTTATGTGAACCTCCGCCCTTCCTGAAAGAAGGCATCACTGCTGATAGATAGTCTATCAGTCCTTAGCATAAAGTTCCATTGCATGATACTCATGAATCATGGAAGTTGGCTTCTAGTATGAAAATATCACAGCTCAATAGATGATTTCTCATCTTATCATTAGTATTAACTATGCACTAACTTCAATACGTTAATTAGAGTGTCCATTGAGACTTGTCTCTTCATTAACTTTACACTCTCATAGGTGAGTACGTTTTGGTAACATTTACTTAGTCCCATTTGAGATTTCTCTCATCTTTTACATTAGCCTCTTATTATATTGCAACCACATTCATTAACTTTAGCACATTTACTCTTCATAATTACTCACCCCAAATAACGTGAATGTTCATTTCATCATATGCCAATGCACTTGGACATTTAGTGTGTTTCACAGTCCTACTTTACTCTGGTAGGGTTTTGTCATTTCATTGCATACATCTTAGGTTCATTTACTTTTAAACCTATGCTAGACTTATCGGACTATACATACAAGCCATGAGACTTCATTCATAGTTCATTTAAGTGATTGATAACTTCATAAGATTATATGGTACAAGACTTATGCATCTTATATGTATGACAATATCTTAATTTTGATCTATGTGTGAAGCATTACTTTGAAAATTTATTCATGTATGACTTATGTATCAACACGATGATTAGGTAAGGGAACCCATATTCAGATCCCTTGGTTAACATTTACAACTTTTTTTATTTAGTCTATTTTAATCCACACGTCTTGTGCACCTGAGATGGATCCCCAACGCCTTCGTTTCATTTTTTTACATATTATTCTTTCTTTCTTATTCGCTTGTCCTTGCACTTAGGGGTAGTGCGATCGATCCCCCACTACCTCATTTCTTTTATTTTCTTTTTCCTTGACTTTTCCAAGTTGACCTTGAGGGTATGGTATTGAATCAACATAGCCTTACTCTATTTTTCTCTTTAATTCCCTTGATCAGACTATAGGTCTAAGTTAGATTCCCACACGCTTCAACCTTTATTTTCTTTTAATTCCTAATGTCTTAACAAGAGGTTGTGGGTTCGAATCCAACTCATCTCATTTTTATTTTTATATATCCATTTTCCAGTGAAGGTCCAGGTTCGAATCCCCTTACCACATTCTTTTAACTTACATTATTTTACGACTTTTAACAAGGTGAGGTCACGTATTCGATCCTTAGTGACCTCACTTATTTTTATTCATTTTTGCATAACATGTTAATTAACTTATCTTGACCGAAACTAACATCAAAGTGCTGGAATTTTGATCGCATTTTTACAGCCTATTTTCTCACCTCTTTCATGTTAAAATGTATATATGTTTGGAGTAGTTTTTAGTGATTTATTTAGGTGCATTTTCAAGATCACATTCTATAAAGTGTTTGCACTCAAATCAACATTTTTACATTACTTATTTTTTCTGAAACTCATCAACAAGATTCTTGAAATTTTTTTACGTTTTTCAGCTCATTTTCATCAACGTTTACATGTTAGTTTTGAGGGTAATTCATGGATTCATTTAGCTAATAATTTCCGTTCAAATCTTCCACATTATTCTTCATATGAACATCACGATTTATACAAGGTTGTGCATATACGAATACAACCATAACATGTCATTTTCGAAATTCAAACCAAGAGTATATGTCCCTGCTACACATTGCACACACATAAACACATAATTTCGGACAACATGCTTACCATTAACATAACACTAAACATACATGCATGAACATAATCAACATGAAAAATTATTACACCCCTAATTTCTACCAGCAAACATACCCAACCTCCAAATTTATGGGAGCTAGTGATAGGGAACATGTAAAGGGGAATAACCCTAGTTTTCAGATTTGAATATACTAAACCTTAATGGGTCTCTTGAGAAAGGGACAAAGAGAGAAGAGAAATCATACCTTTTTGACGTTCAAACCTTGACCTGCTGCCCAAAGTTTCTTTTCCAAATTCACATTAAACACCGAAAACATCAAAACCAATTCGACGGACAACCCTCTCTTTGCCTAACGCTATTGATTAGTTATTTTTTTTAACCTTCGTTGTGAGTTCATCAAGTGTGAAGAATATTGGTTAAATTTTATGTTCTTGTAGTTATTTTGGTAGAGAGAACATAATTGAGAGAAGAGAGAATGATCATGAAGTGAGATAGAGTTGAGTGAGTTAAACGTCAAAAGTAGTTTAGGCTTAGGTATGGCTTGTTCAAACTAGGACTCTCCTTAACTTTAAAAAAAATCTGATTTTCTTTTTTATTAAATCAGCTAATAATTTTAATTAATTAAGTTAATTTAACAATTAGAATAAAATTAATTTAAATCATTGCTTCCACCTAGGTTCGAACCAAGGTGGAGCAAGACTTCAATAAAAAAGCCAATTCTCGGCCCTCTCCCCCAAAATTGCCCCACCAACTTATTAATTAAATAATTAATTACGTATTTAGGGTAATTACGATACTAACCTTAGCCTGGAAAAAGACCATTTTACCCCTAGACCCTCATAACTTTAGATTTTCTTCATATTCAAGAGCCCTACATGGATGGACACAACCTTTCCTAAATCAACTAAGTCCCCAAGTTAGTTGGCTTGGATGTCCCATGGGATCAGAGTTCTTGTTCTACGCGCCTCAATTCGTGTGAACCTGGTCTAATCGTAGGCAATCTAGACACATTAAGCATTACATAGTATATCAATTGTTAGGGTTTTTACAATATTGTTTGTCCGTTGATTAGATCAGAGAAGATGCTAGTTGAATGGATAAAAAAAGATTTTAAGTCTTAACTTATAGAGGGAGTCGATGGACTATTTGTCAGGGTTGTCGATTGAAGCCGCATTTTTGTGACAACTTTCCTTATTTGAATTTTTTTAATTTAGGACAATATTTGTTAAAAATAGGGTGTAAAACCTCATTTTTTGGCTGGGTTCTATTACTACTTTTCATAGTTTTTTTTGGAGATTGGGTTTTTGCTACTTTAAAATTAATTCAAATTTCCATATTTGGTTTTCAAGTGAATTCTTATTGTTTCAAGTTCAATTTAGGAATTTTATTCAAATTTTCATAATAAGTTCATGACTTATTGTTTGTCCAATATGAATTGTGTTCTTCTACCCATAGGCAACTAAATCTACAACTACGATTGTGGGAACCATGGGTGATTAACAAAGTAAACCTAGCTTACTAAAAATTCTCAAATAGGTTATTGCATGCATTGATAATTCTTTATCTTAGAATTATTTTTAACGAGTGCACGCGTTAGAATTCACCTTATTGCTACTTGCAAGACCAAGGAGGTAGTGAATAGGAAAAGAATTATCAACATAGATATAGTAGGAAACTATCTAATAGGATAGTCTTGATTGGTGCGAATAAAAAACTTAGCCATACATCGAATACGAAACTTAATATGAACTAAAGGTAAGGGTTAGTAACTTAGACACACGTAGCCAGACCAAGGTACAGGGTGAAATTCTCTAAATGCCCGACAAAGGATTTAGAGATACCTAACTTATCACTTTGCATAAAAAACACTAGGGAAGAATTGTTATTGTTAGGGATAGGATGTTATGAACCTATGGGGAACACTTGCACCCTAGTTTATCGCACGACTTGATAAACACCAAAGAATTAATCATGTTACTTATTTTACATATCAATATTAAAAGACTTTTGTTTCACAAGATCCCCCCTTTTAATTTTCCTTTTTTCCGACAGGACTTCACAAATTAGAAGTTATCGTACATTGAAGTTAAGTCGAAACCATTTTCCTTGTGGGATCTACACCAACCTAATAGTTAGGTTCATTATATGATACGACCACTTATACTTCTTTAGGGATGTATAATTTGAGCTTATCAAATTTTGGGGTAGCTGCCAGGGAAAGTGGATTTTAGATTAACTTTAATAACATTACTGAATATTAGTCAAGAATTTCCTAATTTTACTCTTTTGTTTTGTTTTTGTTTCTCTCAAGTCTAGCTCTAGTGTATGTCAAGCATACTGATCCGAAGAGAACAAATAATTTTGTTCGATCCTAAACTGGACCATACACTTCGAAGAATGAATAATCCACAGAACCCAGCTAATCTAGGTGATGGGATCAATCTCTAGCTCCCACCACCGATTGATGCTTACAATCAAATGGTTGCGGAAAATTTGAATGATGATGCTTTGAGAATGCAACCTCCCATCCAACACCCTCAATAGTTCTATAGGGGAAATGTCAATATAACTGATTGTGATGGCCTCTTTTCCTACCTCCTCTACTACAGGGGCACACGTTTGTGGTATCTAGGAGTCAGATGCAGTTGCTCACAACGAGCGGTTTGTTTTCAGGGCTACTATCTGAGGATCCGCATGCTCTCATAGTTAAACTGAGGTCGGTGTGAAAGAGTTGTGTGGGGAGGCCATATTAAGACATGAACGTCATCGGGTTGAAAGTATTCCCTCTTTCGTCGATGGGAGAGGCTTCAATATGATTTACTGATTTGTCCTATAATTCTATATGTACATTGGATCAGTTGAGGGATATGTTCCTAGCATAGTACTACCTGGTTTCTAAAAAGCTCAACCACAAAGATAGAGTGAAAACCTTTGAGGCACTACTTGGGGAGTTGGGCCAAATTTTAGTGCTTACGTGAGAGGTGTCCGAAACCACCACTTGATGATGAGTCATTGAAACATTATTTCAATCATAGACATGATGATAATAATAAGGTAGTGCTTGATACTATTTCGAGTGGTTTTTATGGTGAGTGCACATATGTAGAGATTGTAGAGAAGTTGGAGAAAATATTTTGTAACAAAAAGGCATGGAGTACTAGAAAGTCAGATACTAGGAGAAACACCTTTTTATTGCTACACACAATCCAGTAACAGATGAGATTCATGGAGAGATGGCTCAAATGAGAACTGAGCTTGGGTTTGTATTGAAAAATGTCAGTAGAGGTGAATAGAAGGTAAATGGAGTGAATTATATAACTGAACCACCACAGCCAGCGGATGACTACTATTATAAAAAGGATACTTATGTAGTGAATGATCATATGGGGGGTTTCGACCGAACGCCCAAGGTTCTGATAAGGAGAATTCACGTTAAGATCGAGGAAATCAAGGTCGAAACTATAGGAATTACTAAAGAGGGGGCCAGTATGTTTGAGATGGAAACTACAACCGCGACAACAACCTCAATCGGGGTAAATATGGTAACATAACTGATCGAAGTGGACCCTATGTTCCACCTCAAAACTGGGAAGTTGCTCCTAGGGATGGTGGAGGTAGTATGGTGCGAGTTGAAGATATGTTGTAGATAATGATGTCAAGGTTTGATGTTAGTGATGTGCATGCCAAGGAATTGAGAGGTGATTTTGTTAATATTTCGCGAATTATTGATGCACATGCGGTATCGATTAAGCATCTTCAATTAGAAATGTCCCAATTGTCCATTACTGTGATCCCACGACAATCGGGCACTCTTCCTAGCCATACCATTCAAAATCCTAAAATGATGGACATTGCATGGAAGTCACTTATCGATGATGTAAGAAAAGTAATGATCCACCTATGTGTCTATGGTACAAGATAAGATGAGAATATATGAATAAATAATTGAAACTAGTGATGAATTGGTGGAGAAAACAGTTAAAGAAGCAGAGATACCCCAAAAAGTGATCCCTGTTCCTAAACCACAACCCCCATTCCTTCAGAGATTGGTGAAGAGGACTGAGGATGGTAAATACCAACATTTTATTACTATGTTGAAACAACTTTCCATCAATGTCACTTTGATAGAAGCTTTGGAGCAAATGCTTGGTTATGCGAAGTTCATGAAGGATATGGTTACAAAAGAAAAGATCGGTAAGTTTTAAGGATTATGACCGATTTCAGCATTGTAGTGCTATTACTTCAACGTCTCTTGTGCAGAAGAAAGAAGATCTGAGCGCTTTAACTATTCCATATACCATCAGCTTATTACACATTTATAAAGCACTATGTCATCTCGGTGCAAGCATAATTCTCATGCCTCTGTCGATTAATAACAATTAGGTTTTGGGTTACCCAATGACCACTATAATACGGTATACTGATGGCCGATCAACAGTGAAAATGACCATTGGGATACTCTATGACGTGCTCGTGAAGGATTAGTTATTTGTTCAGGCTGATTTTGTGATCTTCATTGTGAGGTGCTGTTTTAGGTTCTTATTATTCTTGGGAGGCTGTTCCTTGCTACTGGTCGCGCTTGGTTGATATGGAAAAAGGGCATATGAAGTTTAAGGTGAATAATAAAGAAGAAACTTTCAACATTTATAGGTCCTCAAGAAGAGTGGTAAGCTCCAAACGGTATCTGCTATATCCTATTGGGTTGATAGCACGTCTAAGGTACAAATCGAAGAGCTCCTTAGTGTTGAGGCACTAGCGGCAGTGATCAAGAATTTTTAGTGTGATGGTATTGAAAAGTATGGGTCTTTGGTTGCTACGACTGAACAAGGTGAATATCGGTAAAAATCAAAGAAATCAAAGTTAGATATGAAGCATCGAAGTCTCAACCCGCGATACCATCTATTGAGGATGCTCCAAAACTAGATCTTAATAATCTACCACCTCATCTAATGTATGTGTTCATGGGAAGAGACGATACTCAGACGGTAATCGTTGCACCAGATTTCAATATGCAACAAGTAGAGTGTTTGGTAGAAGTGTTAAAGAGGTTCAAACGAGCCATTGGTTGGACTATTGTAAACATTATTGGGAATTCTCTCGATATTTGTTCACACAATATCCAACTCATGCCCGATCACAAACCATGTATTGAGCACATGAGACGGTTGAATCCACCTATGCAAGAGGTAGTGAAGAAGGGGATCATTAAGTGGTTGGTTGTCGGAGTAATATATCTTATTGCATATAGTAGTTGGGTGTGCCCTGTTTTCTGTGTGCCTAAAATGGGCGAAATGACAGTAGTTCCCAATGAGCGAAACGAGCTTGTTTTAATGAGGCCAGTGACTCGATGAAGATTTTGTATGGATTACCAGAAATTGAATACATGGACGGGAGAAGGACCATTTCACGGTGCCACTCATGGACCATATGTTAGATAGACTCGCAGGAAAATGATGGTATTATATTCTTGATGCCTATTAAGGTTATAACCAAATCTCTATTGCCTCGGAGGATCAAGAGAATACCACCATTCTTGCCCTTATGGGACGTTCAAATTCAACAGGATGCCTTTTGGATTAAGTAATGCACCAGCCCCTCTCAGAGATGTGTTATGTTGATATTCTCCAATATGGTAGAGGAAATTATTGAAGTGTTTATGGGCGACTTTTTAGTGGTTGGCGACTCCTTTGATTGGTGTTTGAGTCACTTGGCCGAGGTTCTCAAGAGATGTGAAGATTGCAATCTTGTTCTAAATTGGGGAAAATGTCATTTTATGGTTAAAGAAGGTATAGTAATGGGCCGTTGCATCTCGGAGAAGGGGATAGACATTTCTCGAGCAAAAGTTGATGTTCTCGAGAGACTTCCTCCACCAATCTTTGTAAAAATTGTGAGAAGTTTTTGTGACATACGGGCTTCTACCAGAGTTTTGTTAAAAATTTCTCAAAAATTTCACATCCTTTGTGTAAATTATTCGAGAAGGACTGTAAATTCTATGTTGATAATCCTTTCTGAAGGCGTTTGGAGAGTTGAAGGAGAAGTTTGTGTTTGCACCCATAATTATTTTTCTAGATTTGAAAAAGCCATTTGAGGTGATGTTTGTGGTATTAGGACAAACAAGGGATAAAATCCTTCAACCCATCTATTATGCAAGTAAGGCCATAAATGAAGCACAAAAGAACTACACTGTTACTGAACAAGAGATCCTTGCGGTGGTATTTGCTTTCAAAAAAATTTGCTCCTTTTTGCTTTGCACGAGAGTCATAGTATAGACTGACAACACCGCTTTGAGGTATTTGATGGAAAAGAAGGATGTAAAACCAAGGTTAATTAGATGGGTGCTACTATTGCAAGAGTTTAATTTTGAGGTGAAAGATAGAAGAACTGAAAATCAAGTTGCCAATCACTTGTCCAGATTGGAGGATAAATGCTATGCGAGAGTTTGGTGAAAAGGCTGAAATTGATGATACTTTCCTTGATGATCATGTATTGTCCGCTTCTCTTTATTTGATTCCATAGTTCGACAACTTTACAAATTATCAAGGTAGGGATATAGTTGCGTCAGACTTTTCCTTCCATCAGAGGAATAAGTTAATGCATGATCTAAAAAAGTTCTTTTGGAATGAGCCTTACTTATTCCGAAGTTGTGCTGATGGGATTATTCATCGTTATGTCCTGGAAATGGATATGTTATGTGTATTTGAGGCATGAAACTCCTCATTTATGGGTTGACATCATAGTGATATCCAAACTGCCCGCTATAGTTTGAAGTGTGAATGCTTATGGACAACCATTCACCAAGATGCTCACGAGTTTGCCAGGTCATGTGATAGGTGCCAAAGAGATGGACGAATTTTGATGATGCAAGAGATCCCTTTAAATCCCATTCTAGTGATTGAGTTGTTTGATATATGTGGCATTGATTTTATGGGCCCGTTTGTGAGTTTTCTTGGAATGAAATATATACTTTTGGTAGTGGACAACGTGTCCAAATGAGTGGAATCCATAGATCTTTCAAACAATGAAAAAAGAGTGTCACCGCGTTCTTGAAAAAGAACATTTTCTCAAGATTTGGCACACCTAGGGCCATTATAGTTATGGGGGATGTAACTTTTGCAATAATTTGTTCAAAGGGATATTGGATAAATATGGGGTTCGCCACAATAAGGCCACTCCGTACCATCCACAGACTAGTTTTTACACCCGGCATTGTAGCCTGCTCGGAGGACTCAGACAAGCCTCTTTGCATTCGTCATAACATGTCATCAGTTAAAATTTGCAAAAATTTAAAAATTTTACATTCTACTGAATTATACTTAGACTTCTTACTTATTATTCAAAGACCATACGATATTTTATGAAATACTCTCATATATATAAAACCATTTGATGATTGCAAATATGGACTTAGCAAATACATATACAATATGCCATACAAGTCTTAATACAAATGAATCCAAAGAAACATAATGTAAATAGGATATTCCTAATATCTACTAAAGTCATCATAAACCGGTATTTATATAATACCGTCCCGAACATAAGGACCTACCAACACTTGGAGAAAGATTTCCAAGCTTTTTAAAATCGACCTCCTTAAGTTAAATGGCCGGAACCTATAGTGGAAGAAATATAAAGTAATGGGGTTAGTACGTCACATGTACTAAGTATGGGTATATGCAAATAACATAAAAGGATATGCATGAAAAAGGATTATTTATCGTTTCATTGGAAAACATGCTAAGTCTTGTGAACGTCTTCAATGCACATACCATAGAACATATGTAAGTCAAGGATTCCATCAACATAAATCATGATTATAATTAAAGACATATTATCATAGAGTCATGTTAACTTTTCATATTCAATGGATTGTATAATATAGAATACAAAGAAACTTACCAATGATCTCATCCCAAACCTACAAGTGCAATGGTCATGTGAAGCACCATAACCCCATACAACCAAGTAAATAAGATAGAAGACAATAGGTAAAGCTTTATTTCATATAACATGTAACATAATTAGTCATCACTTTATATAGCAATATAACCCAATAACATATTCATCATAGTGACCAATATCATATAAGATTATCATAATGTATAAACATATACTTTTCATGTTGTCATATTTCATACGAACAATCTTCTAGGACTTCCCTTAGAATAAACTTGTTCAATGTCTAGGTAGAGTCCCATACCCCTACCTCTACTAAGTAGACTCCTCAAGTCACCCAAGTCAACGTTCATTTACTTGTCTTTCATTTTACATGAGGTAACATACACATTAATCGACATAGACCAGGTGAGCAAAACGTGTAATTCGATTTCATAAAACCCCACACCGAAAACCGGTGGTCTATTGGCAAAAGGAGAACCTAACAGGACGTAGCTTTCTAGGTGGATCCACTAGCTAGTATCCTATGCTGGAAAAATAAATCATCGGTTCTTAGCTTAAATACCTTTCTTGAAATAACCTTTAAGTTGTCTTTTATCATAATTTTATCATAAGTAGTAGGAGATTAACTGCTTGTATAAAAATGATCATGAGCTCTTAGTGATTAGATGAGATTTCCTATAATTATAACCCTTCGTATGTGAGATTGACATAACATAATCATCTTGTGTAAAGCACAAAACAAAATATCATAACTTGCATTTATCGTGTTCCTTTTATGATCTCACAAATAACATGTTTGTAGCCCAACATTTACACATAAAAAAATTATACATACTTTCGTAATAAATATCAAGATTTATAGGCTACTATAAACATGGAAGAGTAATCACAACTTTAGCAGACTTACCTTTTTCTTCCACGGACCTTATTTCAAGAACTTATATCAATTTACAACATTTATAACCATAACATAGTGAAATAATTCAAATATCATAATCAAGAACCACTCTTCAAATTCTATACAAGATCAATTAATAATGTAGGGTAAAGGATAAGGGTCATTTAAGAGTTCATTCTACTCTTAGTTTCAATCCCTACGTTTTCATATTATCGAGTAGTAGAAAAAATCATACAAAACCATCATGTAAATCAGAACATACTTCACACGAAATTAAAACAAAATAACAATATAATCATCAAAAATCGTTTGAAATAGACAATAGAAAACACTTACTTTCCATTAAAAATCATCAATCTAAGGTTAGGGTAAAAATATTTTTTGTAGAGTAAAAATCCTAGAATTGAAGTTCTTGCAAACTCATCTTGAAAGAAGGTATTGGGGAAAATAATTCCAAGAGTGAAATACCCATACCTTATGGATGAAGAATCCACGAAAATGGATGAAAATATTGAGGTCTTAGTCTTTTTCCTTAAGCTCTTCTTGTTTTTCAATGGAGTTTGAAGAAGAGAGTGATTTTGAGAGAATGAGAGAAATATAGTTTGATCTTGTTTTGGACGTGTAAAAGTGGTTAAAAACTTACCTAATATCAATATATAGTCTTCCTATGAATTACCCAAAAGACCCTCCAGTTAAATGGTTCTTTTAAATAAGTTAAGTTACCAAAAATACGTCTTTAATGATTCTGGGAAGTAGATGCGCGTCGCGGGGCCAAAACCCATCATTTTTATTGAATTTTGAGTTAAGGTAGTGAGGTGCGTGTAATTCTCGCATCGTGAGGTTGCCTTTCACATGTTGAGGCAGAACACATCGTGTCAAGCTCGCTTCGCGCAGCACACCTCCACATCTTGCCTACTCGTAGGCTGCCAGGTAGCCTACCCACACATGTTTGGGTCCTCCCAAAGGACCCTTCGGGTGGTCCTTGGGGTGTCATTACAAGACGTTTGGAATCTTTGTACTGCATACTACCTAATCAAGGTCACTTTAAAAAATTTGGACTTCATTTGACACCTTTTTACATTCACATAACATAGGGACGTCAACTTGTTTAAATTAGCTAGTTTCCGGACGTCAATGTCTTTCTTAGTCGTTTTGGATCTAACCTTTTCCAAATGAGTTTATTACATTAATATAGGTTTGGAAATATCATTTTAAACATTAGTTTATGGATTAATCTCTAGTCTAAGTCATGGCATTTCCGAAGTTTTACATTATCCCCCCTTAGGAATATTCGTCCCCGAATGACACTAAAATATTTTGGAGGTAGGAATAGACTCGATACTAACAGCACAATCAATAAACAACATAAAAATCATAGCGAGTCACAACTCATAGGAGTATATCACAAATCTTTACAACACATATCATAACATTACAGATAACACTCAATTCTTGATACACAACATATAAAAGCTCCATATTCATAACACATAGTGAGGAATTTCCTTCTCAACCATATCATAAGCTCAAAATGAATCAAAGAGTCGTCATGCTATCGTTCTTATCAAAATGGAAACAAAACAACAAAATATAAAGAAAACATATGCATACATGTTTCACATAAGTTCAAGAATAGAGTATGAAGACATGCTCTTAAAACTCTAGTTTGTACAACTTTACCAAACATGCACCTATTTAGAAAATTAGTCTATTTCATGATACTGCATTACTTTCTCAATTGAGATGAATGTCTTACCTTAAGGAGAAAGGAGATGAGGGTATCAGGAATTCATGTCGGCTTCAGCCTTCCATGTTGCACCCTCAACAAGATGGTTCCTCCATATAACTTTTACAGAGGCAACATCGATGTTTCATAACTTCTTGACTTGGCGATCCAGGATCTCAATCGGAACCTCTTCATAGGAGATATTCTCATAAACCTTTAAACCTTCAATAGATAGAATATAAACTTGGTAACATATCCATTTCTTGAGCATAGACATATGAAACACCGGATGAACTAAAGCTCGTTCACTAAGGAGTTTCAAATCATAGGCAACTTTTCTTATTCATTGCAAAACCTAAGAGGAACAAACATACCGGGGAATTAACTTCCCCTTCTTACAAAACCTCATAATCCCTTTCTTAGGTGAAATCTTCAGGTAGACATGATCACCTATTTAAAACTGAAGATCTCTTCTTCTATTATCGGCATAAGACTTTTGCCGACTATAGGCTGTCTTCAATATCTTTCTTGTGAATCCAACCTTGTCTATAGCCTCATATATAATCTCTGGACCAAGGAGTGAGGACTCACCAATCTCAAACCATCCAATCGGAGATCTACACCTTCTACCATAAAGAGCTTCAAAAAAGGTGCCATAGAGATGCTCGATGATAACTATTGTTGTAAGAGAACTCGATCAAAGGAAAGTGTTCATCCCAACTTCCCTTGAAATCAATGAAACAGGATCTTAACATGTTCTCAAGGGTCTTAATGGTACGTTCCGATTAACCATCCGTCTGAGGATGAAAAGTGGCACTAATTTTCACTTGCTTACCTAAACCCTTTTGAAAAGCCTTCCAAAAATGAGAAGTGAATTGGGCACATTAATCCAAAATGATGGACAAAGCAATCCCATGAATACTAATAATCTCATTAATATAGATCATTGCATAATCTTCAGCTGTGTATGTAGACTTAACAGGAATAAAACAGGCATATTTGGTCAACCTATCCCCAATAGCCCATATGGAATTATTTTGTTTTCGGGTTCGAGGCAACCCAACAACAAAGTCCATATTGATTGCTTCCAACTTCCATGTAGAAACATTCATAAATAGAGTTAAACCACCCATTTTCAGATGCTCAGCTTTAACTTGTTGGCAGTTGGGACACTTAGGAGCAAAATCTGCTAAATCCCTTTTTAAACTATCCCACCAATAGACCTCCCTAAGATCAGGATACATTTTTGTGGCACCTGGATGTATAAAATAGGGAGACCCATGGGCTTTTTAAAAAATCTATTTTCTAAAATCCTCAACATCGGGTATACATAATCTCCCTTGGTACCTAAGAAGACCATCCCACCTTGGGAGAATGACTCATTGAACTTACCAAGTACTGATTCCTTCAACACCATCAATAGAGGATCAAGGTGTTGCTTAAATTTCACCTCCACCACTAATGATTAGTCAGAGTTATGATGGACAATTTAAACAACCATTTAGAGAATCTTCTAACTGCACACCTAAGCGAGCCAACCTATAAACATCTTTCACAAGTTCTTTCTTCTCTTCCTCTAATTGAGACACACTACCTATAGTCAAACGACTCAAAGCATCCGCAACCACATTGGCTTTGTCAGGGTGGTAAAGGACACTCATGTCATAATCAGTCAACAATTCTAACCATCTTCTCTATCGGAGATTCATCTCCATTTATCATATTGAACACTTTTATGGTCTGTAAACACATTAACATGCACACCATACAAGTAATGTCTCAATATTTTAAAGGCATAAACTACAGCGGCTAACTCAAGATCATGATTTGGGTAATTCTTCTAATGAACATTGAGTTTCCTAGAAGCATAGACAATGACCTTACCATGTTGCATGAGGACATATTTTAAGTTCACTCGAGAAGCATCACAACACACTACAAAGCCTTCATTGCCCTCCAGTAAGGTCAAAACCAATTGTGGAGGTAAGCTTATCTTTCAACGCTTGAAAATCCTTCTCAAAAGCTTCCTACCACTCAAACTTCACCTTCATTTGGGTCAAAGATTTCAAAGGAGAAGCAATGGACGAAAATCCATCAACAAATCTTCTATAATAGCCGGCTAGACCCAAGAAATTCCTTATGTCTTGGGATTCAAAGGTCTAGGCAAATTTCCGACCGCATCCATATTCTTTGGATAAACCTCTACACCATCACAAGAGATATTAAGGCCATGAAAAGAAACCAAACAGAAACAAAATTCACACTTGCTAAATTTGGCATAAAGTTGGTGTTCTTTCAGGACTTGCAAGCAAACCTCAAGTGACTATCATGCGCATCTTAATTCTTCGAGTATATATCAGAATATAATCAATGAATACAATCACAAATGAGTCGAGGTAATCTTGGAACACTCTATTCATTAGGTCCATGAACACCGTCGGGGCATTCATTAACCCAAAATACATAACTAGGAATTCATAGTGACCATATCTAGTTCAGAAAGATGTCTTGGGAAAATCTTCAACTCTTACCCTAAGTTTGTAATATCCCAACCTTAAGTCAATGTTGGAAAGGTAACTAGCACCTTGGAGTTGATAAAATAGATCATCAATCCTAGGGAGAATGAAACCCTAGTCAAGTAAATCATTGAGTTTCAGCTTCAACTTTCTCAATTACGCTAGAGCCATCATGTATGGAGGAATTGAAATGGGATTCGTATCCTATAAAAAAATCAATAAAAAAGTCAATTTCCCATTCTAGAGGAACTCCTGGAAGGTCAATAGTAAAAACCTTTGGGAATTCTCTAACTACAGGGACTGACTCAATAGAAGGAATTTCACATTTTAGGTCCTTAACTCCAACCACATGATATAGATAACCCTTGGCTATCATCTTACAAGCCTTCAAACAAGAAATGATTTTACCCCTTGACATAGAATTTCCCCTTTCCACTCTAGAATAGGTTCATTAGGGATTTAAAATTTAACTAGCCTTGTTTTAAAATCTATGGAAGCAAAAGAATCATGATGACAATCCTTACCCAAGATTATATCCAAATCAAACAAGTCAAATTCTACCAAATCACAAAGAGTAACTCTATTGGGCAGCATCACGTGACATTTCCTATAGACTTTTTTTGCAACTACAGAGTCACCCATTGGGGTACAAATTGAAAAGTGTTCACTCAAAACATCAAGAATTACATCAAACTTCCTAGCTACCAATGTTTTAACAAAAGAAAGTGTAGCACCTGGATCAAGCAATGCATAGACATTAACTGAGAAAACTAATAACAAACTTGTCACAACGTCGGGAGCGCTTTCTTGTTCACCCCTAGCCTTGAGTGCGTATAAACGTTTCCTGTTAGGAGCTTCATACCTAAGACTACTTGGTTGACCTTGAACATTCCCCTTTCCTTGGCTTCTCACATTAGGAAAACCTTTCACCATATTGCCACCCTTGCCACAACCATAGCAACTATTAGTCCCAACAAGACATTCAACCGCAAGTTTCTTACCACACTTACCACAAGTTGGTCTCTCTTTTAGTGGATCAACACTTATCCCCTTTTTAGTTTTAGGACTAGAACCACTATCATTACGATTCTAGGAGAAATTAGCAGGAACTCTATTTGAAAACCTCTTCTTAAACTTAGGCTTGTTTTGAACATTTATATGCTCAAATTATACTTCCCTAAAGAAGTATAAGCAGTCGTATCAAGTAAAGAACCCAATTGTTAGGTTTGGGTCGATCCCACGAGGAAAATAGTTTAGACTTTAATTTAGTCTACAATTACGTCTATTTAGTCAAGTCCTTTCCGAAAACAGTTAACTAAAGTGGGACTTTTTGTGTGTAACAAAAGTGTTTAATTATTTCTAAGTAAGATAATTAGCAAGTTTATAACTTTGGTGTTTATAGAGTGATGAGATAAACTAATATGTAAGTGTTCCCCATAGGTTCATAACGTGGTAATCCTAGCTATAACAATTCTTTCCTAGTGTCTTGCATGAAAAATGGTAAGTTATGTATCTCCAATTCCTTGGTCCAGCAACTAGAGAATTTCACTCTGTACCTTGGTTTAACTATGTGTGTATAAATTACTAACCCTTACCTTTTACCATATATTAAGAATCATATTCGATGTATTGCTTAGTTACTACTTTGCAACAATCGAAACTAGCCTATTAGATACTGTATACTAAATCTATGTTGATAAATCTTTTCCTATTAACTACCTCTTGGTCTAGCAAGTTGAAATAGGGCAAGTTCTAATGTGTCCACTCATTAAAAAGAGTTCTACACGAAAGAATTATCAATAAATGCAAGAAACTATTCTAGAATTGTCGTTTAGCTAGTTTTACCTCGTTAATTACCAATGGTTCCCTTAACCCTAGTTGTATATTTAGTTAACCATGCTTATAAACACACAATTCATAGTTATTAAACAAGAATTCATGTACTTACATTCACATCTTTGAAAAAAATCCAGAAATAACACTTGAATTAAATAAAATATTTTGAGAATTGATTCCAGAAACTTGAAGTAATTTCAAAAAACAAAAGTTTAACTATCAATAACAAGATTATGAAAAATAACAAAAAGTCTAACCCTTGAAACGAGTTTTTTAACCCTATTTATAATAATAATGTCCTAAATTAAAAGGAGTTCTAAATAAGGAAACTTTGTCCCGAAACGTGTCTTCAATCAACGACACCACTAACGGTCTGTCGATGGAACGACGGATCGTTGACTGCCTCTGTCGATCTACACTTAGAATCTTTTTCAAGCTTCCCACTGCACCTTCTCTTATACAATCGAAGGACCAACAACAAGTTCCGTCAACTTACATACAATAAGTCGGCGCATATCGTCATTTTATACTTAGAAATGTTTCATCCTGCATCCTGGCATATTCTCTTATCCAATCGACGGACAAACAACATGGTCTGTTGATACATCTACGGTCTATTGATGCCTCTATTGTTCCATACTTCATTTTTCTTTAACTTTGGGTACTGGGACTACTGTCTGATTTGATCGACGATTCGCCAGGATGGTCCGTTGATTAGTCGATGAACAATCAATCCTTTCAAAGACCCACACTTGGTAAGAATTCCGTGATTTCTTCAAAAATCGTGGACCTCCAGTTGACGACCCCCACCTACGGAATAGAGATGGAACAAATGGCCATTGATGGTTTTGTACGTTACGTGTTCTACAAAATCTTCTGCATTTCCACTTTGGATGACTTTTCTATAAAAACATACTTAAAAACCATTAAAATAACTACAAAAAAGGCCCTAGACACATACTAAAATTTTGGAAAAAGCATTGAAAGTACTGTGAAACCACGGTGCATCAACACCATCAACTTCAGTTCGTTGTTTTTCCTCAAGCGACACACTATGACTCACCAAAACACTTTTGTACAAAAGTTTACTCATTTAAGTTTTTGCAGCGATATGGCTATCAATCCCGATTGTTTTCATTGAACTCATGCATGATATCACTCTTAGGATCACTGATGAGGATCATAACATGACACAGACTCACCACACCGACACCTATACTCTTTTATCTCTCACAAAGGCACCAACCCTCAAATATTGCAACTAGTGTTCTCAATTCAAAAGATATTTGCCTTTTTCACACAGTGGTTTCAAATTTGAGTATGAGGATCATTATTCAATACTCAATATCAGAACAATATTACACCTAATTGATACTTGTCGCCATAGGCTTGACCTTATTTTCATTACTTTAAGTTCACCATATTATACTCTTTGGATCCCGATATGACTTTCTTCGCTTGAACGTAGGCTCAAGGTCAAGTATGGTACATATGGATGCATTTTAGTGACTTGTAACGTAGGCTCAGGGTTAGGTATGGTGCAACTGCCTCTTCTTTTATTGAGTCACATCTCTTATTCAATATTTCTTTTATTTTTCCTTTCACATTAATTCTTTCAACCCTACTTTTTGTAACATTACTCATAAAATCAACCCTTAATTCTTGTCTTTGCCATGAGTCGAGGAAAAATTATCCAAGGTTAGGTCAGGGCCAACATTATATTGGTTTCTGCATTAGCAACCCTCAACTTATGCTTTGGCCTAAGTTGAGGTGCATATGTCCAAGGTGCCTCCAAGTCCAACACATTATACCCAAAAAAGACGAGTAGAGGTAGAAAAGAAAAGTCCATTGTATGGTCAAATCATATCCTAATTGTCTAACACAGAATTTTTTTTGCAGGACTAACCGGGCAAGTTCTAGCTAGGTACCAATAGTGGACTATTCAACTTTCCTCACTCTCTTAACACCGCATTACCCTACTAGATTATCGGACACCTAGTTTGAGCGTTAGATTGAGGGTCATGAAATGGTGTATCTCTATGTCATGCTTAGAGAAAACACATTAAACATTCACAATGCCTAATCATGCATGCATTCTATTTAGAACGGGATATCATTCTATTTAGCCATCATGATTCAAAGTTCACATTCATAACTTGTACAAGATACTAATTTTCACATTCACTTTTTGGGGGTGGTGGTGCAGTAGAGGTAGTGAATAGTGCAGCAAAAACCGTATCCTTAGCAGGCTCTGCAGGTGTTGCCTCAGACTCGGGAACCCGCACATCCCAAATGGCATCAACATAAGCCCACAGACTCGCCAAAGCAACCTGGAGAGTCTTCAAATAAATAAATGGGGCTAGCCGAGAGAGGACCCTTAACTAAAATGCATCAAGGCACTGGTGGACTGCCATAATCTGCCGCTAAGTCTGCTGGGAAATCTTCTTCTCAATACGATCCTCAACCTTAGCAATGGATTTCCTAATTCAAGGCTGAACCATAGCAATAGGGATCAGTAGTGCTGATGGTGTAGATCAAGAGGAACTCGTTGCTCCACTAATGCTCAGGGCAGAATCAACCGGGGTGATGTTGGTAGGCTCTGAAGCAGCATGATCAACCCCTTGGGCTTGATCCACCATATCTTCAAGGTTCTAACCCAACGGCTGCACCTCCACTCGAGGGACCCTATTTGGTGTCGCCTAATTGGCCTCATCCCTGATAAGACTGATGTCCACTGTCCCTATAGGAGTCCGAAGAACATCAATGTGCTAGATGGTCACCCCAACAGCCCGGCACAACTCAAAAATCATACAGGTAAAGGGTTAAGTTGTGGAGGCCTTAAAAGCCCTCTCATGGATGAGTGCAAGCAATACCCTCGGAAAATTAACCTGAACCCTGCGATTATAGAAGCAACCAAGACCGCTCTATACCACGAAAGATGTTTTCAACAGCTGTAGGGGATAGGCGCTGGCCGACCAAGAGCCATATTAATTTTGCATCATATGTGCAGTTGGCCTTCTTTATGAGGCCTCTGGGCTCCAGCACCCAGTCTACATCCTCATGATCTACCAAAATGTGCTAGGTGATCCACCTCTTGGTGGTCTGTCTCAAATCCTTGTCTCACTAAAATTGTCCTCTTTAATGATTTTCCATTTATACTCAAACTCAGGGGTGAGGGTGACCCGGTGGCATCTATATCAACACCGTATAAGAAACGATGAATGGTGGGCAAAGAGATGTCCACGCGACACCCACAAACTCGAACATACTTAAGTGGGCCTGTTTGGCGAGATTAGACCGCCTATTCAAAGAAGCCCTATGAGTTGATACGTATGAAGCATAGAAGTCTCACACCAACTCCTGAGTATAGCGTCCCACGCTCCTAGGCATCCACTCTAGCTGATAGCGGGTGAAGAGATCATTTAGGCATGGACCATGTGTAGACTCCCTGTAAGAACCCGCCGCTCAATAGTTAGAGTCCGAGTCATGACTTCCTTATCATTGAGCAGCTTGGCGTCCGTGTGCCGGTTAGTGTGCGCTCCTAATTATACTAAGAGGTATTAACTACGCCAGATCACCTTATTGGGCGTACTTCGAGTTGTACTGGCACCATGTATCAGTGTCTGCGTGCCTGGTTGAACGTATACTTTATCACACTCATCTTCTGAAAAGCCAAGCACCATTCTACGTGACTGTGCCACATACTTCGATCTTCATCTAAAGTAGACTAAACCTGGCTTAGGGGCAATTGGTACCTTCAGGGAAGACTTATTAGATTCATCGGAGTGATCCTATACACACAAGAGAAACAAATCCCAAATATGGAACAATATGGCACAATGAAGTGCATAACTGTAGGACTGAACGATAGGCACTACCGACGGTCCGTCGATGAAATTACGGTCCATTGATGGAACGACGGTCCATCGGTAGGGTCCTTCTATGGAGACTTGTCACATTTTTAGAAGTTACAAGTCCACAGATGTGTAGTTAGAAAGAACGAACGTGATGAACGGATTATCGATAAGATGGTAGACCGTAGTCCACTTCCGTCATTTAACACTTAGAACAATTTATAATGCAGTACAAAACAAGGTTTCAGATACGTATGACGGACGTGCAGAACGACCTATCGATCATACAACAGACCTTGGTCTACTTTCGTCATCGGAAAGCTAAACAAATATGCGTTGTAGCTACCCATAGACCCCATCGATAGTCCATCAGTTGACCGACGGTCTGTAGACAGGGTCTCGTACAGTAAGTTAGATAAAGATTATGTTAAGCCATTTTTAGTAACCCCAAAGGATAATTTTAAGCAAATTACGACCCATCATGTTCATGTAGCATTCAACACACCATTTAGTCATTCCTAGGGCTTAAATTATTGCAATTTAAATCCTAGATTCTAAAAGACCATCAAACCCTAAGTTGGAAAACAACAAAACACATAACAAAGTTCATTTAGAAATTAACACCCCCAACCCATACACTTTCCATCATTCTAAGGGACTAGGGACCCAATTTAACAAGTTAATCATGTAATTTCGTCCTGAAGTCAATACCCACATACATTTTTCATTATTTTCGCATGAAAATGAATGAGAATTCATTGACTTGATGAGAATGGCATACTTGTATAATGTAGTGGAGTTAATGGGAGGATGAATTATGCAAGAAACCACTGATCCCACCTTCTAAAACTGACCAAACAAATGAAACAAAAGGATGAACTCAGGAAAGAACAGTTTGGAGACTGAGGGGATTTGGAGAAGATGGGAAAACATAACGGAATTATGGTGGATTTAATGTGGGAGTAAGATAATATGCGGAGGGAAACGGTTGGGGAGAATTTTAAAAGGTGGGTATAACTTAAAAGGGTTTTATTTTACTATATAGCCAGTCGGATTGGGTCGGGTTACGGGTTCAGAGGAACTAACGATTCACCGTCAATGGACCGTAAGTCAATTGACGGTCCGTTGAATTCTCTGTAAACCGTGCCCTAACAAAGAAAAAATTAAAAATCATACATGGTATCCACAGACACCACTGTCAGTCCGTCAATGGGACAACGACCCGTCGATTGGTCGTAGATAAGTGCACCAGAAAAATTTCTGTATATTTCCTTAGGTTTGGTCCCTTCATATTGAGCACCCAATAAGCCATTCTTTTTGTATTTTCTGGACACTTTTTAGGCACGGACGCTAGACTATTCTCTAGCCAACACTCTAAAACAAATAATAGTAAATCCACACATGACAGTATGTAAAAACAAAAATAATGCAACTATTAGTATAAAGACAGGAAAACCTAATGTTGGTCAGAGGATACATATTGAGTTGCATCCCAATCACCACTTGATTTAACATCCCGGCACGACGCGCGAATCTTTATTACTCAGACTTCATCAAGATGGAATACCTCAACCACTTCATTCGCATTTTCCGCATGCCCCGCAAAAATTTTGATTCTTTTCCCATTGACCTTGAACCTTGTACCCTCCTTGTTCTTTAACTCAACCTCGCCATGAGGGAATACTTGAGTGATCAAGAATGGACCATTCCATTTGGACATGATTTTGCCTAGAAACAAACACAACCTAGAGTAGAACAAAAGCACTAAATCCCCAACAATAAAGTCGCACTTCTCAATCTTTTGGTCATGGTAATTCATCATCTTTTATTTAAAGAGGGATGAACTTTCATAATTCTTTAAACGAAACTCATCAAGCTCAATTACCCCATTCAACCTCTATTCTTCTCTTCATTCCAATCCATCTTCAGTTTCTTCGTGGCCCACATAGCCTTATGATCTAACTCAACGGGCAAGTGAAAAGCCTTCCCATATACAAGTTTGTATGGAAACATACCAATGGGAGTCTTATATGTTGTCCAGTAGGCCCAAAGAGCATCATCAAGCCTCCTTGACCAATCCTTCTACTAGCATTCACCTTTTTCTACAGAATCTGCTTGATTTCACTATTTTACACCTCAACTTGCCCACTAGTCCTACGATGGTAAGGAGTGGATACATTGTGGCGAACCCTATATTTCTCTAATAACCATTTGAACAACTTGTTGCAATAGTGAGATCCCCAATCACTAAATAAGGTCCTCGGGGTGCCAAATCTGGAAAAATATGTTCTTTTTCAAGAACGCGGTGACACTCTTCCCTTCAATGTTTGCAAGTTATATGGCTTCCACCAATTTTGACACATAATCAACTACCATAATAATATACTTCATCCCATGAGAACTCACAAAAGGTCCCATAAAATCAATTCCCTACACATCAAACAACTCAATTACATGAATGGGATTTAAAGGGAGCTTTTGTCTTCTACAAGTACCTCCATCTCTTTATCACCTATAACACGCCTTGGAGAACTCATGAGCATCTTGGTGGATGGTTTTCCAACAATAGCCACATTACAGGATTTATGGGCACTCTAGATACCACTGTGATGCCCACTCACAGGTGAGGAGTGACATGCCTCCAAAACACTCAACATCTTAACTTTCGGCACACATCGACAAATAAAACCAACAGCACAACTCCTATATAAATATGGCTCCAAAAAGAACTTTTTCACATCATGCATGAACTTTTTCCTTTGATGAAAAGATAAGTCTGATGGTACTATGTCACTAGCCAAATAACTCGCAAAATTGGCGAACCATTGAATCAAGTCATTGGAAGCAGCCAAAACATGCTCATCAGGGAAAGTGTCATCAATTTTATATTTTCACCCAACTATCACATATCCTCATCCTCTAATCGGGACAAGTGATCGGCAACTTGATTTTCAAACCATTTTCTATCTTTTACATCAAAGTCAAATTCTTGCAACAGTAATACCCATCTAATAAACCTTGGCTTCGCATACTTCTTCGCCATCAAATATCTCAATGAAGAATGATCACTATGCACTATGACTCTCTTGCCAAGCAAATAGGAGCAAAATTTCTCGATAGCAAAAACCAATGCAAAGAGGTCTTGCTCAGTCACAGTATTGTTCTTTTGAGCTGCATTAAGGTCCTTACTAGCATAATAAATGGGGTGAAGGATTTTATCCCTTTTTTGACCCAAAACTACACCAAGAGCTACCCCACTAGTATGACACATCAGCTCAAATGGCTTACTCCAATCCGGGGAAAAAATAATGGGCGAAGATACCAACTTCTACTTCAACTCAGAAAACGCTTTCAGACACTATTCATCAAAATAAAATTTACATTCTTTGTCAATTAGCTTCCATAGAGGATGTAGAATTTTTAAAAACTCGTTGATAAACCTCCGGTAGAAGCCCATATGTCCTAGAAAGCTCTTCACACCTTTAAAAAAGATGGGTGGAAGAAGTCTCTCTATCACTTAACCGTTAGCTCAATCAACCTCTATACCCTTATCTGAGATGCGATGACCTAATACAATACCCTCTTTCACCATGAAGTGACATTTCTCCCAATTTAGCACAAGGGTTCAATCTCTACACCACTTGAGAAACTCGGCCAAGTGAATTAAACAACGCTTAAAGGAGTCGTCAACCACTGAAAAATAATCCATGAACACCTCAATAGTGTATTTCACCATATAGGAGAATATCAACATCATAAATCTTTGAAAAGTAGCCGGTGCATTACATAGACCAAAAGGCATTCTCTTTAACGTGAAAGTTCCATAAGGACAAGTAAAGGTGGTTTTCTCTTGATCCTCTGGTGCAACAGAGATTTGGCTATAACCCGAATACCCATCTAAAAAAACAATACCATCCCTTTCCTGCAAGCCTATCAAACATTTGATCCACGAAGGGCATCGAAAAATGGTCTTTCTCAGTCCATGCATTCAACTTCCGGTAATCTATACAAACTCCCCATCCGATCACCAGCCTCTCTAGAACAAGCTCATTCTTCTCATCAGGGTCCACAATCATTCCCCTCTTTTTGGGCACACACTAAACATGACAAAGTAATCTACTATCGCCAATCAGATATATGACCCTGGCATCCAACCACTTAATAATCTCCTTCTTCACTACCACTTGCATTGGTGGATTTAATTGTCTTTTAAAGGCTATACTTGGCTTATGATCGGGCATGAGTTGGATTTTGTGTGAAAAAATATCGGGTGGAATCTTAATAATTTCCGCAATAGTCCAACCAATGGATCATTTGACCTTCTTCAACACCTCTACAAGACACTCCACTTGCTCCACATTCAAATCTGATGCAATGATTACTAGTAAAGTTTCACCTTTTCTCCATAAAACATACCTCAGATGAGATGGTAGAGCCTTAAGCGTCAATATTGGGCCCTCTTCAATAGATGGTTTCGTGGGTCGAGACTCTTGATGTTTCATATGTAAATCAATTTCTTTGGTTTGAACCGAACATCACCTCAATCAAGTGCTGCAACCAATGACCCATACTCTTCGATAGAGTCACTCTCAAAATTCATGATCACTGCTGCTAGGGCCTTAACAAAAAGATGCTCTTCTATTTGTACCTCAGATGAACTCTGAGCCTTGTAGGATATCACAGATAACGATTGGAGATCACCACTCTACCTCATGAACCTATAAATGTTGAAAGTCACTTCTTCATTGTTCAACTAAAACTTCATATGCCCTTTATCCACATCAACCAACGCACGATCGGTTGCAAGGAACGACCTCCCAATAATAATAGGCACTTCAAAGTCCATCTCACAATTAAGAATCACAAAATCGGCCAGAAAAATAAATGAATCTAGTTTCACTAGCACATCATGGAGTATCCCAACAGGCCTCTTCTCCGTTCGATAAATCATCAGTAGCCGCATCGCAGTGGGCTTTGTGTTACCCAAATCACCAACTGATCTCTTCTAAGTGACCATATATTTTACGAACTTGGCGTAACCAGATATTTGTTCAAGACCTAATATCAATGGAACATTGATGGAAAGGTGTTTCAACATAGTAATAAAACGTCAGTATTTGCCTTCCTTGGATTTTTCACCAATTTTTGCGGGAATGGTGGTGGTGGTCAACGAATGGGAGTCACCTTTTGGGGTATCTCAACTTCTTTCCCCAATTTTTCTACAAACTCACTACTAACTTCCTCTACCACATCATCTCCTCTCATCTCATCTTCTACTCCAGACAAAACAGGCTGGTCAATGATTTGCTTACCCCCCCCCCCCGGAGTAGTGACTACCATAAAATATCCATAATTAAATTGGATTTTTGATGGTATTGCTAGGAAGAGTACCTGGTTGGCGTGGGTTCACAATAGAAGACAATTTGACCATTTACAACTCAAGATGCTTGATTGAGATTGCATGTGTATAAACTTTTTGCCCAATATTTCCTAAATCACCTCTAACCTCTTTCATGTGCTCATCACTAGAATCAAACCTCCTCCACATTTTATGCAACATATTTTCAACTCGCGCCATACTACCTCCACCATCACTATGAGCAACTTCCCCATTCTAAGGTGGAATAGAGGGCCCACTACAATCATTTTTGTTACCATATTTGCCCCTTACTATTATATTCTTTCCCCCTATTGAAGTACTCTTTTAATGATTCATCATCAATGTGGTGGTTTGGGACACTTCTCAGAAATGAGGTGAACCTATCCCAAGAACTACTTACCGATTCCCCAGGTAATGCCACAAAGTTATTCACCCTATCTTTGTGGTTAACATTTATAGAAACTAGGTAATACCTTGCTAGGAACACATCTCTCAACTGCTCACAAATATAGATCAAATTATAAGGCAACTCAGTAAACCAAATTGTGACCTCTCCCGTCAGTGTAAGAGGGAACACCCTTAACCCAATGATATCCATGTCCAAATCAATCCTTCCTACAAAACTCTTGAACTTAGACCTCAGTTTGGCGATGTGAGCATGTAGATCCTTATATAATAGCCCCAAAAATAAACCTGTAGTGCTGAGCATCTCCATCAAGCTACTAGTCACCACGAAAGAATAACCTTATGGTAGAAGAGGTAGGATAAGAGGTTCATCAAAATCGGCGATGTTAACATTACCTCTATAGTACTATTGAGGGCGTAAGAAGGAGGTTTTCTCCTCAGAGTATCCTTATAAGGGTTTTCCACGATCATTTGGTTATGAGCATCAACCAGTAGAGGAAGTTCACAGTTGATCCCATCAGGAATATTATTAGGATTATGTGGCTCGTTCATTTTATAAAGTGTACGGTTCAGTTCTGGATCAAATGGAAGTATTGGTTCTCCTCGACTCCGTGTACTTGGCATACACTAGAGCTAGACTTCAAAGAGACAAAAACAAAGATAAAAAAGTAAAATCAGGAAATTGTTGACTAAACTTAAGTAATATCTCATAAAGTTAATCTAAAAGCCAAGCCTACTATTAGAAGAACCACTTTTAAATGGGTTTTACCTCTTAGCTTCCCTATTCCTCTTCCATAGACGACTTTCCTCAACCTGTTGAGCATGAAATATCAGCCTAGAAAGATCCATATTGTCATGAAGCATGGCTGCACGACATTCTTCTTCAAGCTCTTCGGACACGCGGTCACATAGCAACTTATTTTATCCCTAGCATTGAAAACCAAAGAAGAAGCATATTTGGACATCATAATGAATTTTAACGAGTATTCCTTAGCACTCATACTCCTTGAATAAGGTTGATGAACTCCTCTATCTTAGCTTCCCTTTGCTCTCTTGGAAAGAATTTACCAATTAAGGAATCATATGCTAAAAGACAAATAGTGTAAGCTCTAAAGGCATGACATAGGAGTTTCAAGAAAAGAGAAGTTTCCTATCCATCACATAGCCTGTCATCCACAATTTTGGCACTCTTCACAACCATGAACAAGACACTAGGTAACATTGTTTAGTGAGACATTGATCCTAAGGATATTTAACCTCATGCTCTGATACCAAGCTTGTAGCACCCGGAGGGCATACCTCGGATGCGACCAGCATCGTCGTCCTCTCGGAGGACTCCGTCAAACCTCTTAGCATTCGTCATAACTTGTCATTAGTTAAAATTTTTGGACAATTAAAAAAAATTTACATTCAACTTGAAGTATACTTAGGATTAATACTTATCATTCATAGACCATATGATATTCTAAAAAAAAGTCTCACATGTATAAAACCATATAATGAATGCAAATCTGGACTTAGCCAAAACATAGTCAATATGCCATACAGGCCTTAATACAAAAGAATCCAATAAACATAATGGAAATATGATATTCCTAATATCTACTCATAAGCTGGAAAATAAATGATAGCGTCCTGAACAGGAGGACCTACCATGACCTAGAGAAAGAGTTCCAAGCTTCTTCAAATCAACCTCCTTAACATCAATGTCCGGAACCTACAGTTGTAGTAATATAAAGTAATGGGGTTAGTACGCCACGTGTACTATGTATGGGTATAAGCATATAACATATAAGGACATGCATGAAAAAGGATGATTTATCATTTCATTAGAAAACATGATAAGTCATGTGAACGTCTTCAATGCACATAACAGAGAGCATATCCAAGTCAAGGATTCCATCAACATAAATCATGATTATAATTAAAGGCATATTATCATTGAGTCATTTTAACTTTTCATATTCAATAGATCATATAACATAGAATACAAAGACACTTACAAATGATCTCATCCCCAACCTACAAGTGCAATGGTCATGTGAAGCCCCATAACCCCACACAACCTAGTAGATAAGATAGGAGACAATAAGTAAAGATTTTTTTAATATAACTTGTAACATAATAAGTTTTCACTTTATAAAGAAATATAACCCAATAACACATTCATCACAATGAGCAACTTCATTATGAGTGTCATCATTTATCATAAACATATACTTTTCATGTTTTCATATTTAATTAATACAATCTCCTAGGACTTCCCTTAGAGTTAACTTATGCAATGTGTAGGTAGAGTCCCATACCCTACCTTTACTAAGTAGACTCCTCAAGTCACCCAAGTCAATGTTCAATTACTTGTCTTTAATTTTACATGAGGGAACATATGCCTTAACCGACATAGGCCATGTGAGCTAAACATGGAATCCGGTGTCATAAACCCCACACCAAAAAAAGGTGGTCTACCGACCAAAGTAGAACCTAATATGACGTAGCTTTCTAGGTGGATCCACTAGCTAGTATCTTATGGTGGCAACGTAGTTCAAGAACTAGGAGATATATTAGAAACCAATAGTTCCACATTACTATGAAACCTCAATCTCATGAGAGTCATTGTAAACCTACCTTACCAATAGGGAAGGGACACCTCTCGTATCTATTTTATTAGTGCTTAGCTTAAGTCCCTTTCTTAAAATAACCTTTAAGTTGTCTTTTATCATAAGCTTATCGTGGGTCATAGGAGATTAACTCCTTGTATAAACATGATCATGAGCTCTTTATGATTAAATGAGAATTTCCTTTAATCATAATGATATACCGTGGTTTCACGGTATAATTAATACTTTTTCCTTAAGTTTAGTGTGTCCGAAAGCCTTTTTGTGCTAATTTTGATATAGGTTTTTCTTTGTTTTGCAGGAAATCTGTCTAAAGCTGAATACGGAGATTTTGAGCGAAAAATGCAGAAGAGACCACCTACGGAGCTTATGACGGCCCGTCGTGCTTGTGACGGTCCGTAGGTGGCAGCGTAGAGAAGCTGCTGAAGGAAGATGGGGAAGTCTGACCAAGTGTGGGATTACGAAGCTTGTGACGGTCCGTCATGGATATGATGGTCCGTCCTGCAGGTTCGTCGCGAAGATCAGAGAAGTGATCCCAGTACCCAGATTCCAAGAGTTGAAATATTTTATAACGAAGACCCTCGACGGACCGTCGTGCCTATGACGGTCCGTCACACTTGCCGTCGAGGGGAATGAAGAAAGCAGCAGAAGAATTGCACCAAGTATGGGGCGACGGAGCCCACGACGGTCCGTCATGACCACGAAATTCCGTCGCGTGGTCCGTCGACCCAGCCGCGTTTTGGCAGATTTCCAGTAATTAGAATCCTTGTTTAATTAGGTTTTTATTTTTTATAAATAGTTCAAAAAACCTCGTTTTTGAGGTTAGACTCTTGGAGATTAAACATCATATTATTAGACTTTGTTTTTCTGAGCGTTTGATTGTTGGAGATTCTTACAAGTAACTCTTGTTGATTAATCAAGCAAATTTTCAGACTTTATTCTTTCTCATTAAAGTAAGTACATGAATTCTTGTTTAATATAATTGAATATTGTGTTTATGGCTATGAGGAACTAAACTCTATAACTAGGGTTGTGGGAACCATAGGCAAATAATGAGATAAACCCTAGCTAAAATAACAATTCTACAATAGTGTCTTGCATGTATTAATAGTTCTTTCGCTTAGAAGTCTTTTTACCGGATGATTAACGTTAGAACTCGCCTTAATGCTACTTGCCGGACCAAGGAGGTAGATAATAGGAAAAGAATTATTAACATAGATTTAGTGTATACTATCTAATAGGCTATTATTGATTGGTACGAGGTAATAACTGAGTCAAATATCGAATATGATGCTTAATATGAGGTAAGGATAAGGGTTAGGAAAGCAACACACGTAGCCGGACCAAGGTGCGGAGTGAGATTTTCTAGATGCCGGACCAAGGATTTAGAAATACATAACTTATCACTTTGCATGCAAGATACTAGGAAAGAATTGTTTTAGCTAGAATTATAAAGTTATGAACCTGTTGGGAACACATAAACCCTAGTTACTTTTATTACTTGATTAAAACTCAACATTAAAAGCTGTTAAGTGTCTCTGTCAAGTTCGTTAGTTATTTTTATTTTATTAGGAAGTACAAACCCCCCCTTTATGCTTTTACTTTTTGAGGAAGTCATCAACCGAACAATAGTAATAACAAGTTGGAGTTAAGTCTAGACTATTTTCCTCGTGGGAACGATCCCAACCTCACTAGTTGGGTTATTTACTTGACGCGACCGCTTTACTTCTCATTTGAGAAGTAAGTTTGAGCGTATCAAATTTTGGCGCCGCTGCCGGGGAATTTAGCTTTTAGATTAACTTGAACTTCTTACTATAGTTTAGTTGATATTTTCTTGATTTTACTTTGTTTTATTGTTTTTGATTTCTTTTCAGAACTATCCTCCTTGTATGCCAAATACACGGAGAGGAAGAGAACCTTTGTTTCCTTACGATCACGAGCTAGAACGTACACTGCGAAACATGAATCGTAATTTGGGAATCAATGATGAGGACCCAAACCAGAACAGCCCAGCTCCGGCTGATGTTCATGGTCAGATGTTACCCGATGCTCCGGGTGAACATCCACAGAGGGGACAGAATCCCGCTCCACGGCCCCAAGCATACTACAGAGGCTATGATAACATAGTAGATTCGGATGGGCCACTGGTTTTGCCTCCTCTACCCACACACCACACTTTTGTGGTAACTAGTAGTCTGATGCAAATGCTCACTGCCAGAGGTTTGTTTTCAGGGCTACCTTCTGAGGATCCACATGCCCATATATCTAAGGTAAGGGCAGTGTGTAAGAGTTGTGTGGGGAGGCCTGATTTGGATCTAGATGTAATAGGTCTCAGAGTGTTTCCTCTCTCACTGACGGGAGAGGCTGCTATGTGGTTTACTGAGCTCCCATACAACTCCATCTTCACTTGGAACCAACTACCGGATGTCTTCTTAGCACGCTATTATCCGGTCTCCAAGAAATTAAACCACAAAGACAGGGTGAATAACTTTATGGCACTACACGGAGAGTCAGTTAGTAGTTCTTCGGATAGATTCACCTCATTCTTGAGAAGTGTTCCAAATCACCGTATTGATGATGAGTCACTGAAGGAATACTTCTATCGGGGACAGGATGATAACAATAAAGCAGTGTTGGACACTATAGCAGGTGGATCTTATGGAGAATGCCCTTATGCTGAGATTGCTGAGAAATTAGAGAAAATCTCCCGTAACAACAAAGCTTGGAGTACTAGGAAGTCCGATACAGGGAGAAACACCATCGCAGTGCAGTCCAATCACAACCCAGCCACAGATGATATTCGGGAAGAAATGGCTCAGATGAGAACTGAGCTTGGGTTGGTACTAAAAAATGTCACTGGGGGTGCAGAAAAGGTTAATGCAGTCAACTATTTGGCTAAACCACCACCTCCAATCGATGAGTGTTATTATGAAGAGGATTCCTATGCAGTAAATGAACAGATGGGGGGTTTCCGACCAAGTGCCCAAGGCTCTAATCAGGAAAATTGGTGCCAAGGTCAAGGGAACCAAGGTCGGAACTATGGTAACTACAATCGTGAGGGTCATTATGTCCGAGATGGAAACTACAATCGCGACAATAACTTCAACAGGGGTAGCTATGGTAACAGAAACGATAGAAATGGACCTTATGTTCCTCCTCAAAATCGTGAAGTTACTCCTAGGGATGGTGGAGGTAGTATGTCGCGAGTTGAGGATATGTTGCATAAAATGATGAGGAGGTTCGATGCTAGTAATGAGCAAAATAAAGAGTTGAGGAATGATCTAGCGGGTATTGGGCAAAAAGTTGATACCCATGCAATAACAATTAAGCAACTTGAGTTACAATTGGCCCAACTATCTGCAACTGTGAACACACGGCAACCGGGCACTTTTCCTAGCAGTATTGTCCAAAATCCAAAAAATGGTGGACATTGTATGGCAATTACTACTCGCGGTGGCAAGCAAACCATTGATCCACCTATGCCATCTGATGAGAATAAGGTGACAACATAATCTGATAAAGTGGTAGAAGTTGATGCTGAATTAGAGGATAACACTGCAAAAGATGCTGAAGTGCCTAAAAAGGTAACTCCTATGCCTAGGCCACCACCCCCATTTCCTCAGAGATTAGTGAAAAAGACCGAGGATGGTAAATACCGGCGTTTTATAACAATGTTGAAGCAACTTTCTATCAATGTCCCTTTGGTAGAAGCTTTAGAACAAATGCCCGGTTACTCCAAATTTATGAAAGATCTGGTTACAAAGAAAAGATCGGTCACTTTTGAGGATGATGATAGAATGCAGCATTGTAGTGCTATTGCTACATGATCTCTGATCCAAAATAAAGAAGATCCGGGCGCATTTACTATTCCTTGTACAATCGGGCTATTACATTTTGCGAAAGCATTATGTGATCTGGGGGCAAGCGTAAATCTCATGCCCCTCTCGATTTACAAGAAGTTGGGTTTGGGTGACCCAAAGCCTACTGCGATGCGGCTACTGATGGCTGATTGAACAGTAAAACGACCTATAGGAATACTCCACGATGTGCTAGTAAAAGTGGAGTCATTCATCTTTCCAGCCGATTTTGTTATTCTTGATTGTGAGGCTGATTTTGAAGTGCCTATTATCGTTGGGAGGCCATTCCTAGCTACGGGAAGAGCCTTAGTAGACATGGAAAAGGGGCAGATGAAATTTCGGTTGAACAGTGAGGAAGTGACCTTTAATATTTGTAGGTCCATGAGGCAGAGTGGTGAGTTCCAATCGGCATCTGCTATATCCTACAACATGGTTGAGACCTTTGAGACACAAATAGAAGAATGTCTAGGTGTCGAAGCATTAGCGGCAGTGATAATGAACTTTGATAGCGATTGCATTGAAGAGTATGAGTCATTAGTAGCGGCTCTTAACCGAGGTGATGTTCGGTTTAAACCGAAGAAATTTGAGCTTGATATGAAGAATCGCGAGTCCCCACCCGCTAAACCATCTATAGAGGAAGCTCCAAAAGTTGAATTAAAAGCTCTCCCACCTCATCTTAGGTATGAATTCTTAGGAAATGGTGACACTTTTTCGGTAATCATTTCATCAGACCTAGATGAACAACAGGTTCAGAGTTTGGTGAAGGTACTAAAAAGGTTCAAAAGAGCTATTGGGTGGACCATTGCGGACATTATTGGGATCCCTCCTGGTATTTGCTCTCATAAAATCCAACTCATGCCTGATCATAAGCCGAGTATTGAGCACCAGAGACGCTTGAATCCTCCTATGCAAGAGGTTGTGAAGAAGGAAATTATCAAGTGGTTGGATGCTGTTGTAATCTATCCAATCGCCGATAGTAGTTGGGTATGCCCGGTTCAGTGTGTACCTAAGAAAGGGGGAATGACTGTGGTCCCCAACGAAAAGAATGAACTTGTTCGGATGAGACCGGTTACTGGATGGAGGGTGTGCATGGATTACCGTAAACTGAACTCATGGACTGAAAAAGACCATTTTCCTATGCCCTTCATGGATCAGATGTTGGATAGACTTGCCGGAAAAGGGTGGTATTGTTTTCTTGATGGATATTCGGGGTATAATCAGATTTCTATCGCACCAGAAGATCAAGAGAAAACAACTTTCACTTGTCCATATGGGACTTTTGCGTTCAGAAGAATGCCGTTTGGGTTGTGCAATGCACCCGCAACCTTTCAGAGATGTATGATGTCAATATTTTCTGACATGGTGGAGGATACTATAGAGGTTTTTATGGATGATTTTTCTGTGGTTGGTGATTCATTTGAGCGATGCTTGACCAATTTATCTGAGGTTCTTAAGAGATGTGAAGACTGCAATCTAGTACTAAACTGGGAAAAGTGTCATTTCATGGTGAAAAAGGGTATTGTGTTGGGTCATCGCATTTCAGAAAAGGGTATAGAGGTTGATCTAGCTAAAGTGAGGTAATAGAGAGACTTCCCCCGCCGATCTCTGTGAAAGGTGTGAGAAGCTTTCTTGGGCATGCAGGTTTTTATCGGAGATTCATCAAAGACTTTTCAAATATTGCACACCCATTGTGCAAATTACTGGAGAAAGAATGTAAATTTTGTTTCGATGAGTCCTGTCTTAAAGCATTCAGTGAGCTAAAAGAGAAGTTAGTGTCTGCACCTATCATTATTTCTCCGGATTGGAACAGTCCATTTGAGGTAATGTGCGATGCTAGTGGGGTGGCTCTTGGTGTAGTATTGGGATAGAGAAGAAACAAAATCCTTCACCCAATTTACTATGCTAGTAAAGCCCTAAATGAAGCCTAGAAGAACTACACAGTGACTGAGCAAGAACTCCTCGCAGTAGTCTTTGCTTTTGAGAAATTTCGCTCCTATTTGCTAGGTACTAGAGTCATAGTGCATACCGACCATTCAGCACTGAGATATTTGATGGCGAAAAAGGATGCGAAACCAAGGCTGATTCGTTGGGTATTACTGCTGCAAGAATTTGACTTTGAAGTGCTGGATAGAAAAGGGACTGAAAATCAAGTTGCTGATCATTTGTCCCGTCTAGAGGATGAAGCTATGAGAGAGTTAGGGGATAAGACTGACATTGATGACACTTTCCCCGATGAACATGTATTGGCTGCTTCACAAGACTTGATTCCATGGTTCGCAGATTTTGCGAACTATCTGGCTAGTGATATTGTTCCATCAGACATGTCCTTTCATCAAAGGAAAAAGTTCATGTACGATGTGAAGAAGTTCTTTTGGGATGAACCATACTTGTATAGGAGTTGTGCCGACGGGCTTATTCGGCGTTGTGTGCCAGAATATGAAATGTTGAGTGTATTGGAGGCATGCCATTCTTCACCTGTGGGCGGACATCACAGTGGTATCTGAACCGCTCACAAGATATTGCAATGTGGTTACTATTGGCCAACTCTTCATCAAGATGCTCATGGGTTTGCTAAATCATGTGACAAATGTCAACGAGATGGTGGTATTTCAAGAAAGCAAGAGCTCCCTCTAAACCCCATTCTTGTGATTGAGTTATACGATGTGTGGGGTATTGACTTTATGGGCCCTTTCGTGAGTTCTCATGGGATGAAGTACATTCTTGTAGCAGTTGATTATGTATCTAAATGGGTCGAAGCCATAGCTCTCGCAAACAATGAAGGGAAGAGTGTCACTGCATTCTTGAAAAAGAATATATTCTCCCGTTTTGGCACTCCAAGGGCCATTATTAGTGATGGGGGTTCCCACTTCTGCAACAGATTGTTCAAGGGTTTATTGGAGAAATACGGTGTTCTCCATAATGTGGCCACGCCTTACCACCCTCAAACTAGTGGGCAAGTTGAGGTATCGAATCGGGAGATCAAAAAGATATTGTCCAAAACAGTGAATGCTAGTAGAACAGATTGGTCAAGGAGGCTTGATGATGCTCTTTGGGCCTACCGGACAGCTTATACGACTCCTATAGGTATGTCTCCATACCAACTTGTGTATGGGAAAGCTTGTAATCTTCCGGTTGAGTTAGAGCATAAAGCCATGTGGGCTATGAAGAAGTTAAAATTGGATTGGAGCGAAGCTGCAGAGCAACGGTTAAATGGGTTGAATGAACTTGATGAATTTCGCTTGAAAGCCTATGAAAGATCAGCCCTATATAAAGAAAAGATGAAGAAGTATCATGACAACAAAATTGAAAAACGAGAGTTTATGGTCGGGGATTTAGTGCTTCTATTCAATTCCAGATTGCGCTTGTTTCCAGGCAAACTCAAGTCCAAATGGACTGGTCCTTACATGGTTACCCAACTATTCCCTCATGGAGCAGTTGAGTTGGAAACTAAGGAGGGTGTGCGGTTCAAGGTGAATGGACAGCGCATAAAAATCTATCCAGGGCATGCTGAATCGGCGAATGAAGTGATCGAGGCATACCATCTTGATGAAGTCTGAGTAATCAAGTGGCCCCAGTCGTGCCGCGACGTTAAATCTGGCGCTTGTTGGGAGGTAACCCAATACTTATCGTCTTTTTAATAATGGTAGCATTTTTCTATTAATGGGTTTTTAAATATGCAGGCACATCACCAGGAAATTATGCAGAAAACTACTCCGTAGTAGCCACTGACGGATACAACGACGGACCGTCGCGACTGAAATGGACCGTCGTATGCACCGTCACACCAGGTACGTATTTTTGTCATTTTTGAAATTAGGGCACACACGACGGAAACCACGACGGGGTGTCGCATGTGCGACGGACCGTCATTGGGGAACCGTCGTGCGATTAATGAAATTAACCCGACCCGACCCGGCTTGACCCTTTTAAACATTTGACCGTTTATACTCCCCACCCCTCCATATTCCACCCCATTACTTCCAACTTCCTCTCATCTCCCCTCTCTTTTCCACTTCCACATTTCCCCCACTGCTCCCACAATCTCCCCAAACCTTATTACTATCAGTTACTTGTCGGTGCTGCTGTTTTTGGTATCTACCTTGCCACCTGAATCATTCCCCACTTGTGTTTTCTCCATTTCCAAGGTATGTGTCTCTAAATTTGTACTCATTTCTCTTGTATTTTTATTTATTAGTTAGTATTAGAGTCGTTCTTAGTCGTATCCTGTTCCCTTGATATGCTTATGTCTAGACCTTGGCTCTACATGTTTGAATTTGCCATGTTAATAACCCTAGACATAGGTGATTTCACATTAATAGTTTTCTAGGTAGTTGGGATAGACACATGTAGGTCCACAACACTACAAGACCATGTGGGTTCATTGGGGTTGCTTAGGGTACCTACAGTTCTGTCTCTGATAGTCAGAACGAGACCCCGATGACGGTCCGTCGTGTATCGTAGGGTCCGTTGCATAAGCCCTAGCACCCCTCCCCCCCAACGACGCCTGTGACGGACCATTGTCTTCACGACGGTCCGTCCTGCACGACTGTCATGATGGTCAGAGACCCCTCTGAAAAGGGTCTCCAAAAATTTTCCAAGTGTCCAACGACGGACACTTACGACGGACCGTCACACTTACGACGGTCTGTCCTGCACGACCGTCATGATGGTCAGAGACCCCTCTGATAAGGGTCTCCAAAAATTTTCCAAGTGTTATACGACGGACACTTACGACGGACCGTCACACTCACGACGGTCCGTCCTGCACGACCGTCATGATAGTCAGAGACCCCTCTGATAAGGGTCTCCCAACATTTTCTAAGTGTCCTACGACGGACTCTTACGATGGACCGTCGTCCCAACGATGGTCCGTCCTGCATGACCGTCATGATGGTCAGAGACCCCTCTTTCAGGGTTCTTTCTATATCCTTTGACCAAGTACAACACGACGGACCTTCTGACGGTCTGTCGTATCCACGACGAGCCATCATCTGGCCCGTCGTGTGGTACAGTTTCACTATCACTAACACACTATTTGAAATGTTTTATGGTGAATGGGCTTGCTTGTCTTATTTTACATTACTCGAACTAATAATGACCCTTTGCAGGTACTACCTACTATGGCACCCAAGCAAGACCGAGATTACGCACGCGGGCGATCCAAGTCTGTTGCCCCATCTGCACGCTTGATCATCAGGTCTGATTATGAGAGGGACCCTGAATATGTGCACCCAGGCACTTCCGCACCTTTCCGTGCTGCACGTGTCCCTAGAGCCACACCCAAGACGGTGGCGTCCGGCGTAGTCACTGCCTCCCAGTCTGATGAGGAGCGCACACTGACCGGCACACCCTCTGGGTCGGCCACAAACGAGGAAGGAGCGTCTGGATCCTTAGGAGTATACTGGTCCGAGGAAGCTTCAGGATCTGCTGAGGTTCCCGCACCCGCCACTGCTGCAGCGTCGGCCTCGTCTGATGAGGCTGACAGTTCAGACTCCACATCCGGCACACCAGCCCCGGTCCCCACCCCAGCCTCTGACCAGCAAAACTGGTGGTGCGTTGAAGGCCAGTTTCAGGTTTACTCCGACGCGAAGTTCTTGACCGATAAAGGAGTAATGACTCGAACACTCACCCTGGAGCGGCGGGTACTTACAGGGAGTCTCCCCTCGATGCCGGAGATCCACAACATATTCACTAGGCATCGCCTAGAGTGGACAGCCCGTCCGTTGGGACAATACAGTAAGGAGATGGTCCGAAAGTTCTACGCGTCCTACGTAGCGACTCTCCGATCACAGATCGACAGGCGGGCTGCTCCCGCGAAACAGGCCCCATTGGAGAAGGTTCTAGTCCGGGGCGTGCAGGTTGAAATTTCCCTGCCCGCCATCTGCCGGTTCCTATACGGCGAGAGTGCAGATGCTACTCGGACCCCCACCACTATCGAGTTTGACTACCGCTGGCAGGTAGTGAAGGATGGACATTTCCTGCGAGAGCCAGCACTGAGGGAGACCACCAAGCGGTGGATGGCCCTACACTTATCAGTCGACGGAGAGGGTGCCGATTGGGTCACCGAGCCGAAGGGGGCCATCAAGAAGGCCAACCTCACGTTCGTCGCGAAGTTCTTGTGGCTGCTCGTGCGTCACTGCCTTTCCCCCACAACTGCTGATAACATAGTCACCTGGGATCGAGCACTGCTGATGGCGGCGATGATAGCCGGCTTCGAGGTGGACTATGCATGGCTTCTCCAGGCAGTCATGCACTAGAGGGCATTCAAGGTCACCACCACCTACCCCTTTCCGTGCATGATCTTTGCCCTTTGCAGGTCTGCAGGTGTGCCCATATGGCACATAGATCAGTTGAGGACCCCGCCGGGTACCGTTGACGTCGGCCTCATCAGAGACGAGGCAAATGAGTTGGCCCCACGTCGAGGGCCCCGTCCAGAGCTGCCACCACTATCTGATGATCTTGCGGATACGGTGGCCCAGGCTCGCACAGCTACACAGGCATCCACGGACACTACCCCGGTCGAGTCTATCCCGGGTAGTAGCACAGCCCCTCTACCGACACCGGCCCCGCTTGCTCGAGTCCAAAAACTGGAGGCACAAATGGCCACTCTTCTGCATCATATCCAGCCGTGGATGCAGAAGTCTATTGCTGAGTCTGAGGCGCGTATGGCGAAGCAGATGCAGCGAAAGATTGCTGAGGTTAACCAGCGCCTCGATACCTTTGAATTGAGAGTATTAGCTCGACCAGCCACTCCGGTAGATGTGTCGACTCTTCAGGCTGCAGTCTCCAGTCTTCGTGCAGACATTGACACGATCCTAGCGGCAAGAGTGTCAGAGTCTGTCGAGCCTGCTGAGGATACTGTATTGGCGGCTCTGTTGCCTACTCCAGACATTCCCCCATCTTCCCCGAGAGAGTGTGCCAAGAGGCGGAGGGGTCGATCAGAGGATGAGGCGCGAGCAAGAAAGAAGGAGCGCCGAGAGATGGAGGCCGCGAGGAGAGCCTCACTTGCTGAGGCGGAGGCACACCAGCTCAGAGCATCGCAGATAGCGGTTGGGGCGTCTAGACCCACCAGCTTGTTGATCGACGGCGCTATGCGCCACAGGTTTGCTTCACCTACCCCTCTAATCTTTAGATTTTTTTATGCATTGGGGACAATTGCATGTTTTTTTGTTGGGGGTGGGGTAAATGGAAAGTGAGTGTTAGGGTGATGTCTGAGTAGCCCAACTCACTATCCTCTTTTGGGGTTTTCTTGCCTGTGTTCTTTTTCCCCAAAAGACTGATTATTTTTTCTGTTGAACCGGCACGTTATATCTTTTGTACATAGTTTAACTTTGAAGCATGATGACTAAAATGATATCCCGATAAAACATGAAAATATTGCATGACTAGGCGTAGTAACTGATAATTGTGTGGCTTTAAACATGAAATAGAGTTACACCATTGAACTACCCTAAATCTTCAAGTCAAACTAGGTGTCTGATAATCTGGTATAGTGATGAGATGTCAAGTGAGTGTGAGGAAAGTTGAATAATCCACTACTGATATTGAGCTAGAACTTGCCTGGTTAGTCCTGCTAAAAGTAAGTTGTAACATACAATTAGGAAAGGATCATAGGCCCTTATTCAATATAGCCCATTTCTAGCCTAAATAAAAGAAACCAAATGAAAGTTATCCTTCGTTGATCCAAATAATTTGAGCTTAAAATTAGACCTTTCTTTTTCACCCCAACTGATCTTTTCTGGGAACAATATGTTGGCCCTGGTCCCTCCTTGGACATGTGCACCTCAGCTTATGCCAAAAGCATAAGTTGAGGGTGGCTAATGTATAAACAACCTTCGTTATGGCCCTGACCCGATTTTGGGTATTGTGTACCTTGACTCATGGCAAAGCCATGAGTTGAGGGTGGCTTTTTTGAGGAATGCTCTGGAAAGTAAGGTTGAAAGAACAAAGAGAGAGAAAGAACAAAAGTAAAGTGACTCAAGAAATCGTTGAAAAAAAAAAGAAATATTCAAGAATTACAAACAAGAAAAGAAAAGAGTCACTTACACAAATGAAGAAAGAAGGGAAACAACAAGGTGAAAGAATAGGAGAAACTGGGCGAGATAAAGTGATATAGAGCGGAAGGTTTAGCCGATATGTCAAGGAGGGCAAAAAGTCACTAAAGTATACCTAAATATACCCTACCTGACTCTGAGCCAACGTTACAAGCTAAAAAAGTCCTATCGTGATCCTAAGGGTTGTATAGCGAACTTAAGGCAGTGAAAATAAGGGCAAGCTTATGGCAATAGGTATGAATGAGTGTGACTTTGTTCTGAGAGCGAGTGTTGAAATGTAATCCTTATACTCAAACTGAAATCATTGTGTGAAAAATGAGGATTTTGTTCTAAAGTGAGGACACTAGTTGCAATACCGGAATTGTTAGCACCTCGGTGAGAAATTGAAGAGGATAGGTGTTAGGGCATGGTGAGTCTGTGTCATGTTCGAATCCCACAAATGTCAAGCCTAATAGTGATAGCATGCATAGATTTGATGGGATTAGTCGGGATTGATAGCCAAATGATTGCAAAGGATAAAACATGAATACTATTGTACAAAGATTGTGTAGTGAGTCATAGTGCGTCGCTTGAGGACAAACAACGAATTTAAGTTGAGGGTGTTGATATACCGTGGTTTCACGGTATAATTAATACTTTTTCCTTAAGTTTAGTGTGTCCGAAAGCCTTTTTGTGCTAATTTTGATATAGGTTTTTCTTTGTTTTGCAGGAAATCTGTCTAAAGCTGAATGCGGAGATTTTGAGCGAAAAATGCAGAAGAGACCACCTACGGAGCTTATGACGGCCCGTTGTGCTTGTGATGGTCCGTAGGTGGCAGCGTAGAGAAGCTGCTGAAGGAAGATGGGGAAGTCTGACCAAGTGTGGGATTACGAAGCTTGTGACGGTCCGTCATGGATATGACGGTCCGTCTGCAGGTTCGTCGCGAAGATCAGAGAAGTGATCCAGTACCCATATTCCAAGAGTTGAAGTATTTTGTAACGAAGACCCTCGACGGACCGTCGTGCCTATGACGGTCCGTCACACTTGCCGTCGAGGGGAATGAAGAAAGCAGCAGAAGAATTGCACCAAGTATGGGGCGACGGAGCCCACGACGTTCCGTCGCGTGGTCCGTCGACCCAGCCGCGTTTTTGCAGATTTCCAGTAATTAGAATCCTTGTTTAATTAGGTTTTTATTTTTTATAAATAGTTCGAAAAACCTCGTTTTTGAGGTTAGACTCTGGGAGATTAAACATCATATTATTAGACTTTGTTTTTCTGAGTGTTTGATTGTTGGAGATTCTTACAAGTAACTCTTGTTGATTAATCAAGCAAATTTTCAGACTTTATTCTTTCTCATTAAAGTAAGTACATGAATTCTTGTTTAATATATTTGAATATTGTGTTTATGGCTATGAGGAACTAAACTCTATAACTAGGGTTGTGGGAACCATAGGCAAATAATGAGATAAACCCTAGCTAAAATAACAATTCTAGAATAGTGTCTTGCATGTATTAATAGTTCTTTCGCTTAGAAGTCTTTTTAACGGATGATCAACGTTAGAACTCGCCTTAATGCTACTTGCCGGACCAAGGAGGTAGATAATAGGAAAAGAATTATTAACATAGATTTAGTGTATACTATCTAATAGGCTATTATTGATTGGTACGAGGTAATAACTGAGTCAAATATCGAATATGATGCTTAATATGAGGTAAGGATAAGGGTTAGGAAAGCAACACACGTAGCCGGACCAAGGTGCGGAGTGAGATTTTCTAGATGCCGGACCAAGGATTTAGAAATACATAACTTATCGCTTTGCATGCAACATACTAGGAAAGAATTGTTATAGCTAGAATTATCAAGTTATGAACCTGTGGGGAACACGTAAACCCTAGTTACTTTGATTACTTGATTAAAACTCAACATTAAAAGCTGTTAAGTGTCTCTGTCAAGTTCGTTAGTTATTTTTATTTTATTAGGAAGTACAAACCCCCCCCCCTTTATGCTTTTACTTTTTAAGGAAGTCATCAACCGAACAATAGTAATAACAAGTTGGAGTTAAGTCTAGACTATTTTCCTCGTGGGAGCGATCCCAACCTCACTAGTTGGGTTATTTACTTGACGCGACCGCTTTACTTCTCATTTGAGAAGTAAGTTTGAGCGTATCACATAACCATTCGTATGTGAGATTAACATAACATAACCATCTTCTGTAAAGCATATAAGAGAATATCGTAGCTTGCATTTACCGTGTTCCTTTCATGATATCACAAATAACATGTTCATTCCCCAAAATTTACACATAATAACATCATACGTACTTTAGTAATATAACATCATGATTTAAAGGATAACATAAATATGGAAGGGTAATCACAACTTTAGAAGACTTACCTCTTCCTTCCAAGGACCTTATTTCAATAACATAGTTCAATTTACAACATTCATAACCATAAAATAGTCAAACCCTAAAATAGCATAATCAAGAACAAATCTTCAAATCCTATACAAGATCAATGCATATTGTACGGTAAAGTATAAGGGTCATTTAAGAGTTCATTCCAATCATAGTTCCAATCCCAACGTTTTCATATTATTATGTAGTAGAAACCATCAAACGAAACCATCATGTAGATAAAAACATACTACACACGAAATTAACATATAATAACAACATAAGCATCAAAAAAACGTGTGGAATAGACTATCGAAAACACTTACTTTTTATTAAAAATCATCAATCTAGGGTTAGGGAGTAAATTTGTTTTGTAAGGTAGAAACCTAGAATTAAAGTTGTTGAAAACTTATCTTGAAAGGACCTATCGGGAAAAGATTACCAAGACTGAAAAACCCATACCTTATAGTTGAAGAATCCATGAAAATTGGATGAAATACTTGAGGTCTTCATCTTCTTCCTTAAGCTCATCTTGTTCTTCAATAGAGTTTGAAGAAGAGAGTGTTCTTGAGAGAATGAGAAAATTTTAGTTTGATCTGGTTTTGGACGTGTGAAAGTGGTCTAAAACTGACCTAATATCAATATATAGCCTTCCTATGAATTACCCAAAATACCCTTCGCTTAAATGGTTCTTTTTAATAAGATAAATTACCAAAAATATGACTTTAATGATATTGGGAAGTAGTTTAGTGTCGCAGGACAAATCCCATAATTTTTATTGAATTTTAAGTTGAGGCAATGAGGTGCATGTAAATATCGCGTCGCGGGGTTGCCTCTCAAATCTTGAGGCAGAAAACCTCGTGTTCAGCTCACGTCGCGCACCACACCTCCACATCTAGCCTACTCGTACGCTGCCAGGCAGCCTGCCCACGCATTCTTGGGTACTCACCAAGGACCCATTGGGGGATCCTTGGGGTGTCGTTACAGATCTTTTGGAACCTTTGTACTATATACTACCTAACCAAGGTCACTTTACAAGTTTTAGTCTTCATTTTACACTTCCCAAACATTCACCAAACATAGGGACATCAACTTGTTGAAGTTAGCTAGTTTCCGAACGTCAAGGTCTTTCTTAGGCATTTTGGCTCTAACCTTTTTCAAATGAGGTTATTACATTAATATAGGTCTGGAAACATCATTTTAAACAATATTTAATAGATTAAGCTCTAGTCTAAGTCATTGCATTTCAGGAGTGCTACACTAGTTGGCAAGTTGAGTTGTCCAATCGCGGGATCAAGTAAATCTTGTCCAAAATGGTAACTGCTAATAGAACGTATTGGTCAAGGAGGATTGCTGATGATCGTTGGGCCTACCAGACTGCATTCAAGACACCATTTAGTATGTCTCCATACCAACTTGTATATGGGAAGGCTATTAACTTCCCAGTTGAGTGAGAGCATAAGGTCATGTGGGCAATGAAAAAACTGAAGATGGATTGGAATTAACAAGAACAGTTGAGACTTAACGGGTTGAATGAGCTTGATGAGTTTCGCCTAAAAGCATATGAAAGTTCAACCATCTACAAAGAGATGAAGAAGTACCATGACCAAAAGAATGAAAAGCGAGAATTTGCAGTCGGGGAGTTTGTTAGTCTATTCATCTCTAAGCTACACTTGTTTCCGATCGAACTCAGGTTCAAGTGAACTTGTCCTATCCTTATCACTGAAGTGTTCCCACATGGATTTGTTGAGTTGGAGAACAAGGAGGGCACAAATTTCATTTTCAATGGGCAAAGAATTAAGATCTACTTAGGGACTCCGGAGAGTGTCCATGAAGAGGTTGAGGCATATCGCCTTGATGAATTCTAAGTAATCAAAGATCTTGCTTCGTGTCGTGATGTTAAATCAAGCGCTTCTTAGGAGGCAACCTAAGGTGTATCCTCTAGCCAACAATAGCTTTTTCGTTGCTTTATTAGAATAATTGCATTCTCTTGTTTAATTTTTTTTACTCATCGTCATTCATTATTTTTTTTAAGTGTGTTGGATTGAAATTAGTCTATGCTGTGTCTCAAAAGTGTCCAGAAAAACACAAAAAAATAGCTTAATGGGTGTTCAATGTGCAGGGACCAAAGCCAAGAATTTTGCAGAAAATATTATTTAGTGCACAGATCTACGGACCCCATCAACGGGCCATCATTCCATCGACGGACCATTAATGGTTTCCATAGATCCCAGGTACGTGATGAATTTTTTTCCATGTTTTTGTACAATCAATAGTCCAATCAAAGATCCATTTAGTGAGTTACTGACCGTCGACGGGTGTCATCAGTCCAAAGAACCAATGACCCCACCAGACCCAGCTGATAATATTAGAATAAAACTGTTCAAATAACCTCAAAAAATCTTTTCAGATTCTTTCCAACCGTTTACCTCCACTTATTTCCTTCATTTCCCATCATATTACCACATTTTCCCCTTCCATTTTCATCAAAATCACCTAAAATCAAAAATTCCCCTACAATCCAAAACCCTCCCATACCCAAATTCTACTTTGTCTCTCTTTTTTTCTCCGGTCAGTGTTCAAAGGAAGGCGTGTGAGTTATTGATAAGATCACCCACTCTTTCACTCCACTACTATATTCAGGTATTTTGATTCACTTTGCTCAACGAATTCTCGTTCATTTGTTGTTGGAAACGAAAATTTAGTATATGGGTATTGACTTAGGGACAAGATTGAATGTTACTGATTGTTAAAATATGGGTACTATGTCCCTTAGAATGATCAAGAGTTAATAGGGTGGGGTGTAATCTTTTTAAATTATGATTGTTGACTTTTCGACTAGGCTTGGTAGCATCGTAAAATCTGAGATCGAAACTTACAAAATAGAAACCCTAAGGATGAAGAATTAGTCTTGTACTTTTTATTTTGTCAATATGTTCTACTAAAAACAAGGTCTCAAATCTGTATCTGATTAACAACAGGTGACCCCATCTACGGATCGTGGGTTGATCGACTAGTCGTCAATGGGGTCCGTCGATTGATAAACTATAAAATTATTGACCTCTAAGATGGCAGAAGTAGACTACAGTCCGTATCGACGGGCCATTCTACATGTCTGTCATTTCAAACTGAAACCTTTATTTGTGAGAACTTAAAAATTACTCTAAGTGTCAGATAACTGAACTGGACTACGGTTCATCAATTGATCGATGGGCCATTCTGCACGTCTTTCATTTCAAACAAAGAGTTCTGTAGAATGAAGACTGAAAATGTTTCCTAAGTGACCAACGGTGGACACTATCTATGGACCATTTATTCATGGACCGGCCGTCGATAGTGCCCGTAAACCAGTACAATTCTGCACAAGACTTTGATTTGTGTGTTAATTTTTTTTATTGTTTTATGTGTATAATAATATTTTTATGAGACTAACAAACTATTTTCCAAGTATAAATGGCCCCCAAAGCAAGACCTCATCTATTCCAAGGGTAGGTCAAAGTCCGTGGCACCATCCCGTCATATGATTGGCACATCCGACGATGAGAGAGATCCTAAATACGTGCCCCTATGCACATGGACCCCTACACAAGCTACAAGAGACACTCGGGGCACCCCCAGAAGTTGACGTGAAGCATAGTCACTGCCTCCTCGTTTGACGAGGAGAGCACACTAACCGGCACACCCTCTATGTTTGCCTCGGATTTTGAAGGAGTGTCTGGTTTTGAAGAGGCATCAGGTTCAGAGTTGGCTTACTCTACGAGGGTGAATGAGGCCACTGCCTTCGGTTCTGGGTCACTTGGAGCAACTCACCCAGAGGTACCTGCCCGTCATGCCTCTACAGATGACGACCATCGCTCGGAGTCTGCTCCGACACTCCAAGATGATGTCCCAGCACCACCTTATGATTAGCAAAATCGATGGTGTGTCAATGTTCAGTATCATATCTACAGGGACACAAATCTTTTAAATGAAAAAATTGTGATTACTATGTTGGTTACGGTCAAGCGTAGAGTTCTTATAGGGAGTCTTCACAAAGTCCCAGATGTGCATAGATTGTTTAGCTGCCACAGGCTTGAGTGGATGGCTAGGAGTCATGAGTTATATAGTGAGGAGGTTATTAGAGAGTTCTACGTCTCATATGTGGTTACTCTAGGTGGTTCAACGGACAGTCAGGCAAAACATGTCAAACAGGACCAACTCACAGAGGTTTTAGTTCGAGGCTGTCGAGTGGACATTTCTCCTACTTCCATCGGTCGCTTCCTGCATGGCGTGCCCATTGGTGCTGCAAGGGATACGCTTACTCCAGAGTTTGATTATATGTGGAATTATGTCAAGAGTATCCAGTTTTAGAGGAGCATAGATCAGAGAGAGTCCACTAATAGTTGAATCACACAGCAGCTATCCGTTGACAGTGAGGGAGCAGATCGGGTGTTGGACCACAGAGGCCTTATCAGAAAGGCCAACCTCACTTTCACAACAAAGTTCTTCTGGATGTTATTCTGCCACGCCTATCTTCCACAGTAGCAGATAACATTCTTACATGGGATAGAGCGGCAATTGTTTCAACATTGGTTGCCGGGTTGGAGATTTCTTTGTGATGTTATTGATCTCAGTGATACATGAGAGGACTTTTATGACCTATACTACTTACCCATTTACCTGTTTGATCTTCAAGTTATATAGGGATGCTGGAGTGCTTATTTGGCACTGTGATGTCCTCCGCACTCCGACCGGGAATTGTGGATATAGGTCTCATCAGGTATGAGGCCAATGTGGAGGCACCTCAGAGAAGGCCTAGAGTTAAGTTGCAGGCACTGAGTAAGAATTTAGAAGATACGGTAGAGTTAGCCTAAGGGGCTGATCCTGCCACTTCAGAGCCTTTTGAGACAACCTCTGCCGAGTTCTCCCATATCACGAGTAGAGCACCCATTTTCTCCTGGTATACTCCACTGTTTGTAGCACTAGTCCCGATAGCTATGGTCCAAAAGTTAGAGGCCCAGATGGACACCTTGTTGCATCATATCCAACCTTGGATCCAAAAATCCATTGTTGAGGCTAAAGACCTATTGAGAAGAGGGTGGACCACCAGACGGAGCAAAATATTCAGGAGGTTCACCAGCTCCTTGATGCGTTTGAGCAGTGGGTTCTTGCAATCCCAGGCCCCAGCATTGACTTGACTACTCTTTGGGACGTTGTGGCGAGTTTGAGGGCGGATGTTGATAGTATCCTAGAGATAAGGGGACCTGATCCCCAAATTGCACCGATTTAGCTAGTGAAGTACACAGTACTTGCTGCACTATTCACTACCTCCAGTGCACCCCTTGAGCCACGTGAGTATACCAAGAGGCACCGTTCTTGCAGCATCACTGATGGAGAGGATGCCTTTGCAATGAAGAAAGAGCGGATAGATCTTGAGGCGGTGAGGAGAACCTCGGTGATTGATGAGGAGACCCGTCAGATGAGGGATGGAGAGTTGGGTGCTGCAGCATCTAGTTCAAGACTTGAGGATGTTGAAAGGAGAACCACAGAGGGTGCAGAGATTTCTGGGGGCACCACTTAGGTTTTCCCTACCACAGAGGTTGTGGGTTTCGGGAAATCGGACCAATCTGCTTGTTGATCTTCGGCGCTATGCACCTCAAGTTTGCTTCACCTATCACCTCGTTTTTATATTTTCTATACATTGGGGACAATTGCATGCCTTTTTTGTTGGGGTGGGGTAAATTGAAAGTGAGTGTTAGGGTGAAGTCTGAGTAGCCCAACTCAAAAGCCTCTATTACGTATTTTATTGCTTGTGTTCTTTTGCCCCAAGAGACTGATTACTTTCCTATTGAACCACCATGTCGTAACTTGTACAAAGTATGAAAGTGACATGTGAAACATGATGGCTAAGCATAAATGATATCTCGTTGTAAGAAAATGCTTGTATGAAAAGGTAGAAAGTAGTTGAATGTGTAGGCTCTAATTATGACATAGAGATGCACCCATTTCATGACTCTCAATCTAACACTCAAACTAGGTGACCGACAATATCATATGGTAGGTCCACTGTTTGTACCTAGCTAGAACTTTCCCGATAAGTCCTACAAAAGGAATCTTGGTTAGGTAACTAGGAAAGGATTATAGGCCCTTTTTCAAATTAGCAAACATCTAGCCTAAAGTAAAGAGAACCAAATGAAATTGTTATCCCATTTTGATCCAAATATGTTGAGCCTATAATAGGCCTTTATTTTCTTCACCAACTCACCTCCCTTGGGTATAATGTGTGCGATTGGTCCTTCCTTGGACATGTGCACCTCAACTTAGGCTATAAGCATAAGTTGAGGGTGGATAATGTATAAATTGACCTCGTCTTTTCCCTGACCCAACCTTGGGTAATGTATACCTCGACTTATGGTAAAACCATAAGTTGAGGTGTCTATTATGAGTGACGACTCGAAAAATGGGTATGAAGAGAGTAATGTTGAAAATGAAAGAAAAGGTGATCAAGAGAAGTGACTCAGACAAAATCTCTAATTAAATGAAAAAAGTTGACGATAAAAAGAGAAAAGACAGAAACAGAGTTTAACAAAAAGAAGTTCCAGTCACTTCCACAAAGAACAAAGGAGAAAGCAAGGCGAAGATGACAAGGAAATAAAAGTTGAGCATATTAGATAATTAAAGAGATAGGACACTTAGACCTAATTTCAAGTAGGGGAAAAACTCACTAAAATGTACCCATATGTACCATACCTCACCGTGAGCCTACACTACAAGCCAAGAAGGTCCTATAGTGATCAAAAGAGTCTAATGTTGTGAACATAAGCAGTGAAAATAAGGGCAAGCATATGGCGACAAGTATTAACTAGGTGTGAATTTTTTCTTAGCGTAAGTATTGAATAATGATCCGTACACTCAAAGTTAAAATCACTGTGCGAAAAAGGAGGATATATTTTGAAGTGAGGGCACTAGTTGCAATATCGAAAAGTTTGTACCTTGGTGAGAGGCAAATGATTAGAGGTGTCGGTACATTGTGAGTTTATGTCATGGTCTGATCCACATAAATGAGATTATCAAGCCTAAGAGTGAAAGCATGCACTAAAGCAATGAATAAGTTGGGATTGATAGCCATGTGATCGAGAAATCTCAAAAGAGGATACTTTTGTACAAAGTGTTGTGTTGAGTCATAGTGCGTCGCTTGCAGACAAACAACGAATTTCAGTTGAGGGTGTTGATGTACCATGGTTTCATTGTACTTTCAATGCTTTTCCCTTATGATTGGTGTGTGTCTAGAACCTTTTTATAGTAATTTTAACATGATTTAATCTTTGTTTTGCAAGAAAGGTTTCCAAAACCAAATTGTAGAAGGCAGATGAGATTTAGTGTAGAAGTGACTCACGAAGGCCATTGACGGACTGTCGTCTCATTGATGGACCGTAGATGGTGAACATCAATTGGAAGTTCAATAATATTGATCAACTCGAGGAAATCTTACCAAGTGTGGGGCTACAGAAGGATCTAGGGTCCATTGATTTATTGACGAGTTGTCCCGGTAAATCGTTGATTTTATCAGACAATGTCCCAGTACTCGAAGTTCAAAAAAAGATAAGTATGGAATGATGGAAGGCATCGATGGACCATAGGTGTATCGACGTACCATGATATTTGTCCGTCAATTGGATCATAGAAGATTCTAGTGGAAAGATAAAAAAGGTTCTAAGTTTGGACTTACGGAGGACGTCCATGATCTGTCAATTTTCAACCGTCTGTGGGGGTAATCATAGAAGCCGCGTTTTTTGAAAAACTTTCCTTATTTGAATTCCGTTTAATTCAGGAAAATATTTGCTATAAACAAGGTGTAAAACCTCATTTAAAGGGTTGGATTCGATAACTACTTTTCTTAGATTATTTTTGGAGAATGGCTTTTTGCAACATTAGCATTAATTCAAATTTCTAGATTTGGTTTTAAAGTTAAATCTTATTGTTTCAAGTTTAATTTTTGGATTTTCTTTGACCTTGTGAAAAGTAAGTTTATGGTTTATTGTTTATCCAATATGAATTGTGTTCTTCTATGCATGGGTAACTAAATTACAACTAGGGTTGTAGGTTTCATGGTTTATTAACGAAGTAAACATAGGTTAATAATAATTCTCAAAAAGGTTATTGCATGCAATTATTATTATTTCGCTTAGAATTCTTTTTAACAAGTACACACATTTGAACTTGCCATATTATTACTTGCCGAACCAAGGAGGTAGTTAATAGGAAAAGAATTTTCAACATAGATTTAGTAAGATAATATCTGATAGGCTAGTTGTAACACCTTGAAAATCCAAGGCACATTGTAAATCCAAAAATTGGTGTCATAAACTCTAAACATTGTTTCCAAGTCCATTTTTAATGAATATAGGTCATTTAGAAGGTTTAATAACCAAAACGTCCAAAACGTCTGGGAAGTTAGTTCAAAGGGATATTAGCGTGCCTTATCATTTTTGACTAATTTTGGGGAGTCGAAAATGTATGAAAATTTTTGGAGTGGTAGTTTATAGGTTTTTTAGTTGTTTCATGGTTGAAATGTCTGGTTACGACTCCCCAAGGACCAACTAACAACCCTTAAGGAGGACCCTATAGTTTGATGCAACATTTACTCGCAGTATGCATCAACGAAAAAGAAGATGGTCGTTGTGTTTATCAACGAGGGGTCAAAGCCACTATTGTCCCACACTTAGGCGTGTGAAGAAGTTCCGTTCACCTGCACAACCTCTACACTCATCGACGGAGTGCAGAGGTGCAGGCTACGGTCCGTGTGTGGATCGACGGAGCGTCGATGCCACCGTTGTCCCACACTTAGAAAATTTTGAGGAATCCCTCGCCTACATAGTAATTGACTAAGACGATTGAGTGTAGGACGGAGGGGGGTTGTTCTTCGACTCACAGACGGCCCGTCGATCAGGGTCTCATTTGTGAGGGTCGAGTTTCACAGCCAAATTTTAAATGATTTCATTTAATTAATTGTGTGGTTAAGTGGTTAGTTGGGGATTAAATTGATAATAATTAATTTGATGTAAGTCTCACAATAAACATCCTCAACCCTCATTAATCTAAACAAAACTCTCAAATAAACTCTCTTCCTTCTCTCTTATTTCTCTCTCTACATGAACTCACCATTGAAGAGAAGCAAGGACTAGGGTTTGGGGGATGGAAAGGGATGAATTTACCATCAAAATATTGAAAAACATTAAGGTGTGGGTTCTATTCACCTTTGATACTCTTTCCCCAAAGAGTTCCTCCAAAATAGATTTAAAAAAGTTGAGTTTTCTTATGAGTTCATTCAATTACGAAAATGAAGTTATGAATTGAGTTGTTGATAATTTCTCTAGGTTATTTTAAGTAGATTAACATGTAATTCAACTTGTTTATGTTAATTAATGATGGTTTTGTCTAAATTGAAGAATATGATCCTTTATCCCTAACCCTAGGTAGTGATCATGACCTATATTGTATTATGATCATTCAATTAATTTGGTTGCTTATTTGATTACTATCCTATGGTGTTATAATGATTAAATTAAGAATATTATAGGCCTGTCATGCTAATTCATGAGATGTGATTAATGTTATGAATTATAACGTGAAATTAGACTATGTATCTTGTCTCAAGTTGTAATCTAAAAGATGAATTGTGTTATAGTGATGCAATTGTCCTTGTTCTTCTATTGGTTATCATTGTGTGATGATGTTACTCCTCATGGTTGTTTGAATTAGGGGTTGATGGTAAGACCTTGATGATAGACTATGAGGAAGACTTGGTAGGTCTGAGAATCTCTATCTTTACTTCCAATTGTGATTAATTGTTCTTAAGCCATCATATTGCATTGGAGCATGCCATATACTAGATTATAGGGTGGTATGATGTTTAATTGAAATGTATTCCCTACGTTGTGATGTTTATTAAGGTGTATGTGTTATAAGGATGATGAACACTATCAATGTGCCTTAATATGCTATGAAATACTAATGTGTTAACCTCACTTGTATGAATTGTGAAAAAAGGACTTATACTCATACAATTCTTATTGAGCTATTAATGATTAGTATACAAGGAGACCCTATCGCCTAAATTAAGTTATGATTGATAATTAAAGGCTTAAAGTCATTTAAAAAATTGACTCTAGCTTAGAACCGAGTGAACTAGATAGAGGAGTGTCCCTTCCCACATATGGAAGGTAGGAAAACTACATTACTCTTGAGATTGGAGACTATAATTCATGATGCATTTAGAGGGTCCCAAATAAATCTCCTAGTTCTTGAACTTCTCCTATAGGAATACTAGCGAGTGGATCCACATAGTTATTATGTTTCATGTTTAGGTACTACCTTGTCAGTGATCCGCCACCTTTCGGTGTAAGGTCTTATGACAACGGATTCTACACTTGCTCATGTGGGCTATGTTGGTTAGGGTATGATATTCCAAAAGGGGTAAAAAGAATTAAAGGAATTGAACTCTATCTTTGATGATGTAAGGGGTCTAGCTTAGTCTAGGTAGGGGTATCTGACTTTACCTAAAAATTGCACTAGTTACCCTTGAGGGGAGTCTTAAGAGGAGGTTCTTATATATGATTTTTGTTATGATAATATATAATGCATATATGATGACAATGGCACGTTGTTGATACTATATGTTGATTAGTTCATTTATGAATATGCCTTGGGTTATAATGTTAATATATGATTACATGTAAACCTAAATGCCATGATATGTAATGTTGTATACATTTGTCATGTTTACTTGTTGAGAATACTTGATTAAGGTTATGTGGATTTGATTGGTCATTGCACTTGTTGACTTGATAAGGATTTGTGAGTAGTTGTCTTGATTATTATGATATGTTTATCTCTTATTCATTGTTGTGATATTAGTACTTCATGTTAGAATTGTAGTAAATCATGGTTTCAAGTATATTAGGATAAGTATTACTTGTTAAGATAGTAAGCATGTTTGTTGATTGATATGACTTATTTAATTTGCATTAAATCCCTAAAGGGATAAACATGACATGTTTTGACTAAAAGTCACTTTTAGCATGTTTTGCTTGTGTATTGCCATAAGATATCATACTTAGTACATGTGGAGTGCTAACCACATTTTCTTCCGGTTGTTTAAAAGTTTTGAAGGCGACATTGTTGATGTCTTGGATTCTTCATATCATCCAAGTTGGGTAGGTCCTCAATTCTCGAGGGCAATGTCATCCTCTCGCTTTGGATTTTATTATGAGGTTATTGACTATAACATTCCTTTCCTTTTTAGTTGAATATTGTACTTTTTATGACCTATACATGGTCTTGTTGAATTGATGTAAGGGCTATGACCATATTGTGATAGTCATTTAGATGGTCTGAGATGAGTTAATCATTGAGACTAATTCTACATTTTTATATATGTATGTGCAATAAAAGTATAAGGCTATTTAATCATCCTATACGAAGGGTCTATTATACTCTATATGAATATATATATTATGTGAATGTAGAGGTCTATGTAAACCTCCAAGTAGTGATAATGAAAGTTTTAAATTTTTCCTCATTTTTCAACCTATGGATGTAATGACATGAAACTATTATGCTAGTCTTAGTCCTTCGAAAGGACGACGATGCCCGTTACGTCTAGCGGGTTAACCCGGGGATGACAAAGTGGGTGTCAGAGCAGGATGTTGAATATCATTGAGTAAGTCTCTCTCTACCATGTCAATGTAGGTTTGTATTCATAATTGTGAAGCGCGCCACACTTATGAGTATGAACCTATATGATACTTACGAATCACTCTCTTTCTTGGAAATCTTATATCGTGCCAATAGATTATAGTTATGGTGTGCTTTAGCATCTAATCCTATTGTTGTGCTTATAGGAAGCATGAACACTGGAACGAATGCAGCTCGAAGACTTGAGGAGGAAGTTGCTAATGCAGGAGCTCCTCCCCATGATGAGCAAGTTCCTCCACTTGAGGAAAATTCTATTGTTGATCAAGCCTCGGCTAACTTTCCACCTACGTTGGAGGGGGATATCAGGGCTATTCTTGCTTAAATGGCCCAATCCATGACTACTCAAGCTCAAGCCGCGACGGTTCAAGCCTAAGATATGATGACCCAAGCCAATTGGGATATTGCTCCTTGTCTTCATTAACAAGTCACTACTATGACTTCCCGTCTAAGGAACTTCTCTCGAATGAACCCTCCTACTCTCTATGGGTCTATGGTATAAGAAGACCCCCTAGAATTCATAGATGAGGTCTACTATATACTATATACTATGGGGGTATATTCAAGTGAGAAGGTCGAGTTGTCCACATACACACTCAAGGATATGGCTCAATATTGGTATGTGAAATGGAGGGATAATAGGTCGTTGAGGGGTGGTTCAGTGACTTGGGAGATTATTAAGGCGGTTTTTCTAGATCCCTTCTTCCTTAGGGAGATAAGGGAGGAGAAAGTGACGTAGTTCATCAATCTTTTCCAAGGAGGAAAAGTGTCCATGAGTACTCTTTGGAATTCATTAAATTGTCTAAATATGCTCCTTCTTTGGTCTCGGATCCTAGAGACCAAATAAGTCATTTTGTGACGGGGGTGTCGAAGGACTTACAAGAGGTGTACGAATCGGCCATGCTACATGAGAACATGAACATTTCCTGTCTTATAGATTATGCAAGAAGAGTTGAGGAGGCAAGGACTAAGCCGAAAACTAGAGATGCTAAGAGAACAAGGTCATTTGATGGACATTCTTCAAACAATAGGCTTGAGATACAAGACAAGCCTAAATTTAAGAAGCTTGTTTATAATAAAGTCCCATCAAAATTCCCAAGATCTAGTGGTGATAGAGTGTCTAACCCTAAATTCAAGAAGGGAAAAGTTACTAATTCACCAAATGAGAAGCCAACTTGTGGAAAGTGTGATAAAAATCACTATAACGATTGCCTTAAGGGGATGGATTATTGCTGTAGTTGTGGCAATAGTGGTCCCAAGAGGAGAGATTTTCCAAAATTCAAGAGTCAAGACTAGGGTAGTGGCGACAAGAAAGTTGTTCTAGTGATGCACCAAAGAAGAACCACTTCTATTCTCTCTGCTCTAGGGGTGAGCAAGAGACCTTTCCCCAAGTGGTGATTTGTATGTTGAAATTTTTCTCTCTTGATGTATATGCTTTACTTGATCCCAACGCTACTTTATCATTTGTTACACCCCTAGTAGCTAAAAAGTTTGAAATTTTACTCGATATTTTTGCATAAACCTTTTATAGAGCCTACTCCAATAAGTGAGTCGGTTGTTGCAAAAACGGTGTATAGAAGTTGTCCTATAATGTTTCCCAATAGAGTTTCTTGTGTTGATCTAGTAGAACTCGATATGCTTGATTTTGATATTATATTAGATATGAATTAGTTGCATGCATATTTTGCATTCATTTATTGTAGGAGAAGAGTGGTGAGGTATAACTTCCCAAATGAACCCGTTGTTGAGTGGAAGGGGGGAAATTATATTCCTAGAGGTCGTATTATTTCTTGTCTAAGAGTATGCAAAATAATCTCAAAAGGTTGTCTATATCATATAGTAAGAGTCCAAGATCTTGACTCGAAAGTTACTCCAATTGAATCGGTACCCATAGTGAGTGAGTTTTCAGAGGTCTTCCCTAATGACGTTCCTAGAATTCATCCCGAACGGGAAATTTACTTTGGCATTATTTGCTACAGGATACAAATCCAATATCAATTCCTCCTTATCGGATGGCTCCAACCGAGTTGAAAGACTTGAAGGCTCAACTCAAGGATTTACTAGATAAGGGTTTTATATGGCCTAGTATTTCGTCATGAGGTGCTCCAGTTTTGTTTGTGAAGAAGAAAGATGGGTCCTTGAGAGTGTGTATTTATTACCTCCAATTCAAGAAGGTTACCCTTAAGAATAAGGATCCTCTTCCTCGGATCGATTACTTAATTTACCAACTCCAGAGGGCGAGTTAATTTTCAAAGATAGACTTAAGGTCAAGGTATCGTCAACTTAGGGTGAGAGGTGAGGATATACAAAACACGACCTTTAGGACTAGGTATGGGAATGATGAGTTCTTGGTCATGTCTTTCGGTCTCACTAATACTCTAGAGGAATTTATGGACCTAATGAATAAGTGTATTTAGAAATATCTGAGATTCATTTGTCATTGTCTTCATTGACGATATCTTGGTATATTTGAAGAATGAGGATGATCATATGGGTTATTTGAGGGTAGTATTGCAAACCCTTAAAGAACATCAATTGTATGCTAAATATAGTAAGTGTGAGTTTTGGTTGAGGTCGGTGGCATTTCTTGGGTACATCATTTCTAGTTATAGAGTTAAGGTAGACCCAAGGAAAACTGAAGCGGTGAAAAGCTGGCCTAGACCATTGACTCCAACTTACATTAGGAGTTTCTTGGGTTTAGCGGGTTACTAGCGGAGGTTCGTGGATGGTTTTGTGTCCATTTGGTCTTCTTTGACTACTTTGACCCAAAAGAGTAAAAAGTTTGAGTGGTCTGAGGCATATGAGAAGGGCTTCCAATTGTTCAAAGATAGGCTTACTTCCACTGCACTGTTGACCTTACCAGAGGGTACAAAGGGTTTAATGGTGTATTTTGATGCATCCCGAGTAGGTTTAGGGTGTCTGCTTATGCAACACAGAAAGGTGATAGCTTATGCCTCTAGGCAACTAATGGTACATGAGAGAAACTATTCCACTTATGGCCTTGAATTGGCGGTCATGGTGTTTGCTTTAAAAACATGGAGTCATTACTTGGATGGGGGTTCTTGTTGATGTTTTTACCGATGATAAGAGTCTCCAATATGTGTTTACCCAAAAGGAGTTGAATCTCCGACAAAGAAAGTGGCTAGAGTTGTTGAAATATTATGATATGAGTGTCCTTTATAAACCCGTCAAGGCTAATAATAGTGTTGGATTCCCTAAGTTTGATGAGTATAGGTAGTGTATCCCATCTTGACGAAGCCAAAAATACCTTGCAAGGGAAGTACAGAGGTTTGCTAGGTTGGGGTGAGGTTGGAGAGTTCTCCTGATGGGGGTCCTATAGTTTATTATAACTCCGACTCATCTTTAGTGGTTTAGGTGAAGTGCAACCAACACCTTGATTTATCTTTATGGAGTTGAAAGAATCGGTTCTCGGCAAGGTGAATGAATCATTCTCCTTAGGAGGGGATGGTGTGTTAAGGTACTAAGGGAGATTAGATGTTCTCGATGTAGATGGGTTGAGGGATCGGATCCTAGAAGAAGCACATGGGTCCCACTACTCAATTCATCTGGGGTCAACAAAAATCTTAAATGACCTAAGGGAGATATTTTTGTGAGAAGGTCAAAAAAGAGACATAGCAGAGTTTGTCACTAAGTGTCCGAATTTCCAAAAAGTAAAGGTCGAATACCTAAAGTAGGGTGGCTTACTACAAAAGATCAAAATTCCTACTTGGAAGTAGGAAGACATTAATATGGACTGTGTTGAAGGTTTACCTCAGACCCAAAAGTCCTATAATTCAATATGGGTGGTTGTAGATAGGTTGACTAAGTCCGCTCGCTTTATTGCTGTCATTCCTTCATATTATGCAGAGTTATATGCAAAAATCTTCCTAGATGAGATTGTGTGCTTCCATGGCATTCCGATATCAATCATATCAGATCGGGGCACACAATTCACATCTAGATTTTGGTGGTCCTTTCAAAAAGAGTTAGGTATTACGGTGAAGTTGAGCACTACTTTTTATCCCCAAATTGATGGTCAATAAGAGCGTATGATACAAACAGTTGAATATATGATTAGGGCGTGCATTATTGATTTTAAAGAGAATTGGGATAGGCATTTACCTTTGGTGGAGTTTGCCTACAATAATAGTTTTCATTCATCCATTTCTATGGCTCCCTATGAAGATTTGTATGGTAAGAGGTGTAGGTCTCTTATTGGATTGTTTGAAGTGGGTGAGCCATTAAGTCTCGGTCCCAAGTTGATTTATAAGACTTTGGAAAAGGTTTATATCCTAAGGAACCGGTTGTAGATGGCCTATAGTCGTCAAAAGTCTTACACCGATTATAGTAGAAGGGATTCGGAGTTTGAAGAAGGTTCTAAGGTGTATTTGAAAATTTCACCAATGAAAGGGGTCTTTAGGTTTGGCAAGAAAGGGAAATTGAGTCCTCGTTATGTGGGTCCCTATGAAATCTTGTAAAGGTGTTTAAGGTTTCCTATGAATTGAAACTTCCTACTGAGTTGGCTTTGATTCATCCGGTTTTCCCTGTTTCTATGTTGAAAAAGTATATCGGTGATCCCGAGTCCATTCTTCCTATTGAGGGTCTTGGTGTCAAGAATAACCTCTGTTATGAAAAAGTCCCGGTTCAAACTATTGATAGGAAAATCTAGAAGTTGAGGAATAAAGAGGTGGTTTCCGTAAAGGTGGTATGGAAAAATCATCTAGTTGAGGGTGCAACATGGGAGGCCGAAGCCGACATGATGTCCCGTTACCCCTCATCTTTTTTAGAATTAAGGTTAGTCATTCTATTTAATAATATAAATATGACTAGATATTGAAGTTTCTTGATTTTTAGGTGAAGTTTTGCATATTATCGATTTTTGAAAGAACTTACAGTGAAGTTACTGTAGCTCTTACAAACTTGAAATTTTGCTTTTTTCTTGTTTTGAGTTATGTTGTGCATTTTAATATGGTGAGTCTTCATGAATTGTTAGGTAACATGTTGTTAAGCTTAACTTTATGCTAATTTACCCATGTAATGTATGATGATCTCAGAAGTGTTGTGAGAAGGAAATGCCTCATGATAGAGTGTTTTGAGCCTTATGTCTGGTAATATGAGTTTTGATATTTGCCTTCTTCAAATGACATGATTTATGTTGATCTGTCATTGTTGATTGGTTGGACTGCTAGTCTTGAGTCTATCCCTTCCTTCAAATGAATTTTAGTGTCATTCGGGGACGAATGTTCCTAAGAGGGGATAATGTAACACCTTGAAAATCTAACACATTGTAAAGCCTAACATTGGTGTCATAAAGTCTAAACACTGTTTCCAAGTCCATTTCTAATGAATATAGATCATTTAGGAGGTAAAAGAACCAAAACGTCTTCGAAGTTGGTTCAAAGGGATATTAGTGGGCCTTAGCCTTTTTGACTAACTTTATGATTCGAATATGTATGAAAATTGGTGGAGAGGTAGATGATAGGTGTTTGAGTTGTTTCATGTTTTAAACATCAGCGTACGACTCCACAAGGACCAACTAACGGCCCTTGTGGAGGACCGAGTAGTTTGAAGCAGCACTGCCTCACAGTATGCATCAAAGAGACTGAAGACGGACGGTGTGTTTATCGACGGGGAGTAGATTCCATTATTGTCCCACACTTAGGCGTGTGGAGAAGGTCCCTTCACCTGCACTCATCGACAGAGTGTAGAGGTGCAGATCACGGTCCGTGTGTGGATCGAAAGAACATCGATGCCACCATCCTCCCACACTAAGAAAATTTGGAGAAAGCCCTCGCATACACAGTCACTTACCAAGACGACGGAGTGCAGGACGGAGGGGGTTGTCCGTCGACTCACCGATGGCCGTCGATGGGGTTCTCATCTGTGAGGGTCGAGTTTCACTGCCAAATTTTGAATGATTTCATATAATTAATTATGTGGTTAAGGGGTTAGTTGGGGATTAAAGGGAGACTCATTAAGCTGATTTAAGTCCCAGTATAAATATCCTCTACCCTCATTAATCTAAACACAACTCTCAAATAAACTCTCTTTCTTCTCTCTTATTTCTCTCTCTACATGAACTCACCATTGAAGATTAACAAGTACTAGTGTTTGGAAGATGCAAAGGGACGAATTCACCATCAAATTGTTGAAAAACATTAAGGTATCAGTTTTATTCACCTTTGAGACTCTTTACTCAAAGGGTTCCTTCAAAATAGACTTCAAAAAGTTGAGTTTTCTTATGGATTTCATTCAATTACGAAATGGAGTTATGAATTGAGTTGTTGATGATTTCTCTAGGTTATATTGAGTAGAATAACGTGTAATTCAACCTGTTTATTGTAATTGATGATGGTTTGGTCTAAATTGAAGAATATGATCATTCATCTGTAACTCTAGGTAGTGATATGACCAATAATGTATAGTGATCATTCAATTGATTTGGTTGCTTATTTGATTACTATCCAAAGGTGTTATTATGATAAAATTAAGATGAATTATAGGCCTATCATGCTATTTCTTGATATTTGATTTAGGGTATGAATTATAATGTGAAATTAGTTAGCCTATTTATCTTGTCTCAAGTTGTGATCTAAGAGATAAATTGTGTTATAGAGATGCAATTGGCCTTGTAATTCTATTGGTTATCATAGTGTGATGATGTTACTCCCCAAGTTGAATTGAGTTAGGGGTTATTGGTAAGACCTTGATGATAGACTATGAGCAAGCCTTGGTAAGTGTTAGAATCTCTTTTTTTACTTCCAATTGTGATTAATTGTTGGTAAGCCATGATATTACATTGGAGCATGCCTTATACTAGGATGACATGGTGGTATGATATTGAATTGAAATTTCATGACTATGTTGTGAGGTTGATTAAGGTGTATGTGATATAACGATGATGAAAATTGCCAATGTGCCTTAATATGCTATGAAATACAAAAGTGTTAACCTCACTTGTATGAATTGTGATGAAAGGGTTTATACTCATACAATTCTAATTGAGCTATTTATGATGATGATTATACAAGGGGTGGACCCTATGGCCTTAATTAAGCCATGACTGATAATTAAAGGCTTAAAGACATTTCAAAAAGGGTTTCTAGCTTGGCACCGAGTTAACGAGATAGAGGAGTGTCCCTTCCCACATAGGGAAGGTAGGAACACTACATCACACTTGAGATTGGAAACTATAATGCATGGCGCATAAAGAGGTTACCAACTAAATCTCCTAGTTCTTGAACTATGTTGCCCCCATAGGAATACTAGCTAGTGGATCCATGTAGTTTCTATGTTTCATGTTTTGGTACTACCTTGGCAAGTAGTCCTTCTAATTTCGTTGTAGGGTCTTATGACACCGAAGTCCACCCTACCTCATGTGGAGTATGTCGGTTAGTGCAAGCATCATTGAATTCTCCATATAATGATATTTTGAAGTCAATTAAAATAGCAAAGAACATGCAAGTGTCTCATTGTCCTTTTTAATTAAAGAAGTTTGTCACTACTAGTTCTGGTAAAGCCCTTCCAGCTTTACCCATAACTCTTTGGTTGTCTCTTCAGTACATGTACTCACTTCACAAAGTACGTAAGGTGCAATGGATAGTTGGATTGCACTCAATGCATCTCCTTTAATATTTTCCTTATCTGAATCTGATATATTATCGGGGTACTTTCTGTTAATAACATGGATTGAACCTTCCCTCCATAGTAAAACCATCATTTGGATTTTCTAGATATTGAAGTTGTTGAGCCCACTAGATCTATAAATTTCAAACATCATGGAACTCATCTTTACTTGTTCTTCCTTTTGTACTACAATGTAGTTGAAACTACAGAAAACAAAAGTAATTCTTTTTTAATATGGAAGTTCAGACTGTACTGCAACTACATAGCATACTCAGACAGAACCTTGGCTCTGATACCAATTGTTAGCTAAAACGTGAAGTTAAAGAACAAGGAAGAACAATAATATTTAACGTGGTTCGGATCAAAATGATCCTACATCCACTAACTAACAACAACACCATTATTTATTTAATGTTAATTCATCTTCCATTTAGTTTGATTCCACAAAAACTAAACCAACTCTTTCAATAATAATAATGATAATATTCAAATTAAAAAAGATATTATCATAATAATAATATTAATTATAAAATTAGTTTAAAATTTTCAAAAATAAAAAGGTTAACATTAAAAGGATTTTTTTTTTTGCTTTGAACTTTTGCCGCTTCTTAAAAATTTAGAATTTGCAGTTACATAAGTGTTTTTTTTAAAAGAAATATTGCAACTTTTTTTAAATATCACAGTTTTTATAGGATAATGCAGTTACTAAATAAAATTGATTGTCAAACTAATAAAATAATAAAATAAATCAATTAATATAAATATCAAAAATTGAAAGTTGATAATAAAACCACCACAATTTAACACTTTCCCATTCTCTCTCCCAGGATAATTTTTTTTTTCGTATCGCAAAGAATTTGTGAAAGAGAGCATAGTTATTTGTTTCGAGCATATTGAACACCATTTTATTGGCACGATATTATTCTCTAAAATATTTGTTTCACCCTACTCATATTCTTAATCTTTTTGTTTCTAATCAATTTCAATAAGTAATTTGTGATTATTGTATGTTTGCATATATTGACTTTTATGAGAAGACAATCTTTCTGTGGGAACATTCGCAACAACAAATTAAAAGATAAGTTGAAAAAATTGATTAAAAGATTGTCCAGGTAATAATTTATATATCCATATGTAGTGTAATTGAGTTGTTTTGTTTGATGGTAATTAGTTAGAGTATAATTAAAATAGTTTCTCTCAATCTATTTAAATTTTCAAGTATTTCCAATTGAAAACTCCTAATTCGTTGTAAATTCATTTATAATGAAACTAAATATGTGCATTGAGACTAAAAAAGTCTTTATAAAATCTAAAAATTAAAATGACAATGAAAATTGCAAAACAAAAAAAAATGGAAAATAATTTTTTTTTCTATAAAACCTCATATAATAAGTTTTTTCTCTTTAAAAATATAAAAGATACTCCTAATAAAAAAATTGTCACGTGTTTTAATACTAGAGAAAACTAACAATATAAAGAAATAAAAGAAGAATATAAGACATGAGATATAGAAGATGAAAACAATAGAAATAGGGAGACAAGAAGATGAAAGCTTTTCTGATTCAAGTATTCACCAAACCTTCAAGTCTATACAATATGAATCTTTATGCCTCTATTTATAGTGTAACATATAGTGATACAAAATGTAAGTCATAAACATGACATTAACATGAACATAATGGGGAGGTTATGAAAGTGTTAGGTTACAACAATAATGGTTATAAAGGAGGAGGTTATGGATGTAATTCTTCATAATGAGGAAAATAGTGGAGATAGTGGGTGCGTAACTTCTTGGTGTAGTGGAAATCCACACTATAATATTTTATGACGCACCTCCTTCGACGTCCATAGATAATATGCCTCGTTAAAACCATACGAGGGAAAAACCCCTGTGGGAAAAAATCCTAATGAAGAAAATAGAGTACACATATCTTTTAATACGTTGAATATTTCCTCGTTAAAAATCTTTCAAGGAAAACCCATTTGGGACAAAACCATGGTTAAGTAAAAGAGTACAATACATATATTCTCCCCCTGATAATAACATTACTTAATATCTTGGAGACGATGTATTTTGATCTTTTATTACAACTTCTCAAATATTGATGTTGGTTATCCTTATTGAATAATTTTATTAGATTATCATTTGAACGAGCCTTTGAACATCTACGTCACCATTTTGTTGTAGATTATGTGTGAAAAAAGACTTTTGGTGAAATATGTTGTGTCAGGTCTCCTTTGATTGTATTCTCCATTCAATCGAGCTATATATAATTTTCGTATATTGTTGCTTGAATATCATTTGTCAAAGAAAAATCACATATTTTCTGAATATGGTAGATTATGATTTAAACCAAAAACACGCTTGACTTACTTCATTGATCAATATGATTTAATGAAATTGTTAGAAATGTTTGTTGAATGCCAATATATTGTTGTGCCTCAATATGCAAACAAATAGCTCATTTGCGATCAAGCTTTGTGTAGATCAAATAAATATTTTGCATCTACATAATTAAATAATTTCTGACTCATGAGAGATTGATAAATTTCATTGAAGCTCATCTTTTCTTCTCCAAGAAAGTCACACATCTTCTAGAATTTATATAACCAGCAATATGTAAGTGCACCAATTTCACTAATGCATAAAATTTTCAATCAGTTTCATGAGGTTGAAAAGATCTTTTATTTGTGCTAAGCAATCTCAAAACCATGAGTACTCAATGGAATAACTTTAAGACCTTTTAAATCCTTCAAGGATTTTCATATAACCTTCATCGTCTAGTTAGATGTAATAATCGTTCATTATGCATATTCGAGTATTTCATATATTGCTAGACTCAAACAAGTCTCATTGCATTCACCACTGGAGAACATATCTCCATTTAATAATGTCAGGACTTCTTCGAAAATTCTTTATGCCCCGAGGCACAAACCATACTTCATATCTTACAGCTATACTTTCACACAATGATTCATTTGCACCATCACTGACATACGTTTTAATCTATGAACTCTATGTTCAAAAGCATTATTTTTCTAAGTTAAACAAAATACACTTGAATAGTGTCAATCATTTATCTTTCCATACTATATAACAGATTCAAATTCAAGATCATCGTAGCCATTTATAGCACTGAGTGCTACATCATATAAAATATACCATCAACGACCATATTATATCGATTCCAATATGGCATATCTTATCGAGATATCTTCATTTTTCATCATTTTCAGGTACCTGAACATTTCCAAGGTGCTACGAAATGTAATGTCATAGTGTTCTTAAACGCACTTGCCTCATTAGAAATGACCATTTAAATAATTTTCTCCTATTCTTTATGAAGGATTTTTACGATTGGAATCGATTGGTCTATCATGCTTCAGGTGTACCATAGACTCTGTCCTCCAAGGACTATTTATTGGAAGATTTGTAGCTTCATTAAAATATTGGGTCAGCAAATACATCTGGCAAATTACTTGCAACATTTTAAAAATGAATTATCTTTTGAACTTGAAGTTCACATTTTTTAACAAGGATGTTGATTATTCACCGCACACATAATTTTCAGCTTCTACACATATCTCCCCCTAATGTTAGGAAATCTAACATTCACCCTCAACCTCAATTAGGGATCCATCTTTGTGCATGGTGGAGCAATAAAATCATATGTGCACATGTCAAATTTTTAGATGGAAATTATTTGTTTCCTAACAGTGAAACAACTGTGTTGGGAGAAGCTTGTTGACTTGATATGTACATGTTAAATAATCTCATCTCATACCAAATTTTATTTGACAGATATGTTCTCATAATCAATGGTCTAACAATTATTGGAGGTATACAATTTCTGCTAAACAAACCAGCATTATAAACGTGATTTTATAGTTTGAAATTGTGCTCTTTATAATTTAATAATTCGAGCAAACAACCTTAAAAAAACTAGTTTGTAAGTTGATACAAATGCACATTTGACCATACCATAGATGCATATATGAAATCACAATTGTAAACAGTCCACATGGATGGTGAACAGACCCATATTCACCTTTTTATATGTTCCAAATAATTTTAGGGGATACAATTTAAAACTTAACTTGTACAATGATCATTTTATCACGAGAATAAACTATAAAAGAGAATTGTTGAAGAATCTATTATTTATTCAACATATAGCCATGTGAATTCTCATTTTCTTTTGCATCACATTTGAATCGGAATGACCAATTGATTATGCCAACTGATATTTATTCAAGTAAACTTCTAGTTTATTTTTTCATCTGATTCTATCATCATGTCCATATTTGTATACCACAAGTAACGGGAAAAAATGGATTGTGATATACATAAATATTTATTACCCACTTTGATTGTAGTATGTGAAGAAATTAAATCTTCCTATAATTTATAGTATCAATATAATATTTTTTTTAATTCTTCGGAAACATAAAATGTTTCTTTGAGGCTTACTACAATCCCAATATTACGAATAATTTCATTCCTCCAGATAGTAACAAATTAGCCCTTTCGAAACTATCGATTACTTTTGTGTACTACCACAATTTTCACAACTCCATCCTTATAGTAAGCATCTCATTCAAGGAGAATTATTATAATTGTTATGGTTAAAATTACTACATTCAAGACGTATTTCTTAATAACCAATGACAAATTTGTATTACTACACAATAACATTTATTTTGGTCATGACAACAACCTTTACAGAAAAGATTTATTTCTTCTTTTATCCTCCAATAGTTCATTTTAAAACATACCACAATATTTGTGTATTCAAAGTATATATATGTCCAAAATGACAATTAATGTATAAATATTTTCTTTCAATCTCTCAAACCTCCGGTAGAGGTAAGATGTGATATTCATCCAACAATACAAGAACATGTTCTTATCCATACGAGCACTAGTCACATTTTCTTCAAGAAATAGACCATAACCATTTATTCATATTCCATGAGTTTTTTTTAGAAACTCATTATCATGTTTTGACATTATGTGGCTCGCCTCAAAATCAATTAAAGAAGTTAGTTGGACCAAGCATACTACTACTTTGTATTCATTTATTTTAATGGAGGATTTACGAAAAAATTTAAATTGGGTTGCGCCAACAACAATGTGCCCAACTTTCATACAACTTTGATGATTAAAAATTACTTTTATCAATCACCTTCACATTTGAAGGTCCATCTTAAGAAACAATGTGTCCAATAATCTTTTATGTAATTTTAATAGACAAAATTATCTTCACAACATCTTAAGAACCCAAAATGTTCTTCCTTTTAATTACCACAATGATGACAATTAACATTTTACCATACCCATATTCATACATTCAACACCTTGTCATTTTTTTGACATATTAATACACTGCTACCACATTCACATAAGAAAATGGAGCAAATTAATTGGGAAAATTTCATGACTTTCAGTCAAAACTATAAAACTTTAAGCTAGTAATCATCATATCATCACTACAACAAAGAGTATCTCAAAGGATGATGAAGAGTTATTTTTTGAAATCCAAAGCATGGCAGGCAAATTAGATTTTCCAACTTGATCACAACTAAATCGTGGAAATAGGATTTCAATAAGAAAAAATGAAGAAATTACCCAACCAGAAGGCTATATGTCCATTGCCACTACTTTTCTATGGATTCCTTTTTCATTCCAAGATGTCTTCAATTATTTCAAAGACGATAAGATAAGAAATCAGGTATGCATCAAACCTGTTTATAATAATGTCATTTGTTCACATAATTCTTTCATGGTTATGACAAAATGTTACTATAGAGAACATTATACTGTAACATGATATTGATATCGTTTTCAAATAAAACTTTGATTATACATTGAATTTACCGAGGATATTTCAAAAATAGTCTCTCTTCCTTCGAAAATAGGGGTAAGATTTGTGTATATTCTACCCTTTCAAGGCTTGACATTGTGAGATTACAAATAATATATTGTTATTAAAGTATATAATAGGTGAGATGTTTTTATAGAGAATGATTTTCATAAAAAATGATTCTATATATCTTTGCATCAATATTCAATTTTATGAGCCAAACATGTTATAAAAGAAGTAATTTTTACATTTTCAATCTTAGAACTATCAATATGGGCTAGGCCCATTGGGCTTTTCTAACCTATCTGGGATTTAACAGATATGGACTAAGATTTTTGAAGCCCATATAAGTAAAATTCTTTATATCCCGGCTTGAATAAGACTGCTAATTTATGGGGCTTTAGAAATATCAGTAGGGCCTACCCGTGAGCCAATACAAATTAATTAAAAATATAAAATAGTAATAAAATTTAAAATTTGATTAATATTTCTATTTAGATATTTATATTTTTATTAATAAAAAACTTAATTAATATTTTAAAGATAATTTTATTTGTGGATTTTATTATCAAGTAGTAACATTAACATCATGTAATTTTTTTTCTGATATTTATGATAATATTTTTAAATCATAATTTATAATATTTTAATAATTATAAAAAATATAAGTTTTAATAAATTGGGCTGGCCCAGCAAGCATGTAGACCATGTACTTGTGGGTTGGGCCGACCATTTTCTAGCCCACACAAAAAGTGGGCTAGCCTGACCTCATCCGTAAAATGTCAAAGCCTGTATGGGTTAGCCCGAATGGGGTGATCTATCCCAAAGAGAAATTAAGGGGAATAAAGTACTTAGTTTAGCTTTAAACATTTTCTATAATGTGAGATTATGAACTCAAAGTCACTATGAAGTGTGAATTGAAAGCTAAAGGGAACAAACAATAACTAGTGTATTAAGATTAGTATTTAATATTTATGTATGGTAAAGTTATAAATAACTATAGTCTTAATGAGTTATAGATTTACACAATAAACAATATTAAAAAACCAAATACCAAACTGAAAACCCGATAATTCTTTTGTTTTTATATAAGATCTTAAAATCCATTAATCCAATAGCAATAACCAAAACCCATTTTTCAATTATATTTATCAGTCCATTTTGTTGTTGAACACACTTTTATATTATATTATCTACATGTTTTGCTAGTCTTATATTGTTTTAAATATATATAATAGATAATACGCATCCCACAGACTAATTTTTTGTCAATTTAATTATGATATTGTTTATCACTTTATTTATTTATCAGTGGGATATTTTAATCGGTGGAAATCATGTGATTGAGTTAGATCGAGTACTAACAAGAACTTTTCTAGCAAACATCATTACAATCCTTCAAGTATTTGTCGTATTTATAATAAGCTATTTCTGCTTAAATTATCAAGTAATAATGACATTTTTCCTGAATCAAATAATATTACTTATGATTGGATTGATCTTTTTTTCACATGCAAAAATACCAAAATTTCTAAACTTGTATCTTTTCTTCCTTTATACTTTTTGTTCTTTAATAATTTAATCGAAAAGAATTTTCTACGGTCCAATTTCACTTTTGACTTGTAGTCAATTAACCATATAAAACACATAAATAAAGACTAACTTTTCTTCTTGACATTATCATTATAGCTTAGCCATTTACAGCAAGTTGTTGTTTGTCTCATTTCCTATATTAATAATTCCACTTATTTTTTCATGATTCAATAATTATCTTTAACGATTTGGGTACACTGATATGTAATGCTAAATATATTTCACGAAGAAAAAGAACAAGAATTATCTATGAAATTCCTTGTTAATTTATGGTTAAATAACCTATAGCCTATATGTAAAAAGATTGTTTTATAATCCTTCACTGATTCATTATTAAATAGGATTAGCTGTGGATTTTTTATTGTTTCGTAACATAACTTATCATTCATTTATTCTTTTATAGTATTTGCCCTAATATTTCTTAATTGTTGTAATGCATATAAAACCTTATAATATGCATAAGAAAATGTTAGTGCTTGAACAGAAGAGCATTATCAAATTGGAGCATTTTTAGTCTATGCACCAATAGAGTTATTAACAATTTCTTCAATTGTCAATGGAGATGATGCAACAATAGTTCCCATTTCGCCCTCTAGTATCATTATAAGTACCGATGGTCGGCTCTCCTCGAATAGAGACAACACCGTACTGCACAAAATGATTCAATTTTGTTTGTGGTTTTTCAAATATTGATTTGTGGCAATAATAATCCAACCTCAAAGCAACAACAAATAGAGGTAGTGATTTCTGTTCATGGCATTTTGAAAGGCCCAATTTTAAAAATCAAAGAAGCATTAGGTTGCTCTAATTTTTGATGCTTTAATTTTCTGTTGTTTGTTTGTTTGGTTTGGAGATTTTAAAACTAAGACAATTGATTGTTTTGAAGGATGATGTGTTCCCCTTTTTTGTGACTTCTAAAATCTCAAGACTGTGAGTTATGTGTTGCTGCAGTTATTTTTTATATATGTACACTTATTTGGGACTTCTTATTTGTTTGGTTTTTTCCAATTTTAGCTGTTTGGTTTTCTCTAATTATTGTTTTGTTCTTTGTCATGTGAGAATGTCATGCCTTACTTATTATGGAAGTGTGAAGTGGTATATATATTGTATCCATGTGTACATGGAATTTTATGTTGTTTAACACGGATAGCCCAGATGGTGGCCAAGTTGTTGGGCATAGGTCTAAACCACAAAGAAGCTCAAGAATTAAACATCCAACAATAGATTTACTTGAGATCTAGGTTGAGAACTTACTTGCTTGCTTACTTTCATTCTTTCTTGGATACACCTTAAATGACCACCTCTAATTATAGGTGGTGATGGAAGGATTAGATCTAATGGAGGATATTTACTATTCTACTCTAAAACGTTCCTCCAACTGCATAATTTATAACCATCCATTCTAGATTATTCCTATATTTTTCCCTCAGGAACACTGATTCTAGATATATCTCTTCATTTCTTTATAACTTAAAATATTCTAGATACTTCTCTCTATTTTTTTTAGATATTAATTGAACTTCTAATCCTCCCTTCTTATTTTTATTCTTAGTTACTTGTTATTTAAGTAGTTTCCAGTGCAATTCAATAAAAAATTTGCGATCTGATAATTGAACTGTGTTTTTCAATACTATTATGAATGCTTTATTAACTTAGTATGAGATCATTCATCGAAATGGTTGTCCATATACACCTCAACAAAATGGTGTTGTGGAAAGAAAACATAAACATATCTAATAGAAAGGGCTCTGAAGATATAGTTTCATATTCCAAGAAGATTTTTTTGGAGATTGTGGTGACTGTTGTACATCTAATCAATAAACGTCCTTCTTTTTGCTAAAAGGAAAGTCTTCATATGAAGTATTGTTCCACAAACCTCCCAACGCGACTCACTTGAAAGTTTTTGGTTTTTTATGCTATGCCATCGTACTAAAGAAAGGGCATAAGTTTGCTCCTAGGGCCAAGAAAGCAATCATTCGATAGTCATCTACACAGAAAGGATACACGCTCTATAACTTAGAGGTTAAAAGTGTATTCATTAGTCCAGATGTCGCATTCAGAGAACAATTATTTCCTTTTCAAGAAAAAGAGATACCAGATCATAATCTCCCTTGGGTCTCACCTTTTGTCTGTGATACATGTACTTTGACAAATAGGTTCCATGAATCCAAAAATGCTGATCAGTGTGTAGTTTTACCAGTGGATCCAGTATCAGTGATGAACTTGCCTCATGAATATATCACTCATAATGTGTTGGAGGAGCCCCTCCTGAATTACAAATTCCTTAAATACCAGCAACCACTGTTGATAGTCTTAGAAAGTCAAATAGGACATCAAAACCACCTATTTGGACCAAAGACTATGTCATATCAGCTAACCCTAGTTTGTACTCCATCACTAATTATGTTCTATATGATCATTTATCCACCAATTATCAAGACTTTGTTCAAGCTTTTTCAGACTTGGTTGAACCACAATCTTTTAAAGAAGCTTCCCAAGATAAAAGATGGACCTTGGCAATGTAGTAAGAAATCAATTCTTTAGAATATAACAAGACTTTGACTCTTGTGTATTTACCTCCAAAGTTTAAAGCTATTAGGACCAATGGGTCTATAAGATCAAATATAAGTCCAATGGTGACGTGGATAGATTTAAGGCAAGGTTGATAGAAAAGGTATATACTCGAAGGGAGGGGTTAGAAGATAATGAAACTTTCTCTCCGGTTGCAAAAATGGTGACATTCAGTACTGTTCTCAACTTGGTTGCCTTACATGGTTGGGAAATTTTATCAAAAGGATGCCAATTTTTTCTTCCAAGGTGATTTACATGATGATGTGAACATGGAGTTTACTATGATTTTTCTAAATAAGGGGGAGCATAAAGTTTGCCAGCTTAAAAATTCCTTTATGGTCTTAATCAAACATCAAGACAATGGAACATCAAGTTCACTGATGCTTTGCTACACATTGGTTTCTCTCGAAGTGCACATGATCGCTCTTTATTCACCAGGAAGTAGTGGGATGATATGTTGTCCTCCTTGTGTATGTTAATGACTTACTTATCACTGGAACTAGCACATCTATGATTGAGGAAACCAAATCTACTCATCAATGTTACAAATGAAGGATCTAAGAAAACTGAGATATTTCTTAGGCATAAAAGTAATTCACTCCAAACATGATATATTGTTGAATTAGAGGAAGTATTCTCTTCAGCTTATTGCAGACACTAGACTTAGTGTGGCTAAACCAATCAATACTCATATTGCGTAGTAGTACTAAAAGGTGGGAAGTATATATAGAAGAGGTGTTCTGGGAAGCGGGAATTCTGAAGCTGAGGAAGACATAAACTTACCTGGAGAGAAAGGAGTTAAAAGATATGAATATGTTGTGTTTGCCGCTGATGCATTATCGGATAAGGACTACGAGTTTGAGTTGTCTCCTAACTAGGATGGAGAGGAAACATATGGTGATGGAAAATCTTGAATTGTGTGTGCTTCTATTTCTAATGGAGTTGGCAAATCTGTAACTATGTGAAGTGTGGGTGTGGGGTCCGAAGTACTTGGCATTGTTGTTTTTGCCCATTCCAGGTGAGTTGATTTAATGGTAGTGTTGGAGAACAATATCTTAAATGGAAAAACAACCTCAAAAAATCGACATCTCGGGATAAGTACACCTTTGTAAAAATTGGGCAAAAATTCTGGTTACAATGATGGTATAGTGAGAATCCAAGATAGACACATTAGGTAGATTTTGATTTAAATTTATTTTTTGAGTATGTTTAAGCGATGGATAGCATAAACAAAAATAAATCCACAGGGAGTTGCAATTAGGTGATTTTCAAGTAATCTTTGGAACGGGGATTGATTATCGAGGTGAGGTTGTGGAAGACGATTGATAAAGTAGACAATGTGATGACATGCAAAAGACCATGTAAGAGTGTTGTTGCAGTTTCAATGATATGACAATTTCGTTTTTCTGCAAGTGCAACTCGTTGAGGTGTATAGGCTGGGGTGGAGAGGTGTTGGATGTCGTGACATGAAAGATAGGACTCAAAACTTTTATACTCACCTCTACCATCAGTATATATTGATAAAATTTTAGTTTCAAAATGTTTTTCCATCATTGGATGAATTTTTTGAAAGATATCTTTATCTTCACTTTTCTTTCTCAGCGTGTAGATCCAAGTGCACTTCTTATATTTGTCAACAAAAATACAATAATATAAATATTTTTTTTAAGAAATAAGACTGGTGATGGCCCCCATAAATTACTAAATATAGTTTGAAGTGGTTTAGATCTACACAATAGTAATTGAGTAAAAGGATGTCGATGAGCTTTATAAGTACAATGACATTTTTTGTCTTGCGCATGAAACGACAGAGATAATTTATTTAAATTGACCTAAGAACTCTGGAGTGAGAATGATCAAGATGTTGGTGCCAAGTAGTGAGAGGGATGGATGTGGAGATAATGTGAGCTTGTGTATGTGAGACAGGAAACTCATACAGTTCATGGTTGATCCAGCCGTGCACTAGTGACTTCCGCATTTTCAGATCCTTCACAACAAAGATAAAAGGAAAAAAATTCAATACATTTACGATTGTTTTGAAAAAATTTAGAAACAGAGAGAAACTTTCCTTTGATGGAAGGGGCATACAATGTTTGTTATCTTAAAAACATTTTTTGATGCATTTAATTTAGTAGAACCAGTGTGCGAGATAGGAATTTTGTTCACATCACCCATGGAGAAATCTCGTTACCGCTGTATGGTTGTAGTTTGTGAGGATCTATTGTGATGTGATGAATGAATCCTGCGTCAACAATCTAGGGGTTAGTGTCCGTTGTAAGACCAGCAGCATTGTTGGCTTTCGCTTTAAAGTGATGATAAAACTTCGAGCTTCAAACATTGGCGGTGTGCCCAATTCTGTTACATTGTTGATAACGAGTAACACCGTTTGGATTTGATTGGACTACCATTGTGGTGGAGCGCTTGGATGTGAATTTTGGCGCCATTGTTCTGAGTTGTTGGTTTGTCTACGATTGTTACGATTATTGGAGTTGAGTTTGCTGGGAGTAGCAATGATGGTACTAGGTAGTTTCTTAGAATCCTCGTGGCGAAAGAAGAGTTCAAAATCTAGTAACTTTTCAAACATTTCCTCATAGGAGATAGTTGTATCGCATGTACGAATGGCAGCAGAGATTTCACGAAATTCAGGAACTAGACAGCTAAGTATTTTGAAGATGAGTTTAGGATTGGAAACAGGAGCACCAGCAGTGTCTAACTCATTCGAACAGGACCGAATAGTGTGAAAATATTCAGTAATGGAGCGCGACTTCGTAGTGAAACGGAAAAGCTGATCACGCGAACTGAAGACTGGACTTTGAGATTTATTCCCATAAGTGGTATGCAAGGCATCCCAAGCTTATTTAGCCGAGTTAGCGGCAACAACAGTAGAGGCAATAGTGGGTTCGACAGAAGCCATGAGGGAATTTAGATGAGTTGGTCCTGATGGAATCAAGCTAAGAAGGCAAGATTGAGATATATATTCGTGCCGAGGGTAATCTTGCGACTAGGACAGAGTGGTTTCGTCGAGATGGCCAAAAAGGTTGTAGCCATACATATGCATGGAAAATCAGGCTTTCCAGGTGGAGAAGTTGTGACCACCTCTTAGTTTGATGGGTAATTGGGATGGCGATTGAATTGAATGATAATATTGGTGTCTATCATGTTATCAACATTGACAACTCTGGGATTGTTTCCGTTATTGTTACCATTGTGATTGGTCATTGTTTCTGATCTGCGTGAGGATAAAAAAATTGGATCGTACTCTTCAGAGCGTGAAGAGCCCTAATTCCATATAAAGACAGAATTTATGCTTGAAGCGTATGTTTATTAATGAAGGCAACAAGGTATGAAATAGAGTTACAGTAAAAATATTAAGACTCCTAAACAAAATAAACTAAAGTAATCTAAATAAATAATAATTGTTGAATTAGAAAGACAATCCTAATACGACTAAACTACTAAATAACGTCGTAAGACCAGATGTTCTAATAGAATTCGATCATAAGTTCATAAGTGTAGAATCTGATCAACATTTGGGTGTCACAATTGATCTAGAGTTTGAAGATTTCACATCATATCAACAATTAATTTGTAAACTGGCCTATCTGACCATCACAAGGCCAAACATTTGTTTTAGAGTTGAAGTAGTCAGTTTATGCAACATCCCTAGGAATTTTATTGGAATGCAACACTAAGAATTGTAAATTACATTAAGAAATCTCCTAGACTTTGCATTTTGCTTAACATACGAGCTGTTACGATTTGGTTGGCGACTGTGATTCATATTGGGTGCCCAAATACTAGAAGGTCGGTAACTAATATGTGGTGAAACTTGGAGATTCTATAATTTCATGGAAATCAAAGAAGCAACAGAGTGTGAGGAGGAGCTCTGCAGAAGCAGATTACAGGAGCATGGCTGTTGTGGTTTCAGAATTTATTTGTCTTACAAGTTTACTATAAAGAGTTGAATGTTCATAATATAGATCATATCAAAGTTTCAGTGAAAGTAAGGCAACAATTAGGAAGTCCCATTTTTCATGAGAGCACAGAACATATTGAGATCGACTGTTATTTTATCAGAGACATCGTGAAGTAAGGTTTCATAGATCGTCAATACCTTTGCACTTCTATGCAAATGGAAGACATGTTTGTTAAGGGACTAGGAACAGGATTACCTGAGCTTCTTATTGGCAAGCTAGGTATTTTGGATGTATTCCAACCACCAGATTGAGGGGGAGTATTGGAAGAGTTATTTGCCACGTTAAGCATGTCACACTGTTAAGTGTCTATTAGAGGTAATTAACATTGTTAGGAAACTAGTAGAAGGTTGTCAGAAGAGTCACATGGGTGACGTATGAGTTAGTTAGAATGCAAAGTCTGTTTTAGGCATCCATATACTGTTTGATAATCAATGATATGTTCATTCATTTACAATGTATTTGTAGCTTCTCAAAAGCTCTCATATGAAGATCAATATTTCTCTTAATTTCTTGAATACATAGTTCTTTCTTCTAGATTAGAGAATTGTTGACAAAGAGATCCAACTTCTTCAAACTTCTACAATGCTAAAAGTAAACAAAATATCTTCTAGTAAGATTTTCTTTCACTTAGTTGCAATAAAACATATCATATGAAATTGCATAATCAAGAAACAAACCTGCAAAATCAAAAAAAATTCTTCGATATTACTCCCATTTATATTCAGAAATACAAGTTTCACAACAATCGGAGCTCCTTGGACAATAGCTCAAAATTTTCACTTATATGAAACTTGTCGTCAATTGCAAGCACCCTGAGATTTTATCTTCTTCTAAAATGCTTTGATGCTCAAGTTCACACCCTTTAATGCTCGTCGTTCTACAATATTACTGACTTTAAATTAAAACAGGAGTATAACCAACATAAAGATAAGAGAATTTACCGACTTCATTTCCTTGTACAACAACACAGACTTCTTGAGATTTGAATTGTCTACTCCATTTTCCAAACTCATGAATTGATTACATGTGAAATATTTCTCTTCCCATATCTCGAACCAGATCATACATCACCAAATAACGTCAATCCCTTTGGAGCAATATCCTTTGGACTAAGATTGTAATTGCATTTTTAAAATAAAAACCACACATTTAATGTTTTGGTAACTTCATCCTCAAAGAATCCGTTAAGGCACACACGATATGAAGGAAAACACTCTGAGGATCACAATCAAGTCCATCAAAGCTTATCTTCAGAATCTTTTGAATATCATAATGAGGAATTTCTCTTTGTTGTTGAATTCGTATCTTCATTCTTATACGGATCTCCCTTGCAAATGTGACCCCAATGTCATAATAGATCATGACAGCCCACCTGGATATTTTATTATGTTTTGTGAAAGCTCAACATATAATTGTGGTGGAAAAAGACTATTAGAAGTATGACAAGAAAAAAGTAGTTGAGCTTCAACGTGATTTTAAAGTTTTGGCTTGCGTCTCTCATTTTCTCTAAGCCGGACTATCAAATGTTCTTCTTGAGTTGTAATAACTATTAAACTACCAAAGATCTTGTATCTTGATTAGACTAAATGATTTCACTTCTAATCTAATATATGAATTGAAGAAATGATGTTGAAGTGTTGAAATATTGAGTTGTAGATGGCTTTTGCCACAGTTGTTTATCATATTCCACTGGCATGGTATATATCAACCATGCGAACTTCATCTACGAATGCACTTTGGCCTAAGTTTGTATACAATTACACCTCAATGCTTTAAGAATATTTTGGATAAAAAAAGAGCTATATGAATTCAAAGTGGTTCGCATTGAAGGTTTATTTTCTTTACCAACAAAAAGTGCAGGTAGAGGTTGGGAAAAATGAATCACACAACTCACAAGGTGGTCACAACATAGGTTCAAACAAAACGGTTAACTCGCAAAAAAGTCGCCCATTATCCCTTTTCACGTTCACAAGTATCAAATCATTGGAATTGGCAATCAAACACAATTTTAAAACAACAAATCCACATGTAATACCCTGTAATACCCTATAATATAAGAGCAACTTTCACATATAGCAAACAAAAATTCATATTTGTATGTTATAGCAAAGTTTGCATAATTGATCTCGATAGCAAACATAAATATGTATAGTTTGCTATACATCTACAAAGAAACCAATAGTATAATTCGCTATACATATACAAAAGAAAGCAGTTGTATACAAATCAATTGTATAATTAAAGTATGTATAAAACGAGAAAGAGAGAAAAAAAAAGAAAATTTGGCAGGGGAATATTTGTATTGTATAATTATAAGTGTATAGGACGAAGAAATATGTATTTACAGGTGTATATACAATTTTCTATCACTTTATACAAAAAGAAACACAATTTATAAATTTTATTTCTATTTGTATAAGTGATAGAAGCGAGGGTGGCGAGCGAGACTGGGAGAGGGGAACGAAAAAAAATGTATATATACAATTTTTTTCGCTTTATACAAACACAAACACATTTGTGCAGCATTCCTCCCCTAATTTACGCGCAGTAACTAAAAAAATTAAATAAAAAAAGGTTAGGTATTCTTGTTCTCTAGTGAATGAACAAAAAACAGAAAATAAAATGTATTCCTTGCTTCTCTGATATGAAGGAGAACGAAGATAGTCATCACAGGAAAAAAGAAGATCTTTTTCACAAAAATAAAAAGGAGTATTGAACCTGCACAGTTATAAATAAGGAGTACAAGCAATTTTTTTCAGTTCATTGACATCCCTATATATGTACTATCAGGGCTTGTGTTAATGTAACATTGATAATTCGAATATGAATTTCAACTGATTTCACTATGAGAATACTAATGAACAAAGGAAGATTTTTATTCTACTAAACCTAGATATTCTTAGTCTCACTAGTGAGTTACAATGTGATTGCTTACTAGTGAATTAGTTAGAGAATGTTTCAAATAGAAATATAAAATTACGCCTCTTTGTTGATGGAAACTGAACGACTGACAAACTATTGAATAAATATGAGTTGACAAATGAGGGTGAACCATAACCTTAGGGATTGGGTGTTGTAAATTAGTTCATGTAATTGCTATCAAGGAGATTTAACACGAGATTTTTTTGATATGAATATAGGTTGATCGAATGAAGGGTGTACAAATTACTTGAAGTGGTAAATTTGGTATTTCAATATGAATACTGTGAGTAGTAAACTTACCATATTTGATGTTTAATAACTTGCATGATTTTCACATGGTTTATAAAGTAAATGTGTTACCGAATGTTTTGTACTTGCATGTGGTGTCGAATAAATATTTTACACTAGCCCTTGATTGAAAATTACAAACTCCAAGTTTCTGCCAGAACTGATCATGCTTGGCTTGTGGGAGTGCCTTGCTGAGAATATCTGCAATTTCATCCCTTTTACTACAAAACTTCAACTCTATATAACCTCTTGTTGTGTGGTCACAAATGAAATGATGATTGATGTTTATGTGCTTTGTTCTGTTGTGAAAATCCGGGGTCTTTGTCATTGAAATTATTGCCTTGTTATCGCAGAATATTTTTGTCCCACCCTCTTGCTGATAGAAACATCAAATAACATTCTTCGTAAACATAAGACTTGACAAGCTGCTGAAGTTACAACAACATATTCTACTTTTTATGATGATAGTGCAACCACATCTTGCTTCTCTAAGATCCAAGAGATTGCTCCAGATTCTCAATTGAACACATTTCCAGAGGTACTCTTTGTTTTATCTAGACTTCCTATCCAATCACTATTACTCAAGCTGAAATCTGCCTCTTTGAAGTGCGACGTCCATAAGTTAACTGTCCCAACAACATAACGCAAAACTCTTTTTGCAGAACCAAGATGTTGTTTGGTAGGTTACTGCATATACCTAGACAACATACTAACAAAAAACCTAATATCAGGACGAGTATATGTTAGGTAGTTCAAACCTCCAATCAATCTTCTGTAGTGACTAGAATCAGCGAGATCTGTGCCATCTTCAAGCTGAAAGTTTTCATTTTTATTCATGGGCGTGGCAGCCGCTTTACAATTATGCATACCTAACATGAACAAAAGCTCTTTTGCATTACTTCGTTTGTGAAACAAAAATATCATCTTCTACCTGTATCACTTGAAGACCAAAAAAGTATTACAGAACACCTAAATCTCTCATTTCAAACTCGTACATCATGAAATATTTTAATTCAGCAACTAAAGTTTCATATAACCCCATATATATCATGTCATTTACATACAGAACAAACTACCAAACAATCACTTGTACCTTGTTTATTTACATACAACGTAGGCTCATTTTCGCTCCTTTCAATTATATCTCTCAGGAAGTACCAATCAATTTTGTTGTACTATGCTCGTGGAGCTTCTTTTAGCCCATAAAGAGCCTTCTTGAGCTTGTATACTTTTCTCTCATTGCCACTAACACAAAAACCCTCATGTTGGGAAACATAAACCTCCTCTTCCAAATGCCCATTTAAGAACGCGGATTTAACATCAAAGTGTTAAATGGGCCAGCTCAGTTTAGCAGCTAAGGATAAAAGTATTCTCACTGTTTCAAAGCAAGCGACAAGTGAAAATGTCTCATCGTAATCACTACCTTGATGTTTGTGAAAAATAAAGATCATTTTTAGAGGTATAAATAATCCTAAATATTTAGTGGAACTTTTTTGAGTTATGTAGAGTAGTACGTTAAATACTTGATGTATCTAGGAATTGTGTAGATGTTCTAGAGAAGTAGATATTTATAATGAATCATATAAAAATCTAGATTCTTGTTAGATAGTTAGAAGATTAGGTCATCTAGATTTTTCTTGTGGAGAACAATTTCTAGAAGCATCCCTGTACTAATATAAATAGGGTCGGCCGTAGTGATTTGTAATGAACCCAAGAAAACCAATAACCTCCGAATAAAAGAGTATTCTTCCATAATAAAGTTCTCCTTTATAGATTCCTCTTCTTTAGTTGAATCTTCCGATCTTAGTTAATGATCTTGGGCTAGCAGAAGGTTCCTCAAATTATACTTCTCTTCTACTATTCTCTACATGGTATCAGAGTCATACCCGTAGATTGGCTTGCGAGTATTATTTCAAGATCGGGTTTGGTGGTAGATTCAACTAATTTGCATAGATGAATTTTAGCAGTCATGTTAGTTGACATGTATTGAATCATACCTTGTGGGAGAGGATTTGTGGGATGTTGTTAATGGGAATGGCACAAGTCCTCCTGCTGACGGACCGGAAAATACTAGTGCATTCAAGAAGTGGAAGAAGGTTAATGCGAAGGTGGATTTCATTCTGATGTGAACAATATCCTCCGGTTTATTTGATCACATTCTAAAGTGTAAATCATCTCATGAAATATGGAGGACCCTTGATCGCTTGTTTAACAAGAAGAATGAAGCTCGCCTGCAGATATTGGAGAATGAATTGGCTAACACCACTCGAGGTAACCTTTCTATCTCCGAGTACTTTTTGAAGATCAAGAACTTATCTTATGAGATATCTTTGTTGAATACGGAAGAGGCTATTTCTGAAGCAAGAGGAGAAGAATAGTCATTAAATGTTTAAAACCTAAATATATTCAATTTGTGACGTCGATTCCAGGATGGGCTCAACATCCATCCTTGAAGGAATTTGAAAATCTGTTGTCATCACAGAAATTACTAGCCAAGCAGTTGGCTAGTGTGTTTGTCAAAGACGGAGAAGGAGGTGCTCTTGTAGCCGAAAAAGAAACTTTAAAGGAAAAACAAGTGATATGCCACAATCTCGATCATCAGGTGGTTCACGCTCACCTAAAGAGAAGGAACAAGCTTTTAAGTATTATGGTAAGAAGCCTCTCAAATGATATCGTTGTAGCAAAATAGGCATAGAAAAAGATATTTTTGAGCCAAGGAGAGCAATATGGCTCAAAAAGCTCACGAAGAAGAAGAATAGTGGGAACAATGTAGTAGCTGAGGCTTGCACAATACATTCCATGATTTCCATCAATCTTGAAATAGATTTGATTGAGGATTTAGAATATAATATAGCCAATCACTTGGAGAAGCAAGAAACTAATGTTGTTGACATTAGCATGAAATTTTTTAGGATGTTCCAAGTGGTGAAATGGTAGCTTCTATTGATGAAATCAAAGAAGAAGATCTTGGATAGGTAGATCTGAAAATACACGTGTTAATGGCGACCTTTATAAAGAAAACATGGAGAAAAATGTATTGAAAGAAGATTTTCATGGTCAATCATCTGCAATATCAAGGTCAACTAATAACTTCGAGCAAATTCTGGAAGCGTATGGAGAAAATAGATATCAAATAGAGGAAGAAGATGATATTGAAGTTTTAAAGAAAAAAATATGATTTTTGAAAGTTTTGAAGCTGCCAAAATATCTACCAATGCGATGATAAGCGAATATGACAGTGGATCCTATGCTGGTGTTGAGACTTCACAGGGAAGTGTTGTCAAGAAGTTAAGAAAAAAGGGGAGTTTAGAAACTCAGCAACGAGATAATTTACATGGACCATTCGATAAGGGAAAATCTTTAACATTTGAATCAACACGAGGAGTCTGTATGAAACTGCTGAGATTTTCACCAAGATGTGGCTCAAAGCTTCGTTTGACCTCCTCCACAACAAGTGTCGGGTAGTTTCCAAAAATCACTTTACGGGAGATTGGGAAAATAAATATGATTTTTTGGACATATAAATAATCCTAGATATTTAGTACAACTTTCTAGATTTATGTAGAGTAGTATCTTAAGTACTTGATGTATCTAAGAATTGTGTAGATGTTCTAGAGAAGTAGATATTTATAGTAAATCATATAAATATCTAGATTCTTGTTAGATAGTTAGAAGATTAGGTCATCTAGATTTTTCTTCTAGATCTTTCTAGAATAATTTCTAGAAGCATCCCTATACTAGTATAAATTAGGGTGGCCATAGTCATTTGTAATGAAATCAAGAAAACGAAGAACCTCGTCATAAAAGAGTATTCTTTCATAATCAAGTTCTCCTTTATAGCTATCTCTTCTTTAGTTGAATCTTCCAATCTTAGTTAATGATCTTGGGCTAGCAGAATGTTTCCCGAATTATGCTTTTCTTCTGCCATTCTTTACAATTGTGCATATCTTTTAGCTACAAGCTTGCTTTGTATGGCTGTTTGCTCCCATCTGGATTCCGCTTGATTTTGAACACCTATTTGAGTCCAATGGGTTCCTCTCCTTCCGATAGATTCACCAATTCCCATCGTTGATTCTGCTCAATTGCTAGCATCTTTTTTAACATTGCATTTTTCCATGCTTGACTTTCTACATCTTCCTTGAAGCAACTGGGTTCAATAACATACAAAGAAAAATAAAAATTTTCATAAATCTCCCTTAACGATCTGAATTTCGTTGGTGGAATATCACTGGAAGAATCACTTGAAGAAGAATTGTTGCCACTTCCTTGGTGGGTTAAGCTATGATCTTGTTGGAGAAGAGGTTCTTTATTGATGAGTATCACGACTTCTAGTTGTTGGGGAAGATCTGGATGTGTTCCCTGACACAGAAACTGCTACAAGTTCTTGCTGAAACTGCTTCAGGTTCTTGTTGAAAAGCTCCTTCAGTAGGCGACAATTTAATATTTGAACTAACATTTTCAGAATCAAAGCTCCCGCTAGAATCTTCATTAAACATAACATATTTAATGATCACTATTTCCCACTCAGTGGATTATATAACTTGTAAGCTTTGGATTGTGTGCTATATCCAACAAAGATACATTTCATTGATTTTTCATCAAGCTTATATCTAACTTGGGAATACATTAACGAATAAGCTATACATCCAAAGACACGTAAGTGGATTACCTTCGGCTTTTTACCTCTCCATGATTCATATGTTATTTGATTAAGAACAGCCTTGGTGCTTGAAATGTTCAGCATGTAGACAGCAGTACCAACAACATCAGTCCATAAATATTTTGGTACACCTCCATATTCAATCATGCTTCTAACCATTTCAACGACTGTCCAATTCTTGCGTTCGGCAACACCATTCAGCTCCGGAGTATATGGTGTTGCGAGCTATCTATGAGTACTATTTTCCTCACAATAGGTGTTGAATTCATTTGATATAAATTCACCACCACTATCTATTCTAAGAGTCTTAATTCTACAAAAAACATTGTCTCTCAACAAAAGACTTACATTTCTTAAAGTTTTCAAATATTTCTGATTCGAATTTCAAGAAATATGCCCAACTCATTAAACTATATCATCCGTAAAAAGCAAAACAGATCATCATGCACCAATTCAAGAGAAGAGATGTTCACAAAAACTTACATTCAAGAAATGAATTTCTATTTTGTTTTCCATACACACATCCTTCACAAAATTCAATAAAATAAATTCTATGCAAACCAATAACCATATTTCTACGACCTAATAATTATAACCCCTTGCATTCAAGTGACCATTCCTCAAATGCCATAAATTAGCTTCCATATTGCCTTTGATAATTAGAGCAAATCATTTAACATCAGAAACTTCACGAGGAAACATTCTATTTTGAGTCATTTGAATATCAACAATTTTGTGTCCTGAATTTTTATCTTGAATGATACAGGAATTGTCGTCAAACAAAATAGTAGTGGCACAACACTCAACAGGATATGGGCCAAAGAAGGAACATATTGCACATCAAGGAGAAGTTTGATAGTACCATGAGAAGTTTTTAGAGAGATTGTTCCTTCCCCCATCAACTGTCATGGCTTGTAATTTCCAAGATGAACTTCTGACTTCTTTGATTCATCAAGTTCTTTGAACAGTGACCTTATGCCCAACATGTGGTTGTCACAACCACTATCAATGATCTATACGTCATCTGGAGCAATATCTATTGAGCAATGAGCCCTGAATAGATTACCCTCATCTTGTTGTTGCTCAGCGTAATTGGCATGTTGTTGTTCATCCTTCTGTTTAGTGCAACAATCACCTTCCTTGTGCCCCATTTTTCTGCAATAGCGGCACTGGATATTGCTCTTGAATAACTGGTGCTTACAACAAAACTGAGCTCGTCCTATGCCACGACCTTGTCCACAGAAACAACCTCTGCCTCCATATCCTCTGCCAATTGAAATTTGCCGTTGAAAGAAGATATTTTTCTTGATTTGAAAAGCGTTCTCTTCACCTTTTTCTTGAGAAACATCCAGTCAATTCTCATGAGCTTGCAACGAACTTATCAATTCATCAAAACCATAATTATATAAATCACGGGGCTCCTCAATAACAACTACGACATGATCAAATTTTTTATTAAGACTTTTCAAAGTTTAGAAACTATAGTTTCATCATTATTTTTTTCACCTATGCCTTCATATGATTAACAATTGTACAAACCCTAGATAAGTAACTGTGCACAAATTCAACGCTTTTCATAGACGAATTTTTGAAATCAAGTCAGAGTGATTGGAATTTAACATTCATTACCTTTGTCGAGCCATGGAATTTATTTTTCCAGATTATCCCATTCATTTTTTGAGGTTATTGCAACACAAATTCTGGCAAAAATTTGAGTCATGCATCACTCGTGAAAGTAAAATAGAGCCTTGGAGTCCTTTTGGTTATCACAGTCTTTGTGCTTCATCTTCCTCAGCATAATCCTTCTCCACCAAACCCCACTCTTTTATAGACTTCAACAAAGTCTTCATCTTTATGTTCGAAAATTTATATTTATTCCCATTAAAGATGGGAATTAGTTGTTGAGATGTGGTAGATGCTCTATTGGTAGCCATTTTTTGTTCTCAATTATCACTTTCTCCTTGATGCTTGTTAGCATTCCTAGTTGAGTAGAAGCATATCTCCTGTTAGTTGCTAATATTTAGCTTAGTAAATAAGGTTGTTGTTAAGTTAGTGGGTCATGTTTCTCTCAAGTGGTTGAGTATGAATTCCTATTTAAAGTGTCATATGTATTTTCTTTACAAATATCATAATATAATGTGAAAGTTCTGCAACTCTTCTTCTATCTTCTTATACGTTGTTTCTTCTCTCTTTATTCTCCAAAATATGGGACAAGTCTTTTACTGATATGATACTAAAAACATCATTTGAGATGATCTCATTCTTACAAGATAAGATTATTGTCATTGAAAAAAGTTTCACACTTATTTTATAAATAATATTTTGATAGGTGATTGTTAAACTTTGAAATGATATGATTTAAACGCTCTGTTTGATTTACAAATGAATCTACTGATTACAAGAAAAATATAAATGGAGTAGACCTTGATAAATCTCCTAGCTAACTGCGGGTTTGTTAGGCCTTGTGTAGCTTGTAGTTACTAATTAGTGATTAAACCGTTGCTAGTAGGAAGGTAGAACAAGTGTATTGTTACTGATATCCCTAGAGTAGGGATCTACTGATATGAATATTTAATTCTTTTATGATGAGTTATCTTTTATTGGTATTTCGTAAAGAGAAGCTCACACTGATTACATAAAATTCATCTTCAGAAACCTCCCAACAATAAGATTTGATATGAAAATATTTTTCTGAGTTTACTATTAAGTATTTACATTGATTTGAGATATATAAGGCAGATAAGATTGCTTATTGTTAAGGTTTCTAAAAAAGGAAGTGATTTTTATCATTTTGACCATCATACTAGCACGTTTTATGACTTGTCCATCATTAAAAATTGTTGTGGTAAGTATTATTACTCACTGAGATAGCGTTTCACTCCTCGCTAACTATTTTTACAAAGAGCTCAGGTGGTATTGAAGAGGATTTTATTAACTAGCGTGTAAATTGGTAGCATCTCTTGAGCCCCGCATTGCTTCGTGCGTCAAGAGAACTATTGATTCGCTATGTGTATTTAGTTTCTTTTAAAAATTCTTAGAGTCACTCCATTTGTCATTCCTTTGATTTGATTCAAGATTAGTCCTTCGAAATGTAGTCAATTGACTAGTTTGGAACTTTTTCTGTAATTAGAGATTCATTGGTTTAATAGTGTGACAATTAGATCATTGATGGATATTATGTTGTGGTTTATAGTTTCTATTAGTTATGCTGTGAATTTTTGAGACAAGAAAATTCAGGATAAGCCCAAATACAAAGGAAACTCTCCTCGTTAATCTGTAGAGTTCTGGTAAGGCTTGCTTTGGGATTCTACCCCTTAGCGACGGTCACGTTCCTAACTTGGATCGTGACACTACAACCCTAGCTTGAATGCAAGGATCATTACAAAATTACATGAATAGATATATAACTATTTAACACAAGTTGCCCAAACATCATGCAAGAATTACACAACTCAAGTTATCCACAATCACAAATCTCCACAAGAGCACTTTTTCAGATGACACAGTTGTGCACAATCGATATTCAAAATTTAGACAAGCATGAGAATCAAAACAACTTAACCAAAACAACAGCAATTATACTATCAAAGCAAATAAGAAGTTAACTACCATCAAGTTATAATTATAATCCAATAGGTATGAAAAACCAGAGTATGTATCAAAATTACAACCCAATCAAATAAAACTCCCTATACTCCACAAAAAAATAGACACTATCCTCTAAACTAGAATAAGTAGAAAATTACAGAGAGAGTAAGAGGGTTGCCCTGTCATCTAGGGAAGTAGAGAGGTGTGGCAAACTAGTGCATCCTCATTTATGGCATCAATGGCCTGCTCATCCCCAAGTTAGGTGTAATGGGATCTTTAGTGGGCTTGGACCCACTAGAGCCTATAATAGAAGTGTCACAGATTGACACCTCAGTAGTAATCTCCAGAATGACATTCTCAAGGTACTACAACTCCGCATTTGTATTAACTGTCGGGCTATAGTCTAGTCTCCTTGTCAGAACCTATGCCCTCCTTCTCAACCTCGAAGGTCTATGAATCATCAGGAACTTGAGGCTCTGTAGTATTTATCACAACAACTTCTATGTGTGCGCCCTCCGGGACATTAGAATATGCCACCAACATGAAATATAAATGGATTTTGATTCATCCACATCATTTATCAACTTTTTTATCCAGGCAGATAATCAATAAATACGTTTCTCATACACACGTAATATTTCCATATGCCCCTCATATTTCCTTCCAATGGGGTACAAGGCAGTCGCTATAGCCCGATAAATCTTGGTGAGAACCTATGCCTTAAGCGGACAGGCTCGCTCACTAGTAGAATATGCAAGGTTACCCAATACCCATCCAAAACACATCCTCTTGATTAAAGGAGGGTGAGTAAGAGTAGCAATAATAGAAGTACCTGAGGCATACACAAAGAAGTGGGTATAGACTCACCCTCCAAATATTCTACATAAACAACCAGGGAGTTATCTACGTTGTCTTCTTCTGCTCGACCTTATCATAAAGGTAATCCACTTCAATCCAACGAATATCACATGCTAAGGTTGTGGTGATCTCTTTACCCTTCTTGTCTACAAAAGAAATACCTGTCTTTTGGTGTAGTGATGTTAATGTATTTATTAACCCTCATGGATTTCTCCAAAGCAATTATTTAACACAGATTTAAACTCACTTTAGCGATAATCAACCCTAACAGATCATCTTTTGTATGGCAGAGAATAGACTCGTCATGAGATGGCATCAAAGAGCTACATATAATCCCAACGCAGTATCGCATGGTGATGTGCATGCACTTCTTTTCAATTATCTCTCCCTCCTTATCTAAGGAGTTGCAGTCTCACTCAAGAATGGGGCAAGCCAAACCCTCAGCCCATGTAATGTCTTTTCAAGCTTATTAGCCAACTTAAGATAAATTTGCACAGTGCTGTCCAATGCATTATTAATATCAATTTTTATACACTTCACTTTCCTACCTCGAACTTTAACAACTTCAATAGGGTCAAGACAAACCTTTTTCTTCTTAGTTCTTGGTAACAATTCTTTATACACATCATAAGATTCCCTCATCTAATTGAGAACATACAGGTGATGGGACATTATGAACGACACAAATTTATGAAACCTTATAATATCTTGCCAAATCTTAGGATATCTATTTATCACCCCATCCATGAAAAATCGTGTCTCCTCAAAAATACTATGCATTCCTACAAATTTGAGATGATTTAGTATCCTAGGGGCTAGAACCCAGAAGGGTTAGAATAGAAGTTGAAACAGGCTCCGTGGTAGTAATAAGATACTGGATGGCCTTACAAAAGAATCACTCCTCTGTTATTTAGCGGATTGTGAGTCCAGGAGTAGATTATAACGAATCTAAGCGAAACATTTAATACAAAATTGAAGCAATCATGCAATTACAACAACCCAATCATGAATGATAACTTGAACTCTATGAACATGGATTCAAGAAACTTATAGAGTAATGTAAAACAACAAAAAGTTAACGAAGAACCAATAATGATGATACATATGTGGGACTGGGAATGATGGAAATGAGATGCAATTATGATAAACTTGATTCAATTATTTAAAATAAACTATGAAATTAAGAAAGAAATGTGGATTAACGAAAGGAAAATAACAAATTCAAAAATTTAAAGGGATTAATTTTAAAAAGTCAAAAAGACCATTGGCTCTTCAACTCACGTCCATTTGGCGAGATCGCTTAACTCCGCCCAAGGTCGTCTCAACAAGTTTAGCATTCTTTGTTGATGTGCATATTTATTATTAGCAAAAGTTATTTTTGTTGTAGTTTTATTTCTATGAGAAAAAGGCTCGAGTAGGTTGGATATACACAAACATAATGAAGTAAGAAGTTAAAAAATAAAAAGTTCTAATGAAAACATATAATATAAAATTAGTTTAATAAAACTTTGGTATACTTAATAAATGTTAGTTGTTGAACTATGACTGTTGGCCTGTGATTGCCAAGCCTTATGAACTGTGTATTGTGAAATTGTTAGATTGAGTTGATTTAATACAATTTGTAGTCTAGACACTTCAGTTGGAATTAAATGACTATCGTATTCTAGCCTAGTTTTTCTTTGTTTAATAGGTTTCTTGCTGAGTGTTATGTTGTTTAATACTCACCCCTGACTTCTACACAGGTAGGTTCTGAGCTCCGGTCCATGCGATTGCTCTACATCTATTTTTATGGCTTCTAAAGAATTTTGAGAGGTAGATCCCTGTCATTTGTATGGGCCTTTTGTTTCATATTTTATGTTTTGCTCTATTCCATAGACAAATTCATAGATACTTGCACTTATATTTCAATTGTGTATTAATATTATTGGATTTTAAACAAAACAACCAATATTTGATTTATATTAGAATGACTAAGTTTTTCGCTCTTATGTTATTCTTGTTCTACTTTCCACTTTTACTTGTGTTGTTGGGTTTGAGGATGAGTGTTTTTGGTGGAATATATGAGTGTCATCACGTCCTATTTTGGGTCATGCCACTGAAGAAGAAAAAAAAGAACTCATCCATGAGAAAGATCAAATATATAACTTAATTTTGAAAAAATATCAAATGTACCTACATAGATTTTTTTGATATAAATTTTAAAAATGAAATTAATTTTAATTAAGTTTTTCACTACTATTAGACAAAGTTGGTATATTTGAGTCATTTGTGTAATAATATGAGTATATGTGAGCCCCTTTTATAATGAGTGGTATATTTTTACTATAAATTGCAAAATTGATAGGTGTATCATGCCCTTTACCCTAATTATTTTGAGGTCCAGTCAAGTTTATCCTCTTTTAATCGAGTTTGATACTTATAAGATTAATTATTAAAATATGGTTTAAAAATTGTGTTTACTATTTGAAAAAATAATTATGAACTTTTTTGATGGAAATAAAGTTATAAATATATGTCCTTTTATGAAATCTAACTTATGATGCAATTTAAATAGACAATATATAAAGGAAAAAAGATAAATATACCCCAAAACTGACATAAATGGTATGCAGATACCTTGCGCCATATTTTTGGTTCATTGGTGCCCCTATCATCCAAAAACTATAGCATATATACCCTTCACTCTATAGGAAGACTAAGTAGGAACATGTAATACAATCTTATCCATCAATCTGATTTTCGATAAATATTGGGTCGGCGGATAAGATGATGAAAGGTGTATGCCCGTTAGTATAAAGGGTATATATGCTCTAGCATTGAACGGCAGGGGCGGGCACTAATGTCCAAAAGTATGACAGAGGGTATCTGCATACCATTTACATTAGTTTGTGGTATATTTTTTCTTTTCTAATTTCTAAATAACAAAACATATGTACTAATATCAAACAAAATCTTTTGTGAGAGAAAAACAAAACACAACACAATTCTTATCTTGTCTTAACACTTTATATTCTTTAAATTTTTCCATTATCTTTTGTGATATCAAATTCTATGTGTCTTCACATGTACAATGAACTTATTTTCGACTATATAAACAGAATACGGGATAATGCACAAGTAGCCCCTCAACGTATGATCGAAATCTTAGAAACACACTTATACTATACTAAGGTCCTATTACCCCCTGAACTTATTTTATTAATAATTTTTTGCCCCTTTTTTACCTACATGGCACTATCTTGTGGGCCAACCGCTAGTTGATTTTTTTAAGCTAGTGCCACAGAGGCCAAAAAGAGGTAGAAAATTACTTATAATATAAGTTCAGAGGGGTAATTGGACCTTAGTATAACATAAGTGTGTCTCTGAGATTTCTGGCATAGGTTGAAGGGTACTTGTGCATTTTACCATATAACACTTATATTTCTTTTTCACCATCTTTACTCATCAATCAAAAGGTATGTAAAAAATTCTCTCTTATATATTTCTTTTCTCTTTGTTTTAGTTTTAGCTATTTTTATATAAATTAATTGTCTACACAATAAAATAAAATACATTAACACTTGATTTTTTGTGTTTCTTTCGTAAATTTGTTTTATCAAACAAAAAATTAGCAAAAAGAAATAACAGATTCTATGGAAGAGCCTGATGAAGAATCATCAAATTCCCATAAAGGATAAAAAGGCATAGCAGACGTAGTATCGAACAAATCCAAAGACTTGAAGCGTATGATAATTTTTTTTAAAGATCATTATCCTTCATATATATTCAAAAAATAATTTTTTTTGCTTAAAGAGATAATCTTATGTTTTTAAAGTTCATGAGTGATAAATTCATAATCACTAGCAGTAGATTAATTTATTTTTTGTATGTGTATTTTGTGTATTAATTTATATTGTTTTTTTTTTGTGTTGCTTTTTTGTCTTCCTATCTATATGGAGATTCAAATTTAATAGAAGATATGTATTTTTAATTTCGCTTATAATTTTTTTATTGAGTTTGTAAAATTGTTTTGAAATAATTTATTCGAATAATTAATCTATTGTTTATATGCAACTTTATCAATGATCGGTTTGTTCTTGATTATTCATCAATAACTTTAGTACAAGTAGATGAGTTTATTTAATTTAAATTTCTTTCTCATTTTTTCACCAAAAAAGCAAACAATCTCTTTCTCATGATGTTCGGTACCCCTTTTGAGGCTTAATAGATAACTCTTTTAAGGGCCCAACTAATCCAGATCGCTTGAAAAAATTCCCTATAGTTGCACTAGATAGATTTTCATTTAAAAGTCCCACTTTAGAAAAGTTAGTTCATAGTCACATTAGAAAGCCTTACTTTGAGGGATCGACTACTCCCTGCGGGATGTGACAACTCTTGTCCCAGGACTCATAATGAGGCCTCTAGTTAAGGATTAAGGAGTACTTACTGCTCCTCAATCTTTGAGGTGTATATGGTACTTGATCTAGGCTCAACTAATCAAAATTAAAGTGAGGAATTGAGTCTCATTTTAGGGTAAAATGTTTCTTAAAAAGAGGCTTTAGTTCCAATGCTCAAATTTGAGACCCTGATTTATGATGAAGAAATGCTACCAATCCACCATGCTTTTTATGACACATTTTTTTTCTTTTTCATTTTTAGGTTTATTTTTTTTCAAATTATAAATAAATTTTTTCCTAAATTTTTAATGAAGATTCTTCGAGAACTGTCCCCTTTAAAATCAAAATCAACAAAACTAATTGGCTAGGAGCAGAGCTTGAACCTAAGTAGGTCAGGATTTGGTCTCAAAACAAAACGACACAAATAAAGGTAATTCTAATTATTTATTTATTTTTCTATCAATTCAATTATACTAAATTAAAGGTATGTTGTTTTTGTTGTGGATCGTAATATTATTCCGCAAAACAACAAATTAGTATTTCTTGAATTAATTTTTTCAAAAATCTAGTAAAAGTTACTCTGAAGGTAAGATCGGTGTATGATAAGGCTAGTGAATCTCTTGTTAAATTATTTCTCTAAAATGGGTTAAGTTGTTATAATGTGTTAGGAAAATACAAAAATATCTTCGTCTTATTAACTAGGTTATTTACATCCACTTTCATTTTTATATTTTCCTCCTTGTGCAATCAATTCAATTATTCGTGATTGAACTTTTAAATTTCAATACAATTTTCCTAAATCAGTCATTTGTTTTTGCCTCGTTGAATTGATCAATATATTTGCATGTATTTTATCTGCCTCACTAATATATTCACTAAAGAAGCTTCTTTTTATTATAGGTAGTTTTATCATCCGGCTTCCAAGTTGATTGACTTATTGCTCAATAAAATAAATGATAGAATCATGTTAAATTATTCAAAGTAAATAAACTCGCAAGCAAGTTCCATAACTTGCCAAGGATTTTTTAGAATTTAAAGTCAAAGAAAATTTTCTGTTGCAACTAAGAACTAATGATTTTTGTTTTCTATATTATTTTATGAATGAAGGAAATGTTGCGATATTAACTGGATTTATTGTACTAAGTCCAGTATAGTAAAAATAATTTTTATCAATAAATAAGCCAATTAATAAATTATTTGTGTTGAGCTTAAAATAGACCACAACCGAATTTTCCAAATCTAACCAATTTTATTTTTTACGATACTTTTTTGTCGTTATTTATAAAATTATGATACAAAGTAATATATTTTTATAGACGAATTTATCACGTACAGGCTATGAATATGGTTTTTGATGAGGAATTCAATAGTTATTGAGGATCCTCAAGAAGAGAAGGATAACTTTTATCTAGAAGACCAGATGGGTAGGATCTAAGGCATAGTATGTCGATGAGTATGAGTAGTAGTACTTGGGAGGTGTGAGGAATAGGAATAAGTAGGCATCTTACTATGTTCTAATCACAAATTAGAAGCACAAAAAGGAGCAGTCACTATAGAACATTTATGATGTCTTAGCTAACAAAAGAAACAACCAGGAAGAAAAATCACAAGGATGATTAGATCTAAAGTGAGGATCTTACTTTGTACTTTTATGGGTTTATTGCAGTTGTATCAACTCCTTGCGGTTAAATATGCACTGATTGTGAACTTACTTAGCAAAATCAACAATTTTCGGTGAGTTCAAGGTTTGTATGTTTTGGATCTAGGCCTTACCTTGAGATATAAATGTGACAATAAGTGTTGAGTTGAAGATGTCTTCATTAAGTAGACACTTATCATATGGAGGTGCAATCTTACTTCCACAAACTCTTGATCAAATAGAGGAACAAGGACATTGTACTGGGAAAGTTGGATCACTCATAGAGCATTGCAATTTTGGGTGTTATATGTTTAATAAAGTTGAGTCCTTTGATATGAGTTTATAAAGGACACATATTAGGGTGAGATATTTGTTGATTGTTGAGTTCTCTCACTTATTATTCTACACTAATAGTCGTACTATTAGTTTGGTTGTTAGTTATGAAATTTTACGCTTCTATTATTGTTTTGTCTTATTACGGTTATTGTTTAGGATGATTTGATAGGTTATCTACAGAATTGACAAGAGTTTCTCTATTTTGTATTTCTTTGTTTATAATGTGTTGGGCTATATTTTTCTTGAGATAGGGGTCTACCAGAAATGTCTTTTTGACCCTTGTGGTAGTTGTAGAATATGTATACACGTTATTTCTCACGCCCCACTTTCGTTGATTTACACTAGGTATACTATTGTTTTCTATGTACATTTAACAAGTTCATTTATGAATTATATTGAGCTAAATATTTAATTTATATCAATTGAATTTTAATCATGTTATACCTTGATTCCTGCCCAAATTTAACCCCATGAAATCTGCCTAGCAAAACACGTTCAGATTGGGTAAATTAAACTTTGATGGACTAATTTTTTCACCCATGTTAACATTCTTCAAAATATATATTTCATATGATGAAGAAAGTTTATGTTGTTCAAAATTAGAGCAGGAATTTAAAATTTTAAGCAAAGGTGGAAGGTGAAAATAATGTTCACGGATTTCTTTTAATAAAAGGCTTGATTTGGTCCATCAATACCTATAAAATTCTCATTTTGATAATAGTAATGTCTTCTTCCTCTGTACCTAAACCTACAGTTAATTGGAATGTGCACTTTTGATTTCTTTGTTTGTGAATGTTCACAAATTTAACATAATGATAAGTTGTACAATTACTTAATTATCTATGTGTTATGTTAAATTTGTATTGTTGCTCAATGTTTGATAATAATATAATTTTTAAAGTAGTTTATACAACATACGTGTAACACTTTGAAAATCCAAGACGAGTGTTAGAGATTAACATAGGTGTCATGGGGTCTAAGAACTGTTTTAGTACCTATTTTCATTAATATAGGTCATTTAGGAAGTTTAAGAACCAAAATGTCCATGATGTGTGGAAGTTGTTTCAAACAGGTACTAGTGTGCCTTAGCCTATTTGACTAGCTTTTAGGAGTTCAAAATTTATGAAAAGTGGTGAAAGGATAGCTAATAGGTGTTTAAGTTGGTTCATGGTCGAAACTTCCGGGTACGACTAGCCAAGGACAAACCAAGGGTCTTTGAGGAGGACCCATGCAGGTTGAGCCAACACTGGCTGAGCAATGTGCATCGACGCGATAGGCTACGATCCGTGTGTGGACTGACGGGGTGTTGGTGCCACTGTTGTCCAACACTTAGAAAATATGAGGAATCCCCTCGCCTTCACAAGTCTCTGAACTTACCTACGAAGGGCATGATTTGGGGGGGGGGGGGGGGCAGTCTGTTGACTCACAGACAGTCCGTCGACAGGGTTCCGTCTGTGAGGGTCTTAAATTTCCTGCACGTTTTTAATTAAATTCATTTAATTAATTAAATATTTTAGTGGATAGTTTGGGATTAAGGGAAGACTAATCAACTAATTTAACTCTCATATATAGGCCCAAACCCCAATTAATCAAATTACAACTCTCAATACAAACTCTCTTCATTCTCTCTTCTTTTTCTCTACTTGAAATCACCATTGAAGACTAGCAAGGAAAGGGTTTGGGGGCTGGAAAGGGACGAATTCACCATCAAATATTCATCAAACGGTAAGGTATGGGATCTAATTCACCTTTGAGACTCTTTCCTGAAAGGATTCCTTCAAACTTGATTTCAAAAGTTGAATTTTCATGTAGGTTTCATCCAATCAGAAAATTAATATTGTGAACTGATTTTTTATGGTTTATTTCGATATAATGGATGTATTATTGTGTAATGGAACTTGATTATGATTAATTGTAATGATTTGATTCAAATTAAAGAATATGATCTTAACCCTTAACCCTAGATTTGATCTTGATGTGAATTGAATTTTGATTCATTCAATTGTCTTGATTATGCGTTAAACCACCATTAGATGATGTCGTTACAATAATTATTAACAATTTGGAGTGAATTTTAGTCTTCCATGTTAGTCTTGAGAAGCTGATCTAGGTTAGAAAGATAGTTGACCTAGGCATCTTATTTTAGGTTATAATCTAGTATTGAATTGTGCTATAGTGTTTATTCTAGTTTTGTTATCATGTTGAATATTGAATTATGATGTTGAACATCTAAATTGGATTGAATTGAGGGTTTATGGTAATGCCTTGATGATGAACTATGAGGAAGAGTTGGTAAGTCTTAGAATCTCTATTTGTACATTCAATTGTGATAAATTGTGGTTAAGTCATGATGTTATATTAGAGTATGCCTTGTATTAGGATTGATACGGTGGTATGATGTTTAATTGAAATTTCTTAACTATGGTTGTGAGGTTGTTAAGATTTAAAGGTTAGAAGGGTGGTGATGTAAACCAATGTGCCTTATTATGAAATGATATGTAATGTGTTAACCTCCCTTATATGAATTGTGATGAAAAGACTTATACTCATACAATTTTTTTGAGCTATTGATGATAATGTTTATACAAGGGGTAGACCCTATGATCTAAACTAGGTAATGATTGATAATTAAAGGCTTAAAGATATTTCAAAAAGGGACTCAAGCTTAGCACCGAGTGAACTAGATTGTGGAGTGTACTTTTCCACATAGGGAAGGTAGGAGAACTAAAGTACTCTTAAGATTGGAGAATGTAATGCATAGTGCATAAAGAGGTTCCCAACTATATCTCCTAGTTCTTGAACTATGTTGCCCCCATACGAATACTAGCTAGTGGATCCACATAGTTGCTATCTTTCATGTTTTGGTACAACTTTGGCAAGTTGTCCAAAAAGGTAAAATGAATTAAAGGATTTCAACTCTAACTTGGATAACCTAAAGGGTCTAGCTTAGTTTATATAGGGGTATGAGACTCTACCTACACATTTCACTACTTAGCCTTGAGGGGAGTCTTAGGAGGATGTTCCTATATATGTTATGTTATGAAGATATACACTATTTACATAATGCACCTGCACATTGTTGATACCATATGTTGATTAATTCACTTATGAGTATGTGTTGGGTTTATATTGTTAAAATAAGATGAAATGCATATCTAAATGTTATACTATGTGGAGTTGGACATTTGTTATGTTTTCTTGTTGAGGCTACTTGATTGAGTAAGGTCATGTCACTATGCTTGGTCATTGCACTTGTTGGCTTGATAAGGATCCATGAGTAGCTGTCTTTTTTATTATGATATGATTAACTCTTAGCCATGCTTATGATGTTATTCGTTGATGATAGGGTTGTAGTAAATAATGGGTTCGAGTATGTTGGGATACATATTACTTGTTTGAGTTTTTATGCATGTTTGGTTGATTACTATGACTTTCTTGGTTATGAATGAGACTTTTAAACTTGTAACATGACATGTCTTGACAAAAAGTCCCGTTTTAGCATGTTTTGCTTTTATGTGTGCAAGAAGTTTTATACTTAGTACATGTGGAGTACTAATCCCGTTTTCTTCCCTTTTCCCCAACATTTTTAGGTTCCGGTCATTGAAGTGTTTCGGAAGGCAACATTGAAAAAGGCTTGGATTCTTTCTTTATCCAAGTTGGGTAGGTCCTCAAATTTCGAGGGAAATACCACTATTTATCTTACGGACATGTTATGAGTTTAATACTCATTCCTTTCTTTCCTTTTCAATTGAGTATTATATTTTTGTATGACCTATAAGTGGTCTTGTTGGATTTATGTAAGGGCTATGCCCAAATTTTATATAATCCAATTAGATGGTTATGAGATGTGACGATTTTTATGATTATGATATTTTCTATATAATAATATGCAACAAAAGTAGAAGCCTATGTAACCTTCCTATACGAAGGGTCTATGTATACTTGACACGACTATATTATGTGTATGTAGAGTTCTATGTAAACCTCCAAGTAGATGTAATGAAAATTTTTGAATTTTTCAGCAATTTTAACCTATGACTGTAATGACATGAGACTAAGAATCTAGTCTTAGTCCTTAAAGAGGACGCCGGTTACGTCTAGGGGGTAAACCCGGATGTGACAATATGCCATTCATAGAAGTACTAGAAGCACAAATTTTGATTACTTAAAAGTTAAATATGATTCTTCAAATATTACAAGGATCAACATATAATATACCTATATTTTTAGAGGTGGAAAATGCTATTTGTCCAAAAACTACTAATATTTCTTTCTCTTTCTACATTGTATTAACTCATAATAACTTATTTTTATGTGATTCTTTTTTGTTATGTATATTTCATCAGACTATAAATGAGAGATCCATTAACAAAGCTCTTATAAAAGAAAAATAAAGATTAACACAAAGAAAGAGGCAATGAAGAAAACAATGTGTCCAAAGTGTGATCGACCACCCATTGGAAATAAAGAAATGACCCGTATATTGAAAATGGAAAACCAAAGGTTGAGGGAACAAGTAATACATATACTTATACTATTTATATTTTATTTATTTATTTTTGCTATTAATTAATTAATTTATTTTAAAAACAATACTTATATATAACAAAAGTCGAGGAAAATTCGTGGTTTGAACTTGATTGATCAATCAGTGATTTAAGGCGTTTAGCACCTATCTCAACGTTCTACTTTGAATTTTGAAACGAAGGAGGTTAGATTTACGAGCAATGCATTGGACCGATGTATAAGAGAGTTGAGCGTGCGTAAAAAGTGCTTGGGTGCCCTACATTTTTTTTTAAGTTCTAGTCAATTTTTACACATAGATGTCTATATTCCACCTTTAAGATATTTATTGAGGTGGATGCTGATTATAGGCATCGAGTTTATTTGAATCCCATATTTTTTACACAAAGCATAGATACATGAAAAAAATCACTAGCTTTTTTTTAAAAAAATGTTCTATCTGGATCCATAAATTTATAAATACAACGAATTAAGCTTTAGATCCCAACTAAAAGGGTTTGTAACATCTACCCCTTACATGATGTTAATCCGAATTTGTTGATGTCCTAATATGGATAGCAAAAACTAGGTGAAAAATCCCCCCACCAACCCACAATCCACCAAAAAAGTGTTAAATGCATAAAAAATGTTAACCCATTAAGTTTAAATGTTGAATTAATTTTTGCCCGGTGCTTATGAGTTGCGAGTTGCACCCGCCCTTGACAAGAGAGATCAAGTTGAATGAAAATAGTTTAATTTATATATATTTATAAAATCATAATTATGTACTCTTATCCTTTTAGTTTTTCAAATCATGCTTATTAAAAATAATATATACTTTTTATTATAAGTGAATTAACTTAACAAAAAAAAAATAGTATGAAAGAGTACTAAAACTCGTCTCAAGTTTTCCTGAAAGGCCTTCTATGATGGTTTCGAATTTGGCACCATCAAAATCAACTATTGGATATCCTCTACCATTTGGTCAGAAAAATAATACTAATCATAATGCTCAAGCACATTTAATAAATACTAATATTATTTCAATAATGTCTCCATTACGAACTTCGTGATAGGCAAAAAACAAAAATGTTTGAGATTGTTATGGCTTCTACGAATGAAATGGTTGAACTGTTGAAAAGAAATGATCCAATTGGGTAGATTCATCAAGTGATGGGAGATGTTGTAGTCATAGTGAGAGTTATCAAAGAACATTTCGAAATCCAAATCGACCTTATTACCAATCATCGGCTACTCAAATTTAATGAACAACGGATTGTGAAGTTGTGTCAATGATTGCAAGTGAGTTGATCCATAATTTTCTTGATCCAGTAAGTTTCCTGAATTCTTTCATGTAATAATTGTCCAGCTCACATGTGTTATTACATAATTGTGTGTGTGTGTGTGTGTGTGTCTGTGCACGTGTGTGTGGCGTGTGTGTGTGTGTGTGTGTGTGGGTGTGTGTGTGTGTTTGTGTGTGTGTGTGTGCGTGCGTGTGTGCGTGCCTGCGTGTGTGCATGTGTGTGTGTGTGTATGTGTGTGTGTGTTTTTGTGTGTGTGCGTGTGCTTGCGTGCTAGTCACTTAATTTTCTATTGATTTTTGAAAAATAGCTAGTGTTTGAGAATTCGTTGAAAACTTACTACTTTTGATATGGAATTATACCATGTAAGAATGATGAATTTCTAACTCAAGCATGTGAAAGTCAAATATATATTCATTTTTTTTATTTGAAATCTAACACATTGTATGAATTCAATAAATTTGCTTTTCTTCAATAGACTGATATGATTTTGATTTATATTTAATCCCATACAATATTAATTAGGATGAAGTAAGATGGAGTGACGGATATGAACAAATGAGTACTTATTATTATCATTGTTTTATAATTAATCATATACATAAAAATTATTAATTTTTATATGAAGGTCAAATGGATGGACTTGTTTCTAACAGTAGTCAGAAATGCTAGGATTGTTTAAGTTCTTAATTCTGGGACTTGGGAGGCTCTATACAATTGGTAAGATACTAATACATCTTTTATAACTTCTTCGATAGAGATTAAATAAATATTATGTTATTTTCTTACAATAACCTATATTTATAAGGTTAATAAAACAGAACCAGAAATTAGATGAAGCAAAAAAAAATATAAAATACAAGAATTAATTCGAATCCACAAAAACTACTGTGTGTCCTTAAGAAATTTAATCCCCTCACTGTATCCAAGGTTATGGATTAATTTCTCCCAAGATAAAACGGATTAAACCTGTTAAAGAAATAGCAGTACCTCAAACTTCTTTAACTTCAACGAACTTAAGAACAACAACAAGTCACACAGACTCAGTCGATCGACACTTTGATTTTATTTGAGCGAAAAATAAATGCAGAGAATGAAAAAAAATTCAATGTTTAAAAAATCAAAAATTGACTTCCTTTTATAGCCATTTTCAGCAAGGAACATGTCTGTTCAGTGAAATCTGTTCAGACCCATTTTATTCAGAAAGTTGTGTCTTTTGGAAAAAATATCAACTTTTCAAAAAATTGTGTCTGTTAGGAAAATAACTACTTTTTGGAAAGTAAACGACTTTTCAGAAAAGTAACGACTTTTCGGAATGTTACCGTTACCCGCAAATTTATGAGAGATAATATTAAAAGGATTTATTTGATTTAACAAAAATTGATTAAATAAATTTTGTCAAAAAAATTAATCAATCAATCACATCATTTGCCAAATCCAAATCCAAATCCAAAGCCAAAGTAGTTCCCTTACTTTTCATATTCTCTCTTTTCTTTTTCCATTCATACTTGCTAAAACCAAACAATCCCCCACATGAATGGGGAAGGCTATTGTTAAAACATATGCATGAAAAAACTTGTGTGTCTTGTACGTAAAGGTTAATCGCATCTGGATAAGTAGGTTTCCCTTTAAACATTCCGTAGTGAACATATATCGGATATACTCGGTCAATCGGTAGATTTGATATCTTTGAACCGTCGAGCTTTGGTGTATACCTAGACAACATATGTCTCACAATCAACCCTTGAACTGTTCTTAGTTCTCACTGTTTTGTTCGTTTCAGCCATGAACACATCTTGGATAGTAAGTGCTTAAAGAACTGGCCTTACCGGATTCTCGTTGAAGCGGCTTACACTTCACACTTACATAGGTGATTTCTACATCTGTTATCCTATAGATACACCATTTGATATTCCCTGTATCAAACTTAGAAACCATTAAAAAGTCCTTATGTCTTTATCCTGGTTACTAAACATTGTCTCATCATGAGAATGGAGCATAAAATAATAATAATAAGTTTATTATTATTTTTTTTTGACAATGTTGAACCATCATCAATTACTTTGTTTTATCTCCTTGAACCTAGATCTTGGGATCTCCAGTCTTCTAGGTAGAGTTACCGCCACGATGACTTGTTCTCGGCTATAGTCCCATTCCCGTAGATGATTTCTCAACTCCCTCTCTATTTAGGCCTTTTGTAAGTGGATCCGACACATTATATTTTGACTTCACATAGTCAATTGTGATAATTCCACTAGAGAGTAGTTGTCTCACAAAGTTATGTCTTCGTCTTATGTGACGAGACTTGCCGTTATACATAATGCTTCCAGCCCTTCCTATTGCAGCTTGACTATCACAATGTATGCATATAGGAGCCATTGGTTCGGGCAAAAATGGAATATGTTTTAAGAAATTCCGGAGCCATTCAGCTTCTTCACATGCCTTGTCTAAAGCAATGAATTCAGACTCCATTGTAGAGTGAGCTAAACATGATTGTTTGGATGATTTCCAAGATATTGCTCCTCCACCAATAGTAAAAACGTATCCACTTGTGGATTTTGTTTCAGTTGATCCAGTAATCCAATTTGAATCACTATATCCTTCAAGAACGGCTGGATATCTGTTGTAATGTAAAGCATTGTTTTGAGTGTAATCTATGTATCCCAAAACTCTCTTCATTGCCAACCAATGATTATGATTAGGATTACTTGTGTATCGACTCAGTTTACTGATAGCGCAAGCTATGTCTGGTCGTGTACAATTCATGACATACATTAAGCTTCCCAATATGCTAGAATAGTCCAATTGAGACTGACTTTCACATTTATTCTTTGCAAGATTAAGATTTACATCAATTGGAGTCTTTGCCCTTTTAGAATTCAAAATTTTGAATTTTTCAAGTATCTTTTGAATATAATGAGTTTGAGACAATGCTAGACCGTTAGGAGTTTTATGAATTTTAATTCCTAATATCACATCAACATCTCCTAAATCATTCATATCAAACTTACTAGCAAGCATACACTCTATAGCTTTTATATTAGCAATGTCATTGCTCATTATAAGCATATCATCTACATATAGGCATAAAATAACTTCCTGATTTGGAGTATCTTTAGCTAGCGTTTGGCCATAGATTTTCAAATATTCTTGGCAAATATTATTTGAGTGAAAATTTGGGTGAAATTTCACCATGTGTTTGGCCATAAAATTTGGGAAATATATTTTACCTTTTTAGAAAAATATGATTTATAAACACAAGTTTTAAAAACTATCAAAACTAACTAAAAGTTTGTATTACAAGTCAATTGAATGTTAGTTACAACAATAACAAATAATGTCCATGACACTGAAGCAATGTGATAATTTGGAGTGAGTGTAACAAGAATTATTCCAGACATCGTGAAGTACATAAAGTACATGACTTTCTTACCTAAAGCCAATTTTTAATAATTTTCATCAACAATCATATCATTATTTAATATTCACTAAATATTTCATCACTATTTTGGTGTTCACGTAAAAAATGATTTAATACAACGCAAGCAAATACTAGAGAGGGTGTTTTTGTAAAAGATAAAAGATTGGGGTAAAATTTTAATTTTTAAAATATCCCAAATAATGATATTTGACCCAAATACTAGAAAAAACTAGTATTTGGAAATTTGGGATATTTGCCAAAAATATTTGCCAAATAATGACAAATTGTATGGACAAACATTATTTGCCAAATATTTCCCAAATATTATTTGGAAAATTTATGGCCAAACGGGCCCTTAATGTAAAGACATTTATCACATTCATTGATCTTAAATCCATTTGACAGCATGGTTTGATCAAACTTTGCATGCCATTGTTTTGGTGCTTGTTTTAGCCGATAATGTGACTTAATCAGTTTGCACACTTTCTTTTCTTTACCAGGAACTACAAAGCCCTCAGGCTGTTCTATGTAAATTTCCTCATCAAGCTCTCCATTTAAGAAGGCTATTTTCACATCCATTTGATGAATTTCAAGACCGTATACTGCAGCTAGTGCAATTAACATCCGAATTGATGTAATCCTAGTCACTGGCGAGTATGTGTCAAAATAATCAAGACCTTCTTTTTGTCTAAATCTTTGACAACAAGTCTTGCTTTATATTTGTCAATAGTTCCATCGTCTTTCATCTTCCTTTTAAAGATCCATTTTGAACCCAGGGGTTTGTTCCCTGGAGGAAGATCAACAAACTCCCAAGTATGATTTCTTAAGATTGATTCAATTTCACTATTAACAGCCTCCTTACAAGAGGTTGAGTCGCTAGACAACATTGCTTCCTTGAATGTTTGAGGCTCACTTTCAAGAAGAAATATTACAAAATCTGATCCAAATGAAGAAGATGTCTTTTGACGTTTATTGCGTCTTGGACTTTCTTCATTTTGTTCATTCTATTTTGGTTCTTTTCTGGGTTTTTTAGATCCCCCACTAGATAACTCAAGTCTAGTTTTATACGGATAGATATGTTCAAAAAATTCAGCACTATTTGATTCCATTACTGTAATATCATGAATATCCGGATGTTCGGACTTATGAACCAAAAATCGACATGCCTTACTGTTTGTGGCATATCCAATTAGGTCCTATTTTTACCCTCTTAGGTATAGGAACTTGGACTTTGGCTAGACACCCCCACACTTTGAAATATTTCAAATTGGGTTTTCTACCTTTCCATTTCTCATATGGAATTACATTTGTTTTTGAGTAAGACACTCTGTTAAGTATCTGATTTGCTGTAAGGATAGCTTCCCCCCACAAGTTCTGTGGTAAACCTAAACTTATAACTAATGCATTCATCATTTCTTTTAAAGTTCGATTTTTTCTTTCTACAATTCCATTAGACTGAGGAGTGTAGGGAGCAGTAACTTGATGGATTATTCCATTTTCTAAACATATTTCTGCTAATGGAGATTCATATTCTCCACCTCTAGCACTTCTGATCATTTTAATCTTTTTATCTAACTGATTTTCAACTCAGTTTTATATTGCCTAAATGCGTCTATTACTTCATCCTTACTATTTAGCAAATAGACGTAACAATATCTAGTGCAATCGTCAATAAATGTTATGAAATACTTTTTCCCACCACGTGATGGTGTTTACTTCATGTCACAAATATCAGTGTGAATCAATTCTAAAGGATTTGAATTCCTTTCAACAGATTTATAAGAATGCTTAGCATACTTAGATTCAACACAAATTTGACATTTTGATTTATTGCACTCAAATTTTGGCAAAATATTTAAGTTAATCAGTGTTCACAAGGTTTTGTTATTAACGTGTCCCAAACGTTCATGCCATAAACATTTAGACTCAATCAAGTAAGAAGAAGCAAAATCTTTATTCATATCAACTGCAATTACATTGAGTTTTAAAAGACCATCACTAAGGTAGCCTTTTCCTACATACATATCATTTTTGCTTACTACTACTTTATCAGAAAAAAATACACATTTAAATCCATTCTTGGTCAGAGCTGGAATTGAAACTAAATTCTTTCTCAATTCTAGAACATATGAAACCCTATTCAAAGTCACCACCTTGCCTGATGTCATCTTTAATAGGACTTTGCCAGTTCCTTCAACCTTTGGAACAGCGGAGTTTGCCATAAACAATTTTTCATCTGTAAGTGCTGGAGTATATGATGAAAATAATTCTTTGTTGGCACAAACATGGAATGAGGCACCAGAATCTATCCACCATTCTCTTGGATTTCCAACCAAGTTACATTCTGAAAGCATTGCACAGAGATCGTCCATTTCTCGTTTGGATTCAGCCAAGTTTGCTTGATCTTTCTTTTTCTTGTCCTTCTTAGGACCCCGGTATTCATTAGCCCTATGACCATGTTTACCATAATTAAAGCAGTTTCCATTGAATTTCTTCTTAGGAGGATTGCTTTTTGGACCAGATGCTTTCTTTCTTTTCTTTAATTTTGTGGAATCTTCTTCAATAAAATTTACTCCAGATATTGCTGAATTACCACGTGACCTCTTCTCTGCAGCCTTATTATCATCTTCGATTCTCAACCTTACTATGATATCTTCAACAGTCATCTCCTTGCGTTTGTGTTTCAAGTAGTTTTTAAAGTCCTTCCACAATTGAGGTAACTTTTCAATTATTGCAGCCACTTGAAAAGCATCATTCACAATCAATCCTACATTAAAGGTTATGTGACTATTAAGGGAAAACTTAATATTTCTAACATAAGCATTAAATAAATTTATACCTTCAGCAAGGTGATCATGGATTATGACCTGCAATTCTTGAACTTGGGTGACGACAGTCTTACTGTCTATCATCTTATAGTCCAGAAATTTTGCCACAATGAATTTCTTCATTCCAGCATCTTCTGTTTTGTACTTCTTTTCTAAAGCATCACAGAGTTCTTTTGATGTTTTGGTATTGCTGTACACATTATACAGATCATCTTGCAGACCACTCAAAATATAATTTTTACACAAAAAATCTGAGTGTGTCCATGCTTCTGTTACCAAGAATCGTTCATCAGCCGGTGTCTCATCTGACATAACAGGAACATTCTCATTGATGAACTTCTGCAGACTCAACGTAGTAAGATAGAATAACATCTTTCGATGCCATCTCTTTAAGTCGACACCAAAAAACTTTGCAGGTTTCTCAGCCAGTGCTAAGGCAGCATTTGAACGATTATGTGCAACCGTTGTTGTTGCAGCACTTACTGTTCCAGCATTTGTTTGACTTGAATTAGTCAAATTTTTTTTCACAAATGGCAGATAAATTAAGTAATTAAAATACTAACAGTAAAGAACAAATCTTTACACAAACTGTTTCTGATTTAACGATAAAGTTTTTATGTTCTTTTAATTGTTAATCGAATGAATTTTTAAAAATTCAAGCAGAGTAGAAAACCATAAAAGTTTTAATCTCCAGAAACCTCAAATACAGAAACTGTTAAATTTCTTAAGATTGTTATTTTCTTACAATAACCTGTATTTATAAGGTTAATAAAACAGAACCAGAAATAAGATGAAGCAAAAAAATATATATAAAATACAAGAATTAAAACGAGTCCACAGAAACTTCTGTGTGTCCTTAAGAAATTTAATCCCCTCACTGTATCCAAGGTTATGGATTAATTTCTCCCAAGATAAAACGGATTAAACCTGTTAAAGAAATAGCGGTACCTCAAACTTCTTTAACTTCAACGAACTTAAGAACAACAACAAGTCACACAGACTCAGTCGATCGATACTTTGATTTTATTTGAGCGAAAAATAAATGCAGAGAATGAAAAAAAATTCAATGTTTAAAAAATCAAAAATTGACTTCCTTTTATAGCCATTTTCAGCAAGGAACATGTCTGTTCAGTGAAATCTGTTCAGACCCATTTTATCCAGAAAGTTGTGTCTTTTGGAAAAAATAACAACTTTTCAAAAAATTGTGTCTGTTAGGAAAATAACTACTTTTTAGAAAGTAAACGACTTTTTGGAAAAGTAACGACTTTTGGGAATTGTTACCGTTACCCGCAAATTTATGAGAGATAATATTAACAGGATTTATTTGAATTAAAAGGATTTATTTGATTTAACAAAAATTTATTAAATAAATCAATCAATCACATTATTTGCCAAATCCAAAGCCAAAGTAGTTCCCTTACTTTTCATATTCTCTCTTTTCTTTTCCCATTCACACTTGCTAAAATCCAACATATTATAATTATTTCATAAAAATTATTTAATTTTTTCTTGGTTCTTTAATACAGATGTGTGAAAAGTTGCATATTTTATCTCCTCTGGTGGAAGCTCGAGATTTTTTCTTCTTACGTTGTTGTAGACAATTTAATCCAAAAACATGGATTATGATGGATGTGACTTATGATCCATTCAATGAGATTCAAAGTGGTCGACATTCTTATTCTTGGACGTTTTCTTTTGGTTGTGCAATTCAAGATATGGGTAATGGCCAAAGTAAGGTATGAATCATTTCATCTCTCTATTAATATCATTATTTATATAAAAGGAAAATTATGTGCCTTAAGCTCCCTCTACACGCGAGGTCCAAATTACAAGGGTTTATTATTTGTATTCTTTTCTTGCACTTGTGCATTTGTTTCCACAACACAAACATGTAATATCTATATCACTATTCATATTAAACTTAGTTTTCCAAGAGTATGCTACAAGAGGTAAATACTTACCGATACCTATCTCATGATTACTATTGTTCTTATAATATGATATAAAATCAAACTTGTCGTTATTCTTAGTTTATCAAATTTTGGACCCTCATGTTATGTCGATAATTCATGCTTCAACTGATCAGCATTTCGACGTGCATCATGGGTTTTTTTAGTCTCCCCATATTAGTTCAGAAAATGATTTTTTGGTCCGTTTATAGCTTATAAAAATCTCCAACAAACTTATAAGCTATATTTTAGGATTGAGTTTGATTTAATAGCGATTTTAACATGTCTTGAGTCGTCAGACCTATCAATATTCTTCATGTAACAATGTGGAACTCCACTTAAATAGTGCAAAAATGCCCCCCTATCGACCAATGTTATTTTTTGTTAGCTTGAGTTCATATGTTAACTATTTATCATTAAACGTAGAGTAATCAAACACTTCTTTTGAGTCTTCCTCAATCACCCCAACCCTAGCGCCAAAAAGTCATCCAAATAGTGCAAGAGCGCTCACACGACCCATACTATGGTGTTCATGTACCATATTTTTGAACATTAACGAGTGAGGATTAATATTTGTATCCTCATATGTTCCTAATAAGACTTTTCATTATAATATCCACTTCTAGAAAAACACAAGTTTTCAACATACCTTCCTAAATATTTTCCAACAAGCTAATTATTTTGATTCCGTTTTCTTGAATCTTGCAGGTTACTTGGGTGGAACATGTTCAATTATATTAAAAAATTAAGTACATCGTATCTTTATAGACTTCTTGTGAGATCATCAAACATATGGAGCTAAAAGATTGATTGTTACACTTCAAAGGATGTCTGAGGGATTTAGTTTTTTCATGGGTGCAATATGCCCTACTAGGCATTATTTTAAAGGAGGTTCGGTTTTATATTCCTTTTTATTTAGTTACTATCTGTCATGACCCAAAAAGCGTCGTGAGTGGCACCCACATTTATCCTCCTATGTGAGCGAACCAACCAATCTAAGCCACAACATTTCAAACATAATAAATAGAAAACAATGCGGAAGACTTAAAACTCAGTAACAAAATCAATAATCCACTTCTAAATCTCAAAACATATCATTATCCCCAAAATCTGGAAGTCATCATCACAAGAACATCTATCCTCAAATTACTAATTCTAAGAGTATCTAGAAAGCTAGAATAACTAAAAAGCTAGTCCATGCCGGAACTTCAAGGCATCAAGACATGAAGAAGAAGATCCAGTCCAAACTAGAAGCGTTAGCTCACCCTTAAATCTGGTATAATGAAGACTGGCTAGAGTTGCGGTAGAGTTGAAGACGACAGTACGTTTGCTGCACTCCACAAAAACAAGAAAAGAAACATACAAGTAGGGGTCAGTACAAACACAAGTACTGAGTAGATATCATCGGCCAACTCAAAATAGAAAACAGTATATATCAGATAATATCATACATTCAACTACAATACTCAACGGGTAGCAACAACAGGTACTATATTCATTAATAAGTACGCCAAGTACACCCATGAGGACGCAAGCCTCCATACCATACTCATTTGGGAAATAGGTTCATTTAATTGAGTATATTAACATCTTTCAAGATTCATTATCTTTATTCGTCTTGTGTCGGTACGTGACACTCCAAACCCCTAATTCTACGTGTCGGTTCGTGACACCCGATCCCCTAATTCTACGTGTGGTTCGTGACACCCGATCCCCTAATTCTACGTGTCGGTTTGTGACACCCGATCCCTTAATTCTGCGTGTCGGTTCGTGACACCCGCTCTACTAATCTCATTCTATTAATTTATCAAGCCTTCTTTCATATCAAGGCATCATTAACCTTATTACTTTAGTTCATCAAGCCTTCTCTTATACCAAGGCATCATCGATCTCATTACTTTAGTTCACCAAGCCTTTTTTTATACCAAGGCATAATCATTAACAAGGTAAATTTAGGATTAGAGATTCAATTGACTCATCATGCTTATTCATCACAATTATATAATCACATCATGTAAGCACACAATTAAGCATATAGAAGGTTTTATAATACTACCCAACACATATCATTCGCTATTAAGAGTCTACTATGAATAGCATAAAAACCATAACCTACCTCCACCGAAGATTCGTGATCAAGCAAGCAATTTCCCAAAGCTTTGTTTTCCTCTTCGTTCCTCTCTCTCTCGATCGTTTCTCCCTCTTCTCTCTATTCTTTCTATTTTTCTTATTCAACCCTTTTTCTTTTACCCTAATTAGCATATATCCAAAACGCCCTAAAAACATTTAACAGAAATCCGACCCAGCCTGGGATTACGCAGTCTGTGACGGCCCGTCGTGCCTGTGACGGTCCGACCTGCTGCTTCCGTCACAAGGTTCAGAGACTCGATTTATTAAAGAGTCTGTGACGGCCCATCATGCCTGTGACGGTCTGTCCTGCCACTTCGTCACGAAGTTCAGAGAGTCGATTTCAGTACCCAAATTTCAGAATTCTAAGTGTTTTGGAACGAGACCCCCTCGACGGTCCGTCGTGCCCATGACGGTCCGTCGTGGGATCCGTCGACCAAGACAGTTTTTCCGGAGTAAAATCTACTGCTCAAAACGACTAAACAGGTCGTTATAATAGATACCAATTTACCCATTGTTCGTCCTCGAACGATCAAAAGAAGAAAAGCAAGAGCGAAAAAGAGTACTTGAATCTGTAAGCAGGTGTGGGTATCTTTCTTGCATATCTGCCTCCTTCTCCCAAGTGGCTTCTTCGACTGGTTGATTCTTCCATTGAACTTTGATGGATTCAATCTCCCTTGACCTCAGCTTGCGGACTTCTCAATCTAAAATAGCAACAGGCTCCTCCTCATAAGACAAATTCTCATCAAGAAGAACTGAATCCCAACGAATAATGTAGTTTCCATCCCCATGGTATCTTTTTAACATAGACACATGAAATACCGGATGCACTCCTGACAGTCCTGGGGGAAAGGCTAATTCATAGGCCACCTCCCCTACCCTCTTAAGTACTTCGAATGGTCCAATATACCTTGGGTTTAGATTACCTCTTTTCCCAAACTGCATCACCCCTTTCATGGGTGAAACCTTCAGCAAGACTTGCTCACCCTCCGTGAACTCCAAGTCTCTAACCTTTCGATCTACATATTCCTTTTGCCTGCTTTGAGCCTCTAAAAGCTTTTCTTGAATAGATTTCATTTTCTCTAATGAATCCCTCAAAAGACCAGTACCCCAAGGTCTAACCTCAAATGCATCAAACTAACAAATGGGAGACCTACATCTCCTCCCATACATTGCTTCGAAAGGAGCCATATCAATACTTGAGTGATAGCTATTATTGTATGAAAACTCCGCTAAGGGTAAGAAGTTATCCCAATGACCACAAAATTCTATCACACATGCACGAAGCATATCCTCCAACACTTGAATCGTTCGCTCAGACTGACCATCGGTCTGAGGGTGAAATGCAGTACTAAGGTCCAACCTAGTACCTAATTCAGCATGCAATGTTCTCCAAAACATAGAAGTAAACTGTGTACCTCTATCTGATATGATGGAGAGTGGAACTCCATGCAATCGAACGATTTCTGAGATATAGATTTTGGCTAACTTCGCTACATTGTAGGTCACCTTGACCGAAATGAAGTGAGCAGACTTAGTTAACCTATCAACGATTACCCAAATAGAGTCATACTTACTCATTGTCTTTTGAAGACCAACCACAAAGTCCATTGCAAATCTTTCCCACTTCCATTCAGGAATGGGCATTCTCTGAAGTGTTCCTCCGGGCCTCTGGTGTTCATACTTTACTTGCTGACAATTTGGACATTTGGTGACAAACTGCACAATGTCACGCTTCATCCTACTCCACCAAAAATGTTGCTTTAGGTCACGATACATCTTGGTTGCACCAGGATGTATAGAATACCTTGAGCTATGAGCCTCTGTCAGAATAGTGTGGATTAAATCATCGACGCGGGGTACACATACCCTTCCCTTAATCCTCAAAACACCTTCCTCATCGATCGTTGCTTCCTTAGCCTCTCCTCGCAACACCTTATCTCGGATCCGGATTAGTTTCTCATCAGTAAACTGTAATCTTGTCAAGAAAAGAAGATATTGCCTCCACACTGGCAAAAAATCCTCCCTTCTCATTTACTTCTAGCCTCATAAAGTTATTAGCCAGAGTCTGAACTTCTCTAGCCAATGGGTGTCTAGAAACTTGCAAGTGAGCTAGACTTCCCATGCTTCCTGCCCTTCTACTTAAGGCGTCTGCCACAACATTAGCCTTTCCCGGATGATACAAGATAGTGATGTCGTAGTCCTTCAGTAGTTCCATCCATCTCCTCTGTCTCAAGTTTAAATCTTTTTGGGTAAAAACATACTGTAGGCTACGATGATCCGTGTAGACTTCGCACTTAACCCCATATAAATAATGTCTCCATTGCTTTAATGCAAACACTATCGCAGCCAATTCCAAATCATGGGTCGGATAATTACGTTCATGCACCTTTAATTGCCTTGAATCATAAGCAATTACGTTCTTCTCTTGCATTAGCACTGCACCCAAACCCGAATAGGATGCATCACAATAGACAATGAAATTCTTACCATCCACTGGCAGGGTAAGGATTGGTGCAGTAGTCAACAAGGTCTTGAGTTTCTGAAAGCTTTCCTCACATTCGTCCGACCATACAAATGGAACATTCTGCTTAGTCAAGTTTGTCAATTGGAAAGCAATGGAAGAGAATCCCTTGACAAATCGACGGTAATAGCTAGCTAAACCAACAAAGCTCCTTATTTTTGACACATTAGTAGGTCTTACCCAATTCTTCACTGTGTCAATCATAGAAGGATCCACCATCACCCCATCCTTAGAAACCACATGCCCCAAGAAGGACACTGTATCTACACAAAACTCACACTTGGAGAATTTGGCCTAAAGCTTTTTCTCCCTCAACATTTCCAATACAATTCTCAAGTGCTCCTCATGTTCCTTCTTGCTCTTTGAGTATACCAATATATCATAAATAAATACGATCACAAAGTGATCCAGATATGGCTTAAAAATCCCATTCATCAAGCTCATGAAAGCAGCAGAGGCATTCGTAAGACCAAAAGACATCACTACAAATTCGTAATGCCCATACCTGGTCCGAAAAGCAGTCTTTGGCACATCCGTTGCCCGTATTTTCAATTGATGATAATCGAATCTCAAGTCAATCTTAGAGAAGACACAAGCACCCTGTAACTGATCGAACAAGTCATCAATGCGAGGAATGGGATACTTGTTCTTAATAGTTACCTTGTTCAACTGCCGGTAGTCTATGCACATCCGAAAACTCCCATCCTTCTTCTTCACAAATAACACCAGAGCACCCCAAGGAGATGCAGTTGGTCTAATGAAGACTTTGCTCAAAAACTCTTGAAGTTGGGCCTTTAACTCTCTTAACTCCGCGGGAGCCATTCTATTAGAGGGTATAGAAATGGGGCGAGTACCCGGTTCCAGATCGATGCAAAAATCAATATCTCTATCCGGTGGCATACCAGGAAGATCTGCAGGGAACAAATCCAGAAACTCACGAACTACCGAAACTGACTCAATTGAAGGTACTTGGGTAGTGTCATCCCTAAGATGTGCCAAGAAAGCTAAACACACCTTACTAACCATTCTCTTAGCGCGAAGAAAGGAGATGATACGAACCGGAGTGGAAGTGTAGTCGCCCTCCCACAATAACGGATCTGTCCCAGGCTTGGCTAACGTCAAAGTTTTAGCATTACAATCCAAGATCACAAAATTCGGAGAAAGCCAAGTCATACCCAGAATTACATCAAAATCAACCACTTCTAAGATAACCAAGTCCACATAAGTATTGCTCCCCACAAAAGTTACCAAACAAGACCTATATACTTTTTCAACTATCATAGACTCACCCACCGGAGTAGACACACGAATAGGTATGTCAAGCAATTCACAATGTAAATTAAGACCAGTAGCAAATGAGGAAGATACATATGAAAATGTGGAGCCGGGATCAAATAATACAGAAGCCATACAATCACAAACCAAAAGATTACCTGTGATAACAGCATCTGATGTCTCCGCTTCCGACCGCCCAGGAAAAGCGTAACAATGGGCCCTATCACTTGTTTGGCCGTTGCCCCTACCATGTTGCGCTGCAGTAGTTCCCATTTGTCCGTCACCCCATCCGTTTTGGTGACCACTATTACCTCGGCCACCACGTCCTCCAGAATAATGGCCTCTACCATGACCACCTCTACCTCTAGATATTGGGGGTCTATAACTGTTTTTTGGACAATTCCTCCTAATATGTCCAGTCTCCCCACATCCATAACACTCTCTGGAGTCAAGCATAGATCTCTTAGAGAAGTGTTGACCGGTCTGAGGTGGACCCCCAACTACAGTCTGTAGTGAAGACTGAATTGGTCAGACTGAGTAACCTCCTGAACCCTGTCCTCTAGAGTAAGAACCATTAAAATAACCTCGCTTTCGAAACCTTTTTTTATGTCGATGCCATGGTGACGTCATCTGGCTTCTCTCCTCCCACCTCTATCACGAAGTCTACCACTTCATGAAAGGATTTTGCCGCTGCCGCTACCTGTAAGGCTGAAATCCGCAATTCTGACCTCAACCCCTTCACAAAACGGCGAATCCGCTCTTGTGAACTGAAACAAAGTTGGGTGGCATACCTGGATAATGCATGAAACTTAGCCTCATATGCAGTAACCGACATCCTACCTTGCTCTATTCTCAAGAACTCATCTCTTTTCCTATCCCTCAAAGTCCGGGGGATATACTTCTCCATAAACAAGCTAGAGAATGATGCCCAAGTCATAGGTGGTGCCTCTGTTGGTTGACACTTAACATGTGACCGCCACCACATTTTGGCGTTTCCTTGAAACTGATAAGTCACAAACTCAACACCAAACCGTTCAACTATACCCATCTTGTGTAGTAGCTCATGACAGTCAACCAGAAAATCGTAGGCATCCTCAGATTCAGCACACTTGAAGACTGGAGGTTTCAATTTCAAGAACTTACTGAAAAGTTCATGCTGATCATTTGTCATTATAGGCCCTGTAGTCAGACGAGGAAACGTGCCTATTTCCAATGAGGCATCCATGCGGGGAGCCACAGTAGCTGCATGTTGTACCTCCGGAACTGGAGGTGTTGGTGCAGAAAACACTGAATGAATCTGGCCCTGATCAGATAACCTGCTAAGATATGCAAGAACCTGATTGATCATCTCTGGGGTAGGTTGGGGTGGTAATTCCTCATTCTGCACTTGTTCATTCTCCCCATCCTCACCCTCTCTTACCACTTCCTCAGTTAGTGGAGGAGTCACCGCCCTAGTACCAGATGGGCTAGGTGCTCGTCCTCTTCCTCTAGAGGGCGTCCTCCCACGACCTCTTCCACGGCCTCTTGTCACTACTCCTCTTCGAGTTACAGCCCCAGTGGCTGGCTCAGACGCTTTTTGTCTTGCCGATGTTGGTGTTGGCGCAATCGTTGCTCTAGTTCTAACCATCTTCGAAATAGAGTGAAGATGGTCAGATACCAATTTGTATCACGTAGATACCAATTGGGTCCAAGTAATAGCACGAAAGAAAGAAAGAATGGAATTTTCCTAAAGTCTTATAGCCTCTCAAAGAAAAGAAAAGGCGTCCCCCTACCGTTCCTTAAGACTCTACTAGACTCGTTCTTGTGTGATGAGACCAACGAACCTAATGCTCTGATACCAAGTTTGTCACGACCCAAAAAGCATCGTGAGTGGCACCCACATTTATCCTCTAATGTGAGCGAACCAACCAATCTAAACCCCAACGTTTCAAACATAATAAATAGAAAACAATGCGGAAGACTTAAAACTCATTAAAAAAAATCAATAATCAACTTCTAAATCTCAAAACTTATCATTATCCCCAAAATCTGGAAGTCATCATCACAAGAACATCTATCCTCAAATTACTAATTCTATGAGTATCTAGAAAGCTAGAATAACTAAAAAGCTAGTCCATGCCGGAACTTCAAGGCATCAAGACATGAAGAAGAAGATCCAGTCCAAGCTAGAAGCATTAGCTCACCCTGAAATCCAGTATAATGAAGACTGGCTAGAGTTGCGGTTGAGTTGAAGACGACGTTACGCTTGCTGCACTCCACAATAACAAGGAAAGACACATACAAGTAGGGGTCAGTACAAACACAAGTACTGAGTAGATATCATCGGCAAACTAAAAATAGAAAACAATATATATCAGATAATATCATACATTCAACTACAATACTCAACGGGTAGCAACAACAAGTACTATAATCATTAATAAGTACGCCAAGTACACCCATGGGGACGCAAGCCTCCATACCATACTCATTTGGGAAATAGGTTCATTAAATTGAGTATATTAACATATTTTAAGATTCATTATCTTTATTCCTCTTGTGTCGGTACGTGACACTCTGATCCCCTAATTCTACGTGTCGGTTCGTGACACCCGATCCCCTAATTCTACGTGTCAGTTTGTGACACCCGATTCCCTAATTCTACGTGTCGGTTCGTGACACCCGATCCTTTAATTCTATGTGTCGGTTCGTGACACCTGATCCCCTAATTCAGCGTGTTGGTTCGTGACACCCGATCCCTTAATTCTACGTATCGGTTCGTAACACCCGCTCCACTAATCTCATTATATCAATTCATCAAGCCTTCTTTTATACCAAGGCATCATCAACCTCATTACTTTAGTTCATCAAGCCTTCTCTTATACCAAGGCATCATCGACCTCATTACTTTAGTTCATCAAGCCTTCTTTTATACCAAGGCATCATCATTAACAAGGTAAATTTAGGATTAGATTCAATAGACTCATCATGCTTATTCATCACAATTATATAATCACATCATGTAAGCACACAATTAAGCATATAGAAGGTTTTATTATACTACCCAACACATATCATTCGCTATTAAGAGTCTACTACGAATAGCATAAAAACCATAACCTACCTCCAACGAAGATTCGTGATCAAGCAAGCAATTTCCCAAAGCTTTGTTTTCCTCATTGTTCCTCTCTCTCTCGATCGTTTCTCCCTCTTCTCTCTATTCTTTCTATTTTTCTTATTCAACCCTTTTTCTTTTACCCTAATTACCATATAATTAAGTATAAAGGATGACAAAAGTAACCCACTAATGAATCACAGGTTATCTCCTTTAACCCTAAAGAAATTGGATTATTAATATTCAACCACTAACTTTATAATTATAAGCAAGAATAGTCCAAAACGCCCCTAAAAACATTTAACAGAAATCCGACCCAGCCTAGGATTACGCAGTCTGTGACGGCCCGTCGTGCTTGCGACGGTCCGTCCTGCTGCTTCCGTCACAAGGTTCAGAGACTCGATTTATTAAAGAGTCTGTGACGGCCCGTCATGCCTGTGACGGTCCGTCCTGCCACTTCATCACGAAGTTCAGAGAGTCGATTTCAGTACCCAAATTTCAGAATTCTAAGTGTTTTGGAACGAGACCCCCTCGACGGTCCGTCGTGCCCATGACGGTCTGTCGTGGGATCCATCGACTAAGACAGTTTTTCCGGAATAAAATCTGCTGCTCAAAACGACTAAACAGGTCGTTACACTATCTTTTAAGATTTTAATATATAATGTAAGATAAGGATGTATTGCAAATCTTTAATCACTTCAAGGCGGTTTTCATTAAAAATATAAAACGTTTTATAAATATAAAACCCTCTTTAAAGGTATGTTTCACAATATATATATATATATATATATATATATATATATATATATATATATATATAAACTACATAGTCGAGTAAAGATATGTTTTTCTTTTCTGAAATGGCCTTGAACTTGACCAATTCTGTTATTTTTAGGGGAAGTCATTTTTCTTTATAATTTTCCCAATGTTTAATTGAAACATGTCATTTTCAAAGTTTTATTTTTTCCTTTAGGGGGTGTGTTTTGTATTATTTGAATTAATTTTTTTAAAAAAAGTCTTATTTTGATTTTTATTGACTTCTCTGAAAATAACTTTTAGGGAAAATGTTTTCCAACCGAAGGCGAAAGAACAATATTGTATTTCTCATTGTTTAAGAAAAATCATTTTCCTTGACAATCATCTAAACTTTGAACATTATATTGACACATTAACGAAACTCCAGCATCACTTTCCCTTTAACATGTAAATATCTCATCATACTTCCTCGTCCGTTAATATTTTTTGTCAATCTTCAATAGAAGTTTTTTTTAGAAAAATGTATCTACTCTCAAACCAAATACTGAAAATAAAAAAAGGATTCCTAAAATAGATTATTCTTCAAAAAACAAAAAACACGCCCTTACTTTGTTTGCCTTAGTATTGTGAATTTTGCTTTCCAAATATTTTATCTTCCGATTTTAGTATTACATGTTGTCTCTTTGGTTCCAATTATATCATACTATTTATTTTACATATATGAATTTTTATATATTTTATTTCATCGAAAAACAACATTTCTACCTTTTCAGGGAAGGGATACCCTTCTCAAAACTCACTTGTGGAATTGCACATGATACATATGTTGTTTTAATATTTATATTTTATTTTTATTTTCAATGCTTAATTATCTAAAAGGGATGAAAAAGACAATACATATATCTCAAAGGATCGTGAAGAACTTTGTTGAAATCCTAAGCATTACAAACAACTTAGATTGTCCAACTTCATCACGGCTCGTGGAGATAGAATTTCAATAAGAAAACAAAAAGAATTATCCTGTTTTATTCGGAAAAATAATTTATTTAGTTTTAGATTTGTTTTAGAGTTGCTACTTATTTTTTTAAAGAAAAATCAACAAAACATAGTTTTTCAAAGATTTAAACAGAAAATCGATTGAAAATGTCTAAAAGGTGTTCGGGGATTCTTATTTATATTTTAGGAAGGTTTTTAAGGCACCTGAAATATCCGTTAATACAATTTTCTAATAACTAACCTTGTTTGGTTAAAATGTCTAACTTAAATTTTGTAAATTTATTTATAATCTGTTAAAAATGAAGTATTAACCTATTATCTTAGTGATGTTGTTTAACTTGTGAAATTTTATTTACTAGTACGTTTAAAGTCTATTTGAAAGCGATCAATTTAATTTAAACAGTTAAACATGATGGCGTCTTATGGGGATTTTGAACTACAACCTTAAGACTTACGGTAATAAACAAGCAAATAAGTGATAAAGTAAAAGAGGGAGGGAAGAAGAGTTGGGTCTAAATTCGATTTTTGTCCGCTTTGGCCGATATTTGCATGCATTTTTGTTTTGGGCCTTAGCCCCATATGATTTTTACCTGTCCTAAACTAAACAAAATAATAAAAAAATAGATAAAGAAAAGCGACATCGGGCTTACGCCAAAAATAAGAAAATACAAGTTCTGAAAATATATTTGAGCCTTTTACCCCAATCTATTTGACTTTCTTTAATTTTTAATGCTATTTTGGCTTCAAAAATCTGTCCGCTGAATTTTAGGACCGATTGACTCGGATGAAAGTAGTTTTGGGGCCTTCCCAACCCCTTTGAAAATGCAAGGTAGAATCCATGAGCACTTAGACGAATTTCACATGCGGTAAAACAAATAAAAAAAATTACTATCAAGTTTTAAGAACTAAAGACCAGAACAGTAAATCCTGTAGACATTTTATACAATAGCAGATCCAGTGCACACTTTAAAGGAGCACACACAAGATAGTTTCAAAAAAAAGGTGGTAAATAGAAAGAAAAAGGAAATAGGATAAAATTGCAGCTGGCTTTTAGCCCATAAATCAAGATTACTAGGAAGGTTACTATAAAAATACAGACAACAAATTAACCAAATGTTGACTTATCACTTGAGTAATACCCATTAACAACTCTTTTATTATCAAATGTAAGCCCCAAATAGAAGGGAAAAAAAATATAACAAAATCTTTTATGCTGAGGAAGAGGGGAACAAATTGTACCACACTAAAATGAAGTTAAATGCTACGACATGCACATATTACCATGACAAAGCAGCAAAACAAAATATGGTAGACGAGAAAGGGACAAACTATGTTTTTATTTACTTGTTTATATGTTTATGTGTATATATATATATATATATATATATTATATATATATATATATATATATATATATATATATATATATATATATATATCTTGTGTTCATAGGATGAAATAAAAGAGGCATAACTATGCTTCAACACTCAGCCACAGATCAAAGACTACCATGATAAGCCAAACAAACAAAACAGAAAATCCAAAAGTCGGATGGCAATACTCTAAACAGATGATAGAACATTGTAAAATAGACGAGTAGGCAGAAAATGAGACTTAACATAGACAAAACGGATGATCACTAAATGAAATAAAGGGAAAGACAAAGGGAGATATGAATGAATGAAAAAAACACAAAACCAACTAGTTCTAAACAAGCCTGTTACCACGCTAAACCAACATGAATACCATCACGAAAAGATTTCACACCATATATATTGTCTCATTTGGTAATAAGAAGACGAAATCAAACAAGAGAAAATTTTTCATAACTAAACAAACAGAAGACGAGAATAATCACAGCGAATCGAACCCGTGTAACAATGGGACCACAACATTGAGAATAAATCCATAAAACTTTAACCTTGCACCCAACTCGATGAACAACTAAAAATATATATCATATAAAAAATTATAAACTAAGGAGCAAAAAACAGTCAGGCAAACACTAAGCAAAAAAAAACAAAGCTTTTCAAACACGGAAGTATCATTTCGAGACAAGAGAGAATGCAAAAAACAAATGTTATAAAGAAGACGACCCTACCTTTTCCGGGCAGCAAAATGAGACAGCACGAGCAGAAAAAGGACTTTCACGAAGCCAATACTAGAATATGAACAATAATCAAGGTATTGAGGAAGAGAAATGAACCCAACACCAAAACTAAGTCCCTCCTCTATTTCGAACGTGTCTAGTATGTATATTTTTTACTTTGTTCTTGTTTAAGTATGTTATAGGTATTCTTTCTCAAAGAAAAATTCCAAACTTTCCCAACCAAAGTCTTCCAACATTTATTTCAACAAATAATGTCTCTCACAAGTAAGTTTTCCAACATGTTTTTCAACAAATAAAGTCTCTCACAAGTTTCTCCAAAATTCCTCTCTCAGTGAAAAATTTCTTCCCCCTTTTCAATGAAAAAAAATAAAAATTAGTTTATACAGCCAAGAATAAGGGCAACAGATTCTTTTTCGAGGGGAAAAAGGTGAAAGTGTTGGATAAGAACAAAGACCCAATCTCTAATTAAAAATTAAAAAAACCTTTCACCAAATTAGGATGACCAACTTTTCTGAAGCTTTCAACTCGTTCCCAAAGAAGAAAGGGGAGCGAACGATATAGATCGATCAATTAGTCCTTGGCCCCGACGAGGCCTCATCTCATGCAGGTAGGATAATTCGTGTGTTGCTTCTGCGCTGCTGGAATTGTACTGTTGTTGACGGAGTTCCTTCTTTCTGTGAACGTTTTAGATGCTACTATGTTGATGATGTTTGGGTTCTCTTTGGGTGTAAAAAATTGGGCCGGGTCGCAATTTTGGTTCGCAGGCCGAGAAAAAAAAACATGCATGGTTTTTTTGATGAATTGTTATTGAAAAAGAAATTTGGGTCGGGTGGAGGGAATAATGGGCTGGGTAAGGTTATATGATTTGGGCTGGCGAGTAAAAGTTAAAGGAATCCCATGTTGTAAGATATAAATTACATTATATCCTAACAAATTTACATTTTACAAAAATCCCTTAAAAAGGTAGGCGTTTGATACTTAGCTACAAAACTGATACAGTATAATTGATATAGGGTAAAAAATTTTATTTTTTAGCGTTAAAAGGAAAAAAAATCTATAATAAAACTTTGTAATTTAATTAGCTTAATTTAAGAGTCACTGAAACTAAACAATCCCTATCTTAATAGGTAATCTACTTAGACCTTTCAAAATTCTAAATTAAAAGTTTTATCTTATACATTGAATAACAATTTGTGAACATCCATCGATTGAGAAAAATTGAAAAATACAATGAAGTGAAATATGAAAGTTACAAAAGTTAAGGAATGATAGTTGGTCAATCAGTTTCGTTTTTGAATCTCAAAGCAACAATTTCAGACGAGTTGGATATCGATGTATGAAGGAAAAATAATGAAATTCATTACATCATAGATGTTAACTCGTCTCCGCTCAAAATTACAAATGACATGGGCGTTAAACTATATTTAGAAGTGAAAAAAAGTAAGTCGAGATTCGCAATGTACCCATTAAGCATTGACACGAGTAAAAAGATTGTTGATGATATACATAATAGGGACAAAACTTGTATGCAAATAGATGAGGTGTTTGCTTTAGTTGAAGATGGATTAAAGAATCTACCACATCATGATTGATCTTGGAACATGAAACAATAACAAGATCAACTGGGCACATAAAGATAAAGATGAGTTCATTGATATTGCTAAGACAATGTACAAAAGATTACTCTACCAAATATTATTATCGAGTGTATGTTTATATTGTATTATTGTTTGTAAGATATGCTTCTCCCAGTTCATCGAAGATCCTTTCGATTTTGATTCAAAATAATTTAAAATTTTGAGATACAAAATTCTTCTCCTAGTTCATTGATGATCTTTTAATTTTGATTCAAAATTATCAAAAAGATTTAGCAGATACATCATAAATATATTTGCTACTTAGAAATTTTATTATTTATGTATGTTGTTTAAATTGATAAGTATTGTATTCATACTAGATACATTAAATAGTTAATTGTTGCCCATGAGATGTAAGATTTGAGATCGATAAATTACTGTGTGGTAATTGCGATATAATTGATATATTTAGAATAAATTTTAATATGTATCATATCTAAAAAAAAAAACTAGTGCATGATACACTATTATTTTTACTATGTCATTTAAATTGTTAAATATTGTATTTATACTCGATACATTAAATAAGTAGTTGTTGCTAATACGAGCAGTGGCGTAGCCACATATTAACAAGGGTGTCCAATTGGACAACCATCGTCGAAAAAAAATAGCATATATACAAGTAAAATGATATACAAAATAATTATATAATCTATTTTGGACACCCTTAACAAAACAAGTTGCTATTTTTGGACACCCTGTAAGAAATTTCTTACTCCGCCACTGCATAAGATGTTAGATTTGAGATTGAGACATTATCATGTGGTAGTTGTTATGTAATTGATACATTTAGTATAAATTTGAATTTGCACATCATATCTACAAAAATTAGTGCATGATACATTACTATTTATCTATCTCATTTAAATTGATAAGTACTGTATTGTTACGGGATACATTAAACATGTAATTGTTGCTCATAAGTTATTTGCCCTGAGATCAATACTGCCCCACCCCGAGCTACCCCCGAGCGCGGAGAAAAAACCTAGACCACAAGTGATCCCAAGATAACCCTACTGGCATACCCATATGCTAAAACTAAAGATAATAAACCAATGTGAAAGCTAAATCATAATTTATAATAAAAATATGAGGAATACCCATATGCTAAAACTGATATATATATGAAAACTGATGAGATTAATACAAGGAAGTTACTAACTCAAGACTAAGCTGAAACTAACTATATCTGAAATAAGCCTCTAACTGGACTAGAAATATTTGTACAAGCCTCAGCTATAAATCTAGAAAAAAATGAAACTAAATGACTAAATACTAGAAAGAAACTCATGACTATTGTCCTCGGAGAATAAGGACTAACCACTGAATCTACTGAACTAAAGATTAGATATCGATCTATGCGTAATCTGGATGCTGAAAACCTGAACCTACATCACGAGAAGATGTTGCACATGTATACGTCAGTACTTGAAAGATACTGAGCATGTAGGATAGAATAAAACTGAAATAAAACATAACTTAACAATCAAAAAAGCAAGTATAAAAATCTTAACATGCTCTAGATTATTAATTCTAAGATAAATGAATGCAATGAACAATTATAACTTGTTGAAACTGAATGCTGAATATACTGATAAATGGTCAATGCAAGAGAGTCTTACTGAACTGTGGGAGCTACTAATAACCGGTAACAAAACCACATGAGCTAAATGTGAAGTCTGATGTATCTCCCCAACAAGAGGACCAAATATACCCTGCCAAAGTTATAAAGACATGCTGGCGTGATCACTAAATCTATTTCCCACAAAGGGGAATTACAACATACTTGGATAGTATATCTAGGACTAATTGGGTACGTTGAACACTACTCCAACTCGGTATTATGCTACTTTCATGGATTTATATAGTTAACTTATAATGTCTGAATTTTCTATAAATACTGGATAGCTCAATACTGAACATGTAAACTATGCATGCAACAATTAATCTGCTAATTATGCATTTATAACTAAGGCATGTATATCTTAAGTAACTCAAATATCTGACCTAGCATGTGTAATTCATGAACTAAAGAAATGCATACCTAGGGTTCGGAAATTAATGCAATAAACGGAATAATAATATGATAATTTGATTTGGAACATATAACAAATAAGTTCATGAAGTTCTTTTGATGTTCGAGAAACCTAAGATCAAATCATGATATGGTAATAAAGAATCTGATTGAAAACTAGGGACCCAATAGGTCAAATGAACCAACTAGATAAATCCGACATGCTTGGTGATGAAATCCATGAAAAAATACTTAGTTTTTTGGGCTGGAACATATGGTGTTCTTCTATTATGGTTCTTGCCTTTTCCTCCTCTCTTGCTTCTAATTTGCTAAGTTTTGATTTAATGATTAGAATTAGATATATTTTAATTATGTTTCAAGGCATAAACAGACTAAAATATGATGATTTAGGGTGAATATGATGTATATTAGGATTTAAACGGAGAGGGAAAGCTCCAAAAGACCCCTAGGAAAGTTGCTGTCGGACCAACCTATGGCCAGAACAGACGGTCGATAGGTTGATCCACGCCCCGTCGGTTGGTCCGTCGGTTGGGAATATTAGACAGCCCTTTACTAAAATGGGCATAAAATTTTTCTCATAGGTTGGATTTTTGCAAGATTGGTATAAATGAAAAGATAATTAAATTATCTAACTGTGGGTAGGTCATGGGACACCTAATTCAATTTGTGAAGAGTTATGGCCATTTAAACTTGACTCTACTGCATTTCCACTTAACTCTATGCCAATTCCCACCTACGGACCATAGGTCCACCTACGGACACTTTTGTTCATCTGTGACTCTTGTCAAAGAGTGGGTGAGGGGAAGGGTTCTCGATCGACGTTCATGGACTACGAACCGTAGTCTGACCTACGAACCGTTAGTTTATCAGTGTATAGTGTGGTGGCAGTCACGTCATTTCCACCTGCGGATTTCTCTTAAAAACTAATTTTTGGTCTTTTTTGGCTACGAGTTGAGACATTATCTCCCCCTTGGGAACATTCATACTCAAACGATGACTAAACTATCTGAAATAGAGGGAGAGATCTACAAACCCTACTACTAAACACTAAGAACTGTGTTTCTGACTGAATTGAGTTCTGAGAACATGCAAATACGCTGAAAATGCAAGTACAAACTGAGGGAACACGATTCGAATACAAAATTTACGCTTGAATGACTGGAAACCTTAAGAAGAATTATTACCTCAAGCTGGAGTTGAATCAGAAGGAAACAGGTGAGGATACTTGGCCTTCATGGCTGCTTCTACTTCCCAACTAGCTCTCTTTACGGACTTACTCCTATACAAAACCTTGAATTGAAGCGGCTTCTTTGTTTCTCAACCTTCTGACCTGACGGTAAAAAATCTCAACTGGTACATCCTCATAAAAAATACTATCTTTTACTGCCATACCCTCCAATGTAACTATAGAGGCTGGATCTCCTCCACACTTCTTCAAGAGTGAGATGTGGAAGACCAGATGCACTTCTTCTAATTCTGCTGGAAACTCTAACTCATATGCCACCTTTTCAACCGTTTTCAAGATCTTATAAGGGCCTGCATATCTAGGAGTGATCTTCCCTTTCTTTCCAAATCTCATAACCCCTTTCATAGGTTATACTTTCAGAAAAACCCAATCATCAACTTGGAACTCTAGTTTCCTTCTCCTTATATCTTCATAAGATTTCTCACGACTTTGGGTTGTCTTAAGTCTATATCTAATGAGTTCCACTTTCTCCATAGCATAAAGGACTGAATCTGTCCCTATCAAAGTTACTTCGCCTAATTCAAACCAACCAACAGGAGATCTACATCTACGCTCATATAAAGCCTCATAATGGGTCGTTTGAATGCTGGAATAGCAGATATTATTGTAGGAGAACTCAATGAGTAAAAGGTGATTATCCCAACTACCTTTGAAATCGATAACACAAGCTCTCAACATATCCTCTAGTGTTTGAATGGTACGCTCTACCTTCCCATCCGTTTTTGAATGAAATGTTGTACTATGGTTAACTTGAGTACCAAGACCTTTTTGTAATGACTTCTAGAAATGAGAGGTAATTTGAGGACCTCTATCTGTGATAATAGACAACGTAACCAATTGCAACCACACAATTTTATTTATTTAAAGATTGGTACAGTCTTCCGCCGTAGTCTTGACCGATAAAAAGCAAGAAGACTTAGTCATCCTATCAACTATCACTCGAATTGAATCATGCCGTCTGCGAGTACGAGGTAACCCTGTGATGAAATACATATTGATCATATCCCACTTCCAAGTAGGAATATAGATCTCTTGAGTCATACCTCTTGGTTTCTGATGTTCTACCTTGACTTGATGTCAATAGGGGCACTTACTCACAAAATTTTCTATATCCCTCTTCATGTCATTCCACTAATAGACTTCCCACAGATCGCGGTACATCTTAATGGAACCTGGATGGATAAAATACCTAGAGTTATGGGTTTCTGCAAGATTATGTTGTCTTAACTTGTCCACATTAGGAACACACAATCTACCCTTGTAGCGAAAAAAACCATCTCCCCCTTGGCACAAAACCATCCTTGTCATATTATGGACTTCACCCTTAAGTTCAAGCAAGATTGGATCAATTTCTTGCTTTTCCTTAACCCTCACTACCAAAGATGATTCTTCCCCATTCTGAACTGTTACACCATTGTCTTATATGCTCACAAGGCGAACTCCTAAGCGAGCAAGTCTGTGAACATCCTTCACTAGCTCTTTCTTTTCTTCCTCAACAAGGGCTACACTTCTAATAGATAATCTACTAAGGGCATCTGCTACTACATTTGCCTTACTGGGTTATAATGCACACTCATATCAAAATCCTTAAGGAATTCAAGCCATCTTCTCTAGTGAAGATTTAACTCTTTCTGGGTGAACACATACTGAAGGCTCTTAGGGTCATTGAACACATCTACGTGAACACCATACAGGTAGTGTCTTCAGATCTTGAGTGCAAACACCATTGCTGCAAGCTCGAGGTCATTAGTTGGATAGTTCATCTCATGAACCTTAAGTTGTCTAGAGGCATAAGCTATCACCTTACGTGGCTGCATCAATACACAACCTAGGAAAACTCTGGATGCATTATAATAGATCACATAACCATCTACACCCTCTGGTAGAGTCAAGACATGAGCTATAGTGAATCTTGTTTACAATTCTGCAAAGCTTTTCTCACAATCATTTGACCATTTAAACTTGATCATCTTCTAAGTTAACCTAGTCAATGGTGAGGCTATATAGGAGAATCATTCCACGAACCTTCTATAATACCCCACTAGACCAAAGAAACTTCTGATATTTGCAGTAGAGGTAGGTTTGGGCCATTGTTTCACTGCTTCTATCTTTTGTGAATCCACTCAGATCCATTCGCTAGATACAATGTGTCAAAGGAAAGCAATAGATTGCAACCAGAACTCATATTTGCTGAACTTTGCGAATAATTGGCAATCCATAAGAGTCTATAAAACAATTCTCAAATTACTCGAATGTTCTTCCTCATTCCTAGAGTAAATGAGAGTATCACTAATGAAGACGATAAAGAACAAGTTCCAGTACTGTTTTTATAAATGAGGGTATCATTAATGACGACGATAAAGAACAAGTTCAAGTACTGTTTCAACACTTTGTTCATCAAATCCATGAAAGCTGCAGGAGCATTGGTTAGTCCAAATGACATAACTAAAAATTCATAATGAACATACCGAGTTCTGAAGGCTGTTTTTGAAATGTCACTATCTCTGACTTTGAGCTGATGATAACCCAATCTGAGGTATATCTTTGAGAAATGGCTAGCACCCTGAAGTTGGTCAAACAAGTTATCGATCCTGTTGAAGGGATACTTATTCTTGATTTTGGCCTTATTAACCTGTCTATAGTCAATGCACATTTTTTTAGAACCATATTTCTTCTTTACGAACAAAAGTGGTGTACCCCATGGTGAAATACTAAGTCTGGTGAAACCCTTATCTAGAAGGTCTTTCAACTGCTCTTTCAATTCCTTAAGATCTGCTGGAGCCATTATGTAAGGAAGAATATAAATAGGCTAGGTATCTTGAAGGAGACAAATTCCAAAGTCGATTTACCTTTCGAGAGGGAGCCTGGGAAGATCTTCTGGAAATACTTCTGGAAATTCACAGATTACTGGAACTGACTAAAGATCTAGGGTTTCAAGGATAGAATCTTTAACCCAGACTAGATGATAGAGATATCCCTTAGATATTATCTTTCTGGCCTTAAGGTAAGAAATAAATCGACCCATAGGTGCTAAGCTAGTACCCTTTCATTCTAAGATTTGTTCGTCTGGAAAGTGAAAACTATCAATCCTAGTTCTAAAATTGACTGATGCGTAACATGAGTGTAATCAATTCATGCCTAGAATTACATCGAAGTCTACCATTTCTTACTCTACTAGATCTGCTGAGGTGACTTTTTTAGAGACTGTGACATGGCAATTTTTGTATATCCATCTAGCTATAACTGGATCACCGATTGGAGTAGAGACTTAGAAAGGTTCTGAGAGAGTTTCTGTACTGACCCTGAATTGGACTTCTATACTGAGTTACAAAAGAGAAAGTGATGTTTGTTGACTTTCAACTGAATGAACCATATGTGAGTCACATCCTTGAGTTGGTAGTATTCAAATCTCACGTATCACTACCAGTTACTGACATCACACCAAATATTTTCTTGACCTAATCAATGATCTTTGTGGGTCCTTACAAACTTGCGACCCTAAAAACATAGGAGGATTCATCTTAATAAAGTCACAAACTCTCGCTGCCACTAATCGTATATTTCTATTAGTAGGACTAGAACCTGCTGATTGTTCTTATTGGTCATACTCTTAGCCAAAAGCTGCATTGGCGTTCTAAAACTCTGCATTTGAACTTCCTTATCTGGTACTAGAGGAATTGCGCTAGCATTGTGTGCGTTAGCATTCCATGCGTAAGATCTACGACAAGGCATGATCTTAAGCGCTCAACGTCGAGTTACAATGGAATTAAGTCATACCTTACACACTATAGGAATAACAAGAAAGTGATGTTTTTCCTAAAAAAAACACTTTGCAGCCTCCCTATCATTAGATTTAGTGCACTTAAGACCCATGAAAAGGACTCTACATATTGCGGCTTTTCAGACATCCTAGGACACTTAAACCTAGTGCCCTGCTACCGAGTTTTTTCATTCCCCAAACTACCCCAAAGACGGGGACATGGAACCTAGGACTACAAGTGATCCCAGGATAATCCTGCCGGCATGATAATAAGTATGCAAAAGAAAATAAAATGATGTTAAAGCTAAATCATAATTTATAATGAAAAGATGGGGAATACTCATATTTTAAAACTGATATATATTAAAACGAATTAGTTTAATTCAATGAAGTTACTAATTCAATACTAAGCTGAAACTATCTTTGCCTGAAATAAGCCTCTAACTGGACTACAAATACTGTGACAAGCCCAAGCTAAATTTGCAAAAAGCTGTAACTAAATGACTACATACTGAAAAGAAACTCATGACTATTGTCCTCAGAGAATGAGAACTCACCACTGAATCTGCTGAACTAAAGATCGAAAATCGATCTATGCGTGATCTGGATGCTGAGAACCTTAACCTACATCATTAGAAGATGTAGCGCACGTATGCGGTAGTACTTGAAAGGTACTGAACATGTAGGATAGAATTATGCTGAAATAAAACATAACTGAACAAGTACAAAAGCAAGTATAAAAATATGAACATGATATAGATTATGAATGCCGAGAAAAACGAATGTAGTGACCAATTTATAACAGGTTGAAACTGAATGTTGAGCATATTGATAAATGGTCAATGTAAGAGAGTCTAACTTAACTGTAGGAGCTACTAATAAGCAATAATAAAACGACATGAGCTAAATGTGTAGCCTGATGTATACGCCCCATCGAGAGGACCCAATATACCCTTCCAAAGGTATAAAGGCATGCTGGCGTGATCACAAAACTGATTGCTCACAGAGGGGTCTTACAACCTACTTGGCTAGTAGTGTAGGACTAATTGGGCATGTTGAACCCTAGTCCAACTCGGTATTATTATGCTCCCATTGATTTATATCGTTGACTTATAATATCTGAATTTTCGATAAATACTATATTGATCAAATTGAATATGCAAACTAAGAATGCAACAATTAATCTGTTAATAATGCATTTATAACCGATGCATGTGTATCTGAAGTAAGTAAATATCTGACATAACATGTGTAATTCAAGAACTAAAGAAAAAGATAGCTAGGAATCTGAAATTCATGCAATAAATTAAATAATAATATGATAATCTTATTCAGAACACATAACCAATAAGTTCATGAAGTTCCGCTGAAGTTGGAGAAACCTAAGGTCTAGTCATGATATGGGAATCAATAGTCTGATTGAAAACTAGGGACTCAATGGGTAAAATGAACGCACTAGTGATATCCCACCTACCTGGTGATGAAATCCTTGAAAAAATACTTAGTTTTTGGGGCTGGAACTTGTGGCGATCTTGTACAAGGTTTGTTGAGCTTTTCCTTATCTCTTTCTTCTAATTTTCTACGTTTTGATTAATGATTTGACTTATATATGTTGAAATTATGTTTATAGGAATAAATTGACTAAAATATGACGATTTAGTGTCAAAATGACGTATATTAGGATTTAAATGGATTGGAAAAGGTCAAAAAGACCTCTGGGAATGTTGTTGTCGGACAAACCTACGAACATGATAGACGGTCTGTAGGTGGATCCACGCTCTATCTTTTAGTTCTTTAGTTGGACCTGTTCGACATGCCTTTATTAAGACAGGCTTAAATGTTTTCGCAAAGGTCGGAATTTAGCAAGGTCGGTGGCTATAGAAAACTTATTCAATTATCTATCTATGGGTAGGTCATAGGACACCTAATTAATTTTGTGCTAAGAGTTATGACTATTTGAAGTTGACCTAACTGTATTCCCCCTTAACTTTCTGCTAATTCCCCCCTATGGTCAAACCTATGGACCGTAGGTCAACCTACGTACCATGCTGCTCATCCGTGGCTCTTGTCAAAGAGTGGGTGAAGGGGGGTCTAGATCGACGGTCATGGACTACGAACCGTAGTCCGACTCACAGACTGTAAGTCCGTCCGTCGACCAACACCTAACCAATTTTCCTCAGGTGAGATTTTTGGGGTTTTTTGATCCTATCGACGATTGTGCAAGACGGACCATGGGTTAGTCTACAGTATGTCGACAGTCAAGTCAGTTGCACGTGCAGATTTTTCTGAAAAACTGATTTTTGGTTTGTTAGGACTACGGGTTGTTACAGATACATGTAGTATAAATTAGTGTTTATGAATCATGTCCATATAATTCGACGCAGCTATGTATCATACACAAAAAAATGAATATGAGATATACTTAGTATAAAATCTGAATTTACATATCATGCCTGATAAATTAGTTCAGGATATATTACTATTTATGTTTCTTAATTTATATGAGTAATGCAATACTTTATCGAAAGATACATTATGCATTATATATTACTATTTATGTGTCTTCATTCATTGTTGATTCTTTAAGATATTGAAGGCCTTGATCTGGTTTATCATCTTAGAGAAGCAACATGTAGTATAAGTCAAGATACATTACATTGTTAAAGCATCATATACAAACAAATTTTGAAGTATCAAATATCTGATAATGTATCATAATACTAAATTTTCTGATCATACTACTATATGTATATGTTCACTTGCTTCTGTATTAACATGAATATTTTCATATGTGGGTTGGAGTTCTGAATATTTCTCGATTTCGTGTTGATTTTTTATAGTATCATGAATATTTTCATCTGTCGGCTAGACTTCTGAAACATTCGTCATTTTTTATTCTTAAAAGTATCATCAATTTGTATTCGTAATTTTTAAACAAACAACCATTAACACACTAACACACACACACATTTAATTATATTCAATAAAATATGTATGAGATATATAATGAACTATAAACACTATTATCTATAATATATCTCTGCACTCATGGATCTGATCTTCAATCTCAACAACAAATACAATCGTTTTCCAATAATAATGTGCTAAATCCTTTAATGTATATGTAATTGAAGACATAACCTTGTCCATCTGCATACAAGTTTCGTCTTAGTCATGCATCTGGAAAAAAAAAAATTTCTGCCGTATTTTCATCATCAGAATCTTATATTTTTCAATTAGTAGCAGGATCCATGTATATAAAACTGAACAGGATGAAACAAAATAACAATCAAAGTAAAAAGATGACAAATTTTGGGAGAGAGGATGGAGAAAACAAAGTATAATACATAACAAGAATATATGGTAGATTATTCAATTTATTCTAATTATGTATGAGATAATAAGTAAAGACATAAAAAACACATATTTAGATATGAAAATAAAATAGAATCTATATGTATTAGAAAAAAGATTAACAACAGAAAATATATTGTATTATACTGTTGTTGCATTTGTTTTTAAAAATTAGTGCATCTTCCTAAACACAACGAATACCAATAATATATCAAATTGTTGTTGCATTTGTGGTAGTTAATTGGGTGAACAATAAAAACCTTACCAATAAATTGACACAACAAATCCACCAGTATTGGCATATGGAGGAGGGAATGGACCAGAATATATCATATATTAGTTACTACCTGCAGGATAAAGCAAAAAAAATAAAAATGCATGCCACTTTGGAGAATGGATACGTATATCTGTAAAAGATTCACTAATAGCACCGAGTAAACTTGTTGATGTGGTAGGTGGTTGATGATAGTTTATACTAAAAGGTTGGATAAGAGGATTGGTGATGAAAAAAACGGTTAGCTGATAGTTGGAGAAAATGAAGAATGTACCTATTTCGGTGTTGAATTCAATTTGACTGGAGAGAGACCGATTTTGAATTTCAAATTGTAAGGAAGGAATAAACTGATACGATTGTGGGAAGAAAAATAGGGAGATATTGATGGAGTAAAACAAGGAAGAGAAAGCGTGGGTTTTGGGAGTATGGATTTATGTATCAGCTATTGTGCTTTTGGAGTAAAATAAGGAATTTTTGATAATATTTTAAAATGGTAGGGAATGATAGAAATTATGAAAAATAGAGGTGTTGACATTAAATTTTGGCTGGGAATAGGAGTTGAAGGAAATTGTAAGATAGAAACTCAAATATTGGTCTGTTGAAGGATTAAAAGTATTTTGACTAATAAGATGAATTAGCATAAATTAATTTGGTAAGCTTCTTACACTTAATAAAGAAAAATAATTATCTTAATCATAAAATATTAACTCAAACATATAAACTAATAAGTAATTAAACTAATTAACAAAGTATGTAATTAAAAAAATACATTTGAGATGATTTTCTAATATTTATAAAATAAACTAATTATATTAAAAACATATTTACTATTTAAAAAATTATAAAACAACTAAAATTACTTTGAGATGACTTGAAAAATATTTTAAATTTTATAATGCTAATTATTTTAAATAGTTCGAAATTAATGAAGCTCGAAAAGATAATTCATTTGGGGAAGAGTCAAAATTGGGTGTCAACATATCCAACAAAGAGGCTTTATTGTAACTGCTACTACTTCTTTGTGGCTTCTTATTTCATTCCAAGATGTCTTCAATTTTTGTAAAGATGACAAGACAAGAAGTCATATATGTATTCAAACCTCTTTATAATAATGAAAATTGTTCACATAATTTGTTTAGTTGTTATAATGGAATATTATTATTGAGAATATAAAAACATTGCATGATATTGATATCACTTCCAAATAAAACTTTGATGTTATATATTCAATTGGCCAAAGCTATTTAATAAACAACATACTTATCTCCAAAAGGTAAAGGTAAGGTTTGTGCACATTCTACTCGTAACACTCAGGAAAGGCCATGACATAGACTAGAGATTAATCCATAAAATAATGTTTAAAATTATTCTTACAGACCTATTTTAATGTGATAAAATCATTTGGAAAAGGTTAGAGCCAAAACAACTAAGAAAGACCTTGACGTCTGGAAACTAGCTAATTTGATTTAGTTGATGTCCCTATATTTGGTGAATGTTAAAGGTTTAAAATGAAATCCAAAACTTTTAAAGTTACCTCGGATAGGTAGTATGTAGTACAAAGTGTCCAAACATCCGTTAACGACACCCCAATGACCATCAGAAGGGTCCTTGGGGAGGACCCAAACATGGGTGGGCAGGCTGCTTTGCAGCCTGCCGGCAGGCAGAAGTGGAGGCATAGTGTGTGGCGCGCGCCTATCACGAGGTGTTTTGCCTCAAGATTTGAGAGTTAAATCAAAATTCAATTAAAAAAATGATGGGATTTGTCCCCACAACGCGCAACTACTTTCCAGAATCGTTAAAGTCATATTTTGGTTATTTAACTTATTAAAAAGGACCCATTCAAGTGGGGGGGTCTTTTGGAAATTCATACGACTAGTATATATTGATATTACATTAGTTTTAGACCATTTTTACATGTCCCAAACCATATCAATGAAATTTCTCTCATTTTCTCAAGAACGCTCTCTTTTCTCCTAACTACATTGAAGAACAAGAAGAGCTCAAGGAAGATGACGAAGACCTCAAGCTTTTCATCAAATTTTTTTGGATTTTTCATCTATAAGGTATGGTTTTTTCACTCTTGGGATTCCTTCTCCCAAGAGGTCCATTCTAATATATGTTTTCATGAACTTCAAATAGTAGGGTTTGTACTCTACGAAACATTTTTTCTTCCTTACCCTAGATTTATGAATTTCAATTAAAAGTAAGTGTTTTCTATTTTCTATTCCACACGATGATGAGTATGTTGTTGTTTATGTTTGAATTTCGTGTGAAGCATGTTCTTATCTACATGATGGTTTCGTATTATTGTTTCTACTATTTGACAATATGAAAATATAGGGATTGGAACTAAGACTAGAATGAACTCTTAAATGACCCTTATCCTTTACCCTACATTATGCATGGATCTTTTACACGATTTGAAGAGTTGTTATTGATTATGGTATTGAGTATTTTACTATGTAATGGTTATTAATGTTGTAAGTTGAACGTAAGTTCTTGAATAAGGTTCTCGGAAGCAAGCGATAAGTCTTCTAAAGTTGTAATTACTCCACCACGTTTATGTTAGACTATAAATCATGATGCTATGTTGTGAAAGTATGTATGATGGTTCTATGTGGATATGCTAGGATATGGACATTATATTTGTGAGATCATGAAAAGCACACAATAATGCAAATTATGATATTCTTTTATACGCTTTACACAAGATGACTATGCTATGTTAATCTCACATACGAAGGGTTGCGATGAAAGGAAATTCTCATATAATCCTAAACATAGAAATATCATAACATGTTTGTATTAAGGTTATAAGGTCCTAAAATGAATAATAATATGTTTAGGCGCAGTGTGTAATGTTTGAGGTGATTTGGAAGTCGAACGTCAAGGAACGACCAAAACGTTCGACGACTAGTCACCTATGTGCATCATGTGTCTATCCGTGCTTATATATTGTATTTAATGATATTAAGAAGTCTAAAAATGATTTTTAATGATTTTTAATAGTAGTATATGGAGTTTCGAGAAGTTTGGAGGTCAAACGACCAAGAAAGTCCAAGGCGTTTAAAAAAAACCCTTAAGACGCTAAATGTGTGTCTTGATGAGGTCTATCCTGTTTGGACGAGTTGCAGCTTCTTTTTTTGGGTGAAAATTATGTGGAAGTTCTACAACTTGTTGAGTTTCGTATTTATGTTGGAAACTACGACTTCTAAAGGGCCACACAAAAGTGCCAAAAAGGAGGACCCAAGGTTGGTGGAGATACTGCCATGAAAGTGTCAATCGACCGACCTAACGATGGCTTGTTGGTTGGTCAACGGCCTTTTGGTGGGGTATAGTCGATGGAAACTTAGCCATGGAAAATTTCAACCAAAGATCAGGCCAAGGACCAATCGGCGGAAGCCATAGTCGGCCCGTTGATTGATCTACCATCCGTCGATGGTGCCGTCGATGATGGCCTGCAAATGGTGCCTTGTCCACTATTTTATTTAGGGGGTAGATGGGAAATTCACCACACATCCTAAGACTATTGTAATAGGTTTATTTAGCTACTTTTGGGTGTACATAAGGAATTAAAAACGTAAAGAACCCATTCCAAATCCTATCTCACGAAATTGAACCTTTTCCCTCAAAATTATTCTCTCTAGAAACCACCATTGTTGGTAAAGATCAAGAACAGCTTGGAACATGGATTCCCATGGATGAATCATAATGTTTTACGAGGTTTCCACTAGACAAAGGTATGGTTATCCTTCATCTCTAAGTAACATTTCACTTGGAGAGTTAATCTCAATGTTTTCAGAAGAGTTTTCATGATTAAAGTTCTCCTTCTTCAATCTAGCCATGGGTTCTTTCTTAAATTTATTTCAAAAGCATCATATGAATATATTGATTATTATCTACTTATTTGGAAATTATTTTTTAATCCTATTACATGATGAACCCATTCTCTTTCACAAACTCGATAATGGCCTATATATGGCTTTATGATCTTGATCTTATGCATATTGATTTGTGATTCAATTATGATAATATGCTTATGTCTACTGTATTGTATGTATATTTATGGTGAATCATTGATGAATTATCCATGTGATTCAATGTATAAAGAATTGAACATGAGTAGCCTATGCCTCTATATGATCACTAAAACATTGATCTCTAAATGTATAAAAGTGGAATTTGATTATGCTAAGATTCATGTAGATACTGCCTTAGGGTAATAGTATGGTGAATTGTGGATATAAATATTGTATGATCAAACTAAATAAGGCTTTGTTTGAATTGATCTAGGTTCTTCTAGTCTATCAAGTAGTAAATTGTGATCTTGACATTAGGTAAGTTGTTATATGAATTGATCATGGCTAATTGTCTATAAGTGATTCGTATAGCGTAACGAGAGTAAGAATTATGTGTAATGGATTTAATGTAGATAAACTCATGATCGTTTGAATAGGATTAACCTATGTAAACATACCTTCCATGAATTCATAATATGAAGCATGCTTATAGTGAATTCGACCTTGTTTGCAATTGTAGTAGTGTCTCATCTAGACTATGATTTCATTAGCTAATTCCTACCATTTACTTTATTGGTAAAATATGATTGATGATTAATACTTTGGGAAAATTAATAAGATGACCTATTCTCTCTACTATACATTCAATTGATAGTTTAATGCCTACGATAGTAGCTTGATCTTGAAGAGCTTTAAGCATGATTTGGATATGATTAAGTATATGATTATCTACTTCCTTGGATTGATATTATTTATGAAATATGATCTATAATCCATGCAAGTGAAGTTGGATGATGGTCTATGTCCTTCAACATTATAGCATGTTAATGATATGTTGTACTAGTTTGTAGTATGGCCTTGTAGTAGCTTATGCTTAACTTCATGTATGATTATGGTACCTTAAGATACTGCCCTATACTTTATTTATTGATAAAATAGTAGTAATGGTCTATGATGACCAAAGGCTAAAGGATTGGCAAGAATTCCTCTACTCTTCTACTTCTCTATTTCTTTATAGTAATATTGATGACCTTGTATGACATTGTGTTGTATGGTCCACTTATAGTGGTGGTGTTTACTTTATTGTAAATCTATATATGTTTTCACCATGTCGATAACGGCAAATTGATGAATATATGAACATGTGCTTATGATGATACTATGTGAAGCTTATGCCTACTTTCCTATTCTAGTTGTAATTTAGGTTGTATGGCTATTGTATAATTATGTGTATATCCATTTTAGGGTAAATGATAGCTTCTTCCACTTATGAGTTAATATGGTTAATAATCCCTTACCTATGCACCCCTATGTGAATGCATGAACATCAAAAGTTAGGAGTCTTAACTGTAATATGAAGTTCTCTTGTCTCTTGTGCTATTGTGTGTTGTGTGGTTTATGCTTGAAAGATTATTATGGTCTAAGAGGGTGGAGTCCATAATGTGATGTTGATAGCCATTAGGTGATCATGTTGACAAATGTACAGACACTCACTTTACATGCATGTTACAAGTAGTATAGGTCATGGTGTCTAAATGAAAGGTAGTTCTCATATTCACTAGTGTCTTCTACTATGCATTTAAAGTATATGTATGTGAAGTATGTTATGTATTCCTTAACTAGGATGACTTTATAGGTGTACTTTCATAGGCAAGGGTATGGTACTTTGACTATGCATTTCACATGTGTGCCTTGATGTGATAGTTCCTAGGTTTGGTTTCTATGTACATGAAAATGAATGAATGGGCATGTCATGAATATATCTTCTATGATATGATGAAGTATGAATGTCCATAGTGTTTTAATGTTTTAATATGAAAGTATTGCTCATATGGTCACACCTATAGACTTATGTATTGATATATGAACATATATGATTTAAGGTGTTATGTGAAAGTTCTGCTCACATATATGTATACACACACACATGAATGAACATCTAGTCAATAGAGGATCCTTGAAAGGTGTGCTCAAGTGTATCCTAAACTAGGTAGTGCTAGTACATATGTTATGTCTATGTGAAAGGATTTTCTCACATGATATAGGTTGATGAAAGGACTTCTCATCTATAGTCTATGAGCTAAGCATAAGGAGAGTGAATCTCCTAAGACTACATTTTATAAAGTAATGTCAATGAAGGTTTTCAAAAAAGTTAACTTAGCTTAGCACCAAGTAAAATTGAATATGAGTGTCCCTTTTCAATGTGGAAAGGTAGGCCACCATAAACCTCATGAGGTTGATAACAACAATGTCTTAATGGGCATAAATAGGGTATCCATAAGCGAATAACTACAATGCCTAATGTAACGAACTGTTGAGTCATTTTCAGCAGTAGAGTTTATTTTTGGTAATAACTGTCTGAGTCGACGGATCCCACGACGGACCGTCATGGGCACGACGGACCGTCGAGGGGGTCTCGTTCCAAAACACTTAGATTCTAAAAATTTGGTTACTGAGAACAACTCTATGAACTTCGCGACGACATGGCAGGACGGACCGTCGTGGGCACGACGGACCGTCACAGACCCTTTAGTGAAATTTAGTCTCTGAACTTTGTGACGGAAGCAGTAGGACGGACCGTCACAGGCACGATGGGCCGTCACAGGCTGCGTAAACCTGACTGTGTCGGATTTCTGTTAAAAGTTTTTAAAAGGCGTTTTGGACTATTTCTGCTTATGATTATAAAGTTAGTGGTTTAATGTTAATAATTCAATTACTTGGGGGTTAAAGGAGACAACCTTGGAATAAATAGTGGGTTACTTTTACCATCTTTAAACTTAATTATATGGTAATTAGGGTAAAAGAAAAAGAGTTGAATAAGGAAAAATCAGAAAGAGGAAGAGAGAACGAGCGAGAGAAAGAGAATAACACAACTTTGGGAAAGTAGATTGCTTGATCATGAATTCTTCGGTGGAGGTAGGTTATGGTTTATGCTATTCCGTAGTATACTCTAAATAGCGATTGATATGTATTGGGTAATTTTGTAAAGTCTTCTATATGCTTAATTGTGTGCTTGCATGATGTGATTATGTAATTGTGATGAATTAGTATGATGAGGCTATTGAATCTTAAACCTTAAAACCTCCTTGTTAATGATGATGCCTTGGTATAAAAGAAGGCTTGATGAATTGAAAGAATGAGGTTAGTGGATCGGGTGTCACGTTCCGACACCAGGATAGTATTAGTGGATCGCGTGTCACGTTCCGACACCAGGATAGTAGTAGTGGATCGGGTGTCACGTTCCGGCACTAGGAAAGTATGGATCGGGTGTCACGTTCCGACACCAGGATAGTAAAGGATCGGAGTGTCACGTTCCGCCACCAGGATAGTATAGATCGGGTGTCACGTTCCGACACCAGGATAGTAAAGAGAATGAATCTTGAATTATGCTAATATACTCAGATTTAATGAACCTGTTTCCCAAATGAGTATGGTGTGGAGGCTTGAGTCCTCATAGATGTGCTTTGGTTGTGCCCAATGGTTATGGTACTTGTTGTTGTCACCTGTTAAGTTTTATGGTTGATTTTTTGTTATTATTTGATATATATTGCTCTCTATTCTGAGTTGGCCGATGATACCTACTCAATATTTGTGTTTTGTACTGACCCCTACTTGTATGTTTTTCCCTTTGTTATTTGTGGAGTGCAGCAAACATATCGTCGTCTTCAACTCAACCGCAACTCTAGCCAGTCTTCATCACGTTAGATTTCAGGGTGAGCTATTATTCCTAGCTCGGACTGGATTCTCTCTCATTCATGTCCTGATGTCCTTGAAGTTCGGATATGGACCATTTGTTTCTCATTTTAGCTTTCTAAACACTCTTAGATTTAGTAATTTGAGGATTGAATTTCCTTGTGGTGATGACTTCCAGAATTTTTGGGGATAATAATAAGTTTTGAGTTTTACAAGTTATTTATTGATTTCGTTAATGAGTTTTAAGTCTTCCGCGTTATTTTCTGTTTATTATGATTGAAATGTTGGGGTTTAGATTGGTTGGTTCGTTCACATAGGAGGTTAAGTGTGGGTGCCACTCGCGGCTCGTTTTGGGTCGTGACAAACTTGGTATCAGAGCATTAGGTTCGTTGGTCTCTTTGCACAAGAACGAGTCTAGTAGAGTCATGAGGAACGGTAGGGGGACGCCTTTACTTTTCTTTGAGAGGCTACAATACTTTAGGAAAATTCCATTCTTTCTTTCTTTCGTGCTATTACTTGGATCCAATTGGTATCTTGGTGATACAAATTGGTATCTGACCATATTCACTCTATTTCGCAGATTGTTAGAACTAGAGCAACAACTGCGCCAACACCAACACCGGCAAGACTGGATGCGTCTGAGCCAGCCACTGGGGCTGCAGCTCAAAGAGGAGTAGTGGCAAGAGGCCGTGGTAGAGGTCGCGGGAGGACGTCCTCTAGAGAAAGACGACAACCACCTGGCCCTTCTAGTACTAGGGCGGTGACTCCTCCACCGACTGAGGAAGTATTAAGAGAGGGTGAGCAGGGGAAAATAAACAAGTGCAGAATGAGGAATTACCACCCCAACCTACCCAGAGATGATTAATCAGGTTCTTGCTTATCTTAGCGGGCTATCTGACCAAGGCCAGACACCTCCAGTGTTTTCTGCACCAGCACCTCAGGTTCCGGGAGTACAACATGCAGCTGCTGTGGCTCCCCGCATGGATGCCTCATTAGAAATAGGCACGTTTCCTCGGTTGACTACAGGGCATATAATGACAAGTTATCAGCATGATCTTTTAAGTAAGTTCTTGAAATTGAAACCTCCAGTCTTTAAGGGTACTAAATCTGAGGATGCCTATGATTTTCTGGTTGATTGTCATGAGCTACTACACAAGATGGGCATAGTAGAACGACTTGGCGTCGAGTTTGTGACCTATCAATTTTAGGGGAACGCCAAAATGTGGTGGCGATCGTATGTTGAGTGTCAACCAGCACAGGCACCACCCATGACTTGGGCATCATTCTCTAGCTTGTTTATGGAAAAGTATATACCCCGGACTTTGAGGGATAAGAGGAGAGATGAGTTCCTGAGCCTAGAGCAAGGCAGGATGTCGATTACTGCATATGAGGCTAAGTTTCGTGCATTATCTAGGTATGCCACCCAGCTTTGCTTCAGTCCACAAGAGTGGATTTGCAGTTTTGTGAAGGCATTGAGGTCAGATCTGCAGATTCCAACCTTACAGGTATCTACTGCAGCAAAATCCTTTCAGGAAGTGGTAGACTTTGTCATAGAGGTGGAGGGAGTAAAGCCAGATGACTTCACTATGGCATCAACAACTAAGAAGTTTCTTAAGGGAGGTGAGTTTAGTGGTTCTTACTCCAGAGGGAAGAGTTCAGGAGGTTATCCAGCCCGACCTATTCAGTCTTCGCTACGGGGTGTAGCTGGGGGTCCACCGCAGACCGGTCAACATTTCTCTGAGTTTGGAGGTTATCCCCCGACTTCATCGTTTTCACAGAGACCTATGTTTGAACCCAGAGTGTGTTATGGATGTGGGGAGACTGGACATATCAAGTGGTATTGTCCAAAACAGAGTTACAGACCCCCAATAGTCAGAGGTAGAGGTGGTCATGAAAGAGGCCACTATTCTGGAGGACGTAGTGGCCGAGGTAATAGTGGTCACCAAAACGGCCGGGGCTACGGGCAAACTGGAACTTCTGCAGCTCAACATGGTAGAGGAAACGGGCAGACAGGTGATAGGGCCTATTGTTATGCTTTCCCTGGGAGGTCTGAAGCGGAGACATCTGATGCTGTTATCACAGGTAATCTTTTTGTTTGCGATTGCATGGCTTCTGTATTATTTGATCCAGGATCCATATTTTCATATGTATCTTCCTCATTTGCTACTGGTTTTTATTTACATTGTGATTTTCTTGACATGCCTATTCGTGTTTCTACTCTGGTGGGTGAGTCTGTGATAGTTGAAAAGGTGTATAGGTCTTGTCCTGTAACTTTTTTTGGGAGCAATTCTCATGTAGACTTGGTTATCTTAGAAATGGTTGATTTCAATGTAATTTTGGGTATGACTTGGCTTTCTCCAAACATTTCAATCTTAGATTGTAATGCCAAAACTGTGACGTTGGCCAAGCCTGGGACAGATCCGTTAGTGTGGAGGGTGACTACACTTCCACTCCAGTTCGTATCATCTCTTTTCTTCGTGCTAAGAGAATGGTTAGTAAGGGTTGTTTATCTTTCTTGGCACACCTAAGGGATGATACTACCCAAGTACCTTCAATGGAGTCAGTTTCAATAGTCCCTGAGTTTCTGGATGTGTATCCTGTAGACTTTCCTAGTATGCCACCGGATAGAGATATTGATTTCTATATTGATCTGGAACCGGGTACTCGCCCCATTTCCATACCCCCTTATAGAATGGCTCCCACTGATTTAAGAGAGTTAAAGGCCCAACTTCAAGAATTGTTAAGCAAAGGCTTTATTAGACCAAGTGCATCCCCTTGGGGTGCTCCTCTTTTATTTGTGAAGAAGAAGGATGGAAGTTTTCGGATGTGCATAGACTACAAGCAACTGAATAAGGTAACTGTTAAGAACAGGTATCCTCTTCCTCGCATCGATGATTTGTTCGATCAGTTACAAGGTGCTTGTACCTTCTCAAAAATCGATTTGAGATCTGGTTATCATGAATTGAAAATACGGGCAACGGATGTACCCAAGACTGCTTTTCGTACCAGGTATGGGCATTATGAGTTCTTAGTAATGTATTTTGGGCTTACGAATGCCCCTGCTGCTTTCATGAGCTTGATGAATGGGATTTTTAAGCCATACCTGGATCTCTTTGTCATTGTATTCATTGATGATATACTGGTATACTCAAAGAGCAGGAAAGAACATGAGGAGCACTTCAGAATTGTATTGGAAATGTTGAGGGAGAAAAAGCTTTATGCCAAATTCTCCAAGTGTGAGTTTTAGCTAGATTCAGTGTCCTTCTTGGGGCATGTGGTTTCTAAGGATGGAGTGATGGTGGATCCTTCTAAGATTGAAGCAGTGAAGAGTTTGGTAAGACCTACTAATGTTACAGAGGTAAGGAGCTTTGTTGGTTTAGCTAGCTACTACCGTCGATTTTTCAAGGGATTTTCTTCTGTTGCATCCATATTGACAAATTTGACTAAGCAGAGTGTTCCATTTGTATGGTCGGACGAGTGTGAAGAAAGCTTTCAAAAACCCAAAACTTTGTTGACTACTGCACCAATTCTCACCCTGCCAGTGGAAGGTAAGAATTTCATTGTTTATTGTGATGCATCCTATTCTGGTTTGGGTGCAGTGCTAATGCAAGAGAAGAATGTAATTGATTGTGCTTCGAGGCAATTAATGGTGCATGCACGTAATTATCCAACCCAAGATTTGGAGTTGGCTGCGGTAGTGTTTGCATTAAAGCAATGGAGACACTATCTATATGGAGTTAAGTGTGAAGTCTATACGGATCATCTTAGCCTACAGTATGTCTTTACTCAGACTGATTTGAATTTGAGACAGAGGAGATGGATGGAACTACTGAAGGACTATGATATCACTATTTTGTATCACCCAGGAAAAGCTAATGTTATGGCAGATGCGTTAAGTAGAAAAGCAGGGAGCATGGGAAACCTAGTCCACTTACAGGTTTCCAGACGCCCATTGGCTAGAGAGGTTCAGACTCTGGTTAATGACTTTATGAGGCTAGAAGTAAATAAGAAGGGAGGATTTTTGGCCTATATAGAGGCAAGATCTTCCTTTCTTGACAAGATTAAGGAAAAGAAGTTTACTGATGAGAAACTGATCCGGATTAGAGATAAGGTATTGAGAGGAGAGGCTAAAGAAGCAAAAATCGATGAGGAAGGTGTTTTGAGAATTAAGGGAATGGTATGTGTACCCCGCGTCGATGATTTGATTCACACTATTCTTACAGAGGCTCATAGTTCAAGGTATTCTATACATCCCGGTACAACCAAGATGTATCGTGACCTAAAGCAATATTTTTGGTGGAGAAGAATGAAGCGGGACATTATTGATTTTGTTGCTCAATGCCCAAATTGTCAGCAGGTAAAGTATGAACACCAGAGGCCTGGAGGGACACTTCAGAGAATTCCCATTCCTGAATGGAAGTGGGAGAGAATTGCAATGGACTTCGTGGTTGGTCTTCCAAAGACAATGGGTAAGTATGACTCTATTTGGGTGATTGTTGATAGGTTAACTAAGTCTTCTCACTTCCTTCCGGTTAAGGTGACTTACAATGCAGAGAAGTTAGCCAGGATCTATATCTCAGAAGTCGTTCGGTTGCATGGAGTTCCAATTTCCATCATATCAGATAGAGGTACACAATTTACTTCTATGTTTTGGAGAACATTGCATGCTGAGTTAGGTACTAGGTTGGATCTTAGTACAGCATTTTACCCTCAGACCGATGGTAAGTCTGAGCGAACGATTCAGGTTTTGGAGGATATGCTTCGTGCATGTGTGATAGTGTTTGGTGGTCATTGGGATAACTTCTTACCCTTAGTAGAGTTCTCGTACAAAAATAGCTATCACTTAAGTATTGATATCGCCCCATTTGAGGCACTGTATGGGAGCAGATGTAGGTCTCCCATTGGGTGGTTTGATGCATTTTAGGTTAGACCTTGGGGTACTGACCTTCTGCGAGAATCGTTAGACAAAGTGAAATGCATTCAAGAAAAGCTTTTAGCGGCTCAAAGTAGACAGAAAGAATATGCAGATCGAAAGGTTAGAGACTTGGAATTTATGGAGGGTGAGCAAGTTTTGCTGAAGGTTTCACCCATGAAAGGGGTGATGAGGTTTGGTAAGCGAGGTAAGCTTACTCTGAGGTATATTGGTCCATTTGAAGTTCTGAAGCGCGTGGGGGAGGTAGCTTATGAATTGGCCTTACCCCCAGGGCTGTCAGGAGTGCACCCAGTATTTCATGTGTCTATGTTGAAAAGATACCATGGGGATGGAAACTACATAATTCATTGGGATTTAGTTCTTCTTGATGAGAATTTGTCTTATAAGGAGGAGCCTGTTGCCATTTTAGATACAGAAGTTCGCAAGTTGAGATCAAGGGAGATTGCATCCATCAAGGTTCAATGGAAGAATCGACCAGTTGAAGAGTCCACTTGGGAGAAGGAGGCCGATATGCAAGAAAGATACCCACACCTGTTTACAGATTCAAGTACTACTTTTCGCCCTTGTTTTTCTTCTTGTGATCGTTCGAGGACGAACGATGGGTAAATTGGTATCTATTGTAACGACCTGCTTAGTCGTTTTGAGCAGTAGAGTTTATTTCTGGTAATAACTGCCTGAGTCAACGGATCCCACGACGGACCGTCATGGGCACGACGAACCGTCGAGGGGGTATCGTTCCAAAACACTTAGATTCTAAAAATTTGGGTACTGAGAACAACTCTCTGAACTTTGCGACGACATGGCAGGACGGACCGTCGTGGGCACGACGGACCGTCACAGACCCTTTAGTGAAAATTAGTCTCTGAACTTTGTGATGGAAGTAGCAGGACGGACCGTCGCAGGCACGACGGGCTGTCACAGGCTGCGTAAACCTGACTGTGTCGAATTTCAGTTGAAAGTTTTTAAGGGGCATTTTGGACTATTCCTGCTTATGATTATAAAGTTAGTGGTTTAATGTTAATAATTCAATTACTTGAGGGTTAAAGGAGACAACCTTGGAATAAATAGTGGGTTACTTTTACCATCTTTTATACTTAATTATATGGTAATTAGGGTAAAAGAAAAAGAGTTGAATAAGGAAAAATCAGAAAGAGGAAGAGAGAACGAGCGAGAGAAAAAGAAGAACGCAGCTTTGGGAAAGTAGATTGCTTGATCACGAATTCTTCGGTGGAGGTAGGTTATGGTTTATGCTATTCCGTAGTAAACTCTAAATAGCGATTGATATGTATTGGGTAATTTTGTAAAGTCTTCTATATGCTTAATTGTGTGATTGCATGATGTGATTATTTATTTGTGATGAATTAGCATGATGAGGCTATTGAATCTTAAACCTTAAAACCTCCTTGTTAATGATGATGCCTATCTATAAAAGAAGCCTTGATGAACTGAAAGAATGAGGTTAGTGGATCGGGTGTCACGTTCCGACACCAGTATAGTATTAGTGGATCGGGTGTCACGTTCCGACACCAGGATAGTTGTATTGGATCGGGTGTCACGTTCCGACACCAGGATAGTATGGACCGGGTGTCACGTTCCGACACCAGGATAGTAAAGGATCGGAGTGTCACATTCCGACAACAGGATAGTATGGATCGGGTGTCACGTTCCGAGACCAGGATAGTAAAGAGAATGAATCTTGAATTATGCTAATATACTCAGATTTAATGAACCTGTTTCCTAAATGAGTATGGTGTGGAGGCTTGAGTCCTCATAGATGTGCTTGGGTTGTGCCCAATGGTTATGGTACTTGTTGTTGTCACCTGTTAAGTGTTATGGTTGATTTTATGTTATTATTTGATATATATTGCTCTCTATTCTGAGTTGGCCGATGATACCTACTCAGTACTTGTGTTTTGTACTGACCCCTACTTGTATGCTTTTCCCATTGTTATTTGTGAAGTGCAGCAAACGTACTGTCGTCTTCAACTCAACCGCAACTCTACCCAGTCTTCATCACGTCAGAATTCAGGGTTAGCTATTGTTCCTAGCTCAGACTAGATTCTCTTTTATTCATGTCTTGATGTCCTTGAAGTTCGGACATGGTCCATTTGTTTCTTATTTTAGCTTCTTAGACACTCTTAGATTTCGTAATTTGAGGATAGAATGTTCTTGTGGTGATGACTTCCAGATTTTGGGGATAATAATAAATTTTGAGTTTTAGAAGTTATTTATTGATTTCGTTAATGAGTTTTAAGTCTTCCGCGTTATTTTCTGTTTATTATGATTGAAATGTTGGGTTTTAGATTTGTTGGTTCGCTCACATTGGAGGTTAAGTGTGGGTGCCACTCGCGGCTCGTTTTGGGTCGTGACACGTAATCTTGGCATAAAGAGGGTTTTCACATGTACCTCCAAATACCTTAACTATGCTTGCCACATAGTATCTAGCAGTGTGATGTCACTTAGTATGCTAGCATGTGTTAATGTTCTATCCTTTGCTAAGTAAGAACACCTTCTATTTGTGTAAGTCTCTACAACACCAAATTCCATGTTTAGCACCAATGGTCATAGTGTCAGTTAAGGCTATAGTTTCCCTAAAGTAAAATGGACGATGGAAGTAAATGAATGGGATCCTAACTAGGAGTACTTAAGGGAGGTTACTTAGGATAGGTGGAAGTAATGAACCCATCTAGACATTTCACAAGTAGCTCCTTAGGAAGTTCTAGGAAGGTGACCTAATACGTATGACTAGGTTTATGTCCATATTCATGACTTTGTAGTATTAGTCTACTTGTTATGAAGGTGTTCATGGTTTGAATCTATGAGATGTGATCTTATCCTGATATGCACTATGTTGGTCAAAATGACTATATGATGAAGGTATTTTATTCACATGAATGAAGTGGCCGTCACTAACTTGTTGATGTATGAATTAAATGCTAAGGTTTGTGGTCTCATGAAGGGTCTACTAATTATGTGTGGGGTTATGGGGCTTCACATTAGTGCTGCACTAGTAGACTAAGATTGGGGTCATGAACAAGGTCTAATAAAGATGTATATGCAACAAAGTAAATATATGTGTGACTTGATGTAGCTCACGGTAATGTTCCTTAAAAATGTAATCAATTATATATATGATCTTATGCGATTTTCGTCCTTTGACTATGTTTAAATGAAGTATATGAATGATGTAAATGTTATTGAAAAAGGGTTTTATGAAGATTTACTCAAAAAGGCATGAAGTATGGTTTCAAGAAAATGTCCCTTTTAAATGCATGTTTTTGCATAATTGCCATACTTAGTGCATTCTTGAACTGATATCATTCTTCTCTACTTTTTCCACAGATTGTAGGTTATGGATGACTAAAGGATGTCTATGATTGAGGAGCTTCATATGTGATTCCCAAGCTCAAGGAAAGGGGTCTTTACGTTCCAAGGATTCCCTACTCAGGTCTTAATGTAAAATTTATTAAAAGTTATATAGTTAGGTCTTACGTTTTAAGGCTCATGTCCCCAATATATTCTAAGGTTGTTCAGTCTAAGATGTCAAAGACACTTAGGGTCTAAATATGTATTATAATTTATATTATATAAATACGAAGTGATGTTTCTAGCATATAATGTGCTATAAAAAGTTTTAAATTTTAGGCTAAATATATATGTCGATGTGGTGAATGATAACTATGGGCTTGTATGAGACCTCCAAGAGGTCAAGTATGATATGTTACTTCTAGGGGGTGCTCCGTAGTTGTGACAGCTAAGCACCGATGAACTAGACACGAGGGGTTTTCCTTCCCTAGTTTGAAGGTAGGTTCACAATGACTCTCATGAGATTGAGGATGCCATTTAAAGTGGAACTATGAGTCTCTAATACATCTCATAGTTCTTGAATGATGTTTCCACCATAGGATACTAGCTAGTGGATCAACCTAGAAAGCTATGTTATGTTAGGTTCTACTTTGGCCGGTAGACCACCTTTTTCGATATGGGGTTTTATGACACCAAAATTCATGTTTAGCTCACATGTTCTATGTCGGTTAAGGCGTATATTCTGTCATGTAAAATGAAATATAAGTAAATTAACTTTTACTAGGGTGACTATAGGAGGCTACTTAGTAGAGGTAGGGGTATGGGACTCTACCTAGATGTTACACAAGTTGACTCTAATGGAAGTCCTAGGAGATTGTTCTTATGTAATATGATAACATGAAAGGTATATTTTTATGATACATGATGTTACACTTACATGATGTTGGTCATTATTATGAATATGTTATTGGGTTATATTGCTATATAAAGTGATAACTAATGATGTTACAAGTTATATGATGCAAAGTTTTACTTATGGTCTCCTATATTATCTACTTGGTTGTGTGGGGTTATGGGGCTTCACATGACCATTGCACTTGTAGGTTGGTGATGGGATCATTAGTAAGTGTTTTGTATGTTATGTTATATGATATATTGAAGAGGAAAAGTTAACATGACTATGATAATGTGTCTTTTATTATGATCATGCTTCATTTTGATCGAATTCTTGACTTGTATATGTACTATGGTATGTGCATTAAAGGCGTTCACATGATTTTGCACATTTTTTAAAGATATGATAACTGATCATTTTTCATGCATGACCTTAAGTGCTATGCACATATACTCATACTTAGTACATGTGGGTTAACACCCCGTAGACAAAACAGACAAAAAATTAGTTTTCCAGAAAAATCTGTAGGTGCTACCAAAAATTTAAGCCTAGAAAAATTGGCTAAGTCTTGGACGATGGATGGACTTACGGTCCGTAGGTCAATCGACGGTCTGTAGTCTGTGACTATCGATCAAGACTCCCTTAACCACTCTCTGACAAGAGATATGGATGACCAGCATGGTTCGTAGGTGTACCTACGGTACATAGGTTCAACCGTCGCTTAAAAATTTGCAGCCAGTTAAGGGTAAATGCAGTTGGGTCAACATACAATGATCATAAATCCTAGCACAAAATGAATTAGGTCTCCATAAACTACACTCAAATAGACCTCTGAGTAAAAAGTTATGGCCATTTTTGTAAAGGCCTTACGAACAGGCTCTCACGAAGGACTCAATGATGAGGTGTCGGGCGCATGACGGACCATCAGTCCTGGCCATCGTGAGGCCCGACAGCAACCTTTTGAGGGTTTTTTGGACCTTTTCCACTCCATTTAAATCCTAAGTTACGTCGTTTTGACCATAAATCATCATATTTTAGTTAGATTAATCCTAGAAACATTATTAAAATATATTCAAGCCAAATCATTTAATCAAAACTTAGAAAATTAGAAGCAACAGAGGAGAAAAAAGCTCAAGAACCCTAGTTCAAGAATGCCACAAGCTCAATCAGTTCCAGCCCCAAAACATAAGTATTTTTTCGTGGATTTCAGCACCAGGTATGTGGAATTTAACTCGTGGGTTCCTTTCATCAATTGGGTCCCTAGTTTTCAGTCAGGTTCTTGATTCTGTTATCATGATTAAACCGAAGGTTTCTAGAACATTGTTAGAACTTCATAAATTTAATAAATATATGTTCCAAATCATATAATAATGTTATTACTCAGATTATTACATGAATTTCAGAACCCTATCTTTGTATTTCTTTAGTTCTTGAATTACACATGCTAGGTCACATATTTCAGACACTCAGATATGCATGCCTCAGTTATAATTGCATTATTACCCGATTAATTGTTGCATTCTCAGTTTGCATGTTCACTTTTGAGCTATCCAATATATATAGAAATTAAGATATAATTAGTTAATTTACATAATTGATTGGGAGTAGCATAATACCTAGTTTGACTAGCGGTTAGCGTACCCAATAGTCCTAGAAATACTAGCCATGTAGGTTGTAAGTCCCCTCTGTGGGCAATCAATTTAGTGATCACGCGAGCATGCTTTTATACCTTTGGCAGGGTATATTGGGTACTCTTGATGAGGCGTACACATCAAATTCCACATTTAGCTCATGTGGTTTTATTATTGGTTATTAGTAGCTCCCCTAGTTCAGTTAGACTCACTGCATTGACCATTTATCAGCATATTTAGTATTTAGTTTCGGCATGTTATAATTTGGTTATTGCATCTAGTTAGCTTAGAAATCAGCAAATCCCATTCAGATTATTATACTTGTTTTTGTGCTTGTTCAGTTATGTGTAATTTCAGCTTTACTCTATCGTATATGAAAGGTACTGACGCATACGTGCGCTACATCTTCTCGTGATGTAGGTTCAGGTTCTCAGCATCCAGATCACTCAAAGATTGATGTACCAATCTCCATTTTAGATGATTCAGTGGTGATTCCTCATTCTCCGAGGATAATAGTCATTAGTTTCATTTCAGTTTTTAGTCATTTAGTTTCAGTTTTTGCAAGATTTAGCTGGGCTTGTCCTAGTATTTCTTGTCTAGTTTAGAGGCTATTTTCAGACATAATTAGATTCAACTTAATGTTGAGTTAATATTTCTTTTATATTAAACTCATTATTTTCAAATATCTCAGTTATAGAATATGCGTATTCCCCATCTTTTTATTTTAAGTATGATTTATCTTCTGCAACAGTTTATTATCTTTAGTATGATCATTATCATGGCAGCACGGTTAGGTTGGGATCACTTGTGGTACTAGGTTCCTTTTCCGCATCTTGGGGCTAGCTTGGGGTGTGACAAAACTTTGTATCAGAGCACTAGGTTTAAGAGTCCTAAGATATCTGAAAAATCCACACTAAGTAGAGTCCTTTTCATGGGTGTGAAGTGCACCACATCTAATGAGATGGAGGCTATGAAGTGTTTTAGGAAAAAAATCACCTTCTTGTTACTCTTATCGTACGTAAGGTATGGTCTAAATCCATTCTAACTCGACGTTGAGCGTTGAAGTTCATTCCTTCTCGTAGAGCTTAGACATGGAATGCTAATGCACGTAATGCTAACACAATTCCTCTGGTACCAGATAAGGAAGTTTAAATGCAGAATTTTCAGAAAGCCAATTCAACGATTCACTCATACAACGGTCATGACTTTGTGTTTTATAACTCAGTGTAGCAGTCTGATTCAGTTAGTCCAGAAACTCTCTCTGAACCTTTCTCAGTCTCTACTTAGTCAGTGACCCAATTATAGCTAGACAGGTATACAGAAATTGCTTTGTCACAGTCTCTCAGAAAGTTACCTCAGCAGATCTTGTAGAGTTAGAAATTGTAGACTTCAATGTTATTCTAGGAATTGATTGGTGACACTCATGTTATTCCTCAATCGATTCTAGAACTAGGATTGTTCGTTTTCAGTTTCCAGACGAACCAATCTTAGAAAGAAAAGGTAGTAGCTTCGCACCTATAGGGTTGATTTATTTCCTACCTAAGGCCCGAAAGATCACATCTAACGGTTATATCTGTCATATAGTTTGGGTTAAGGTTTTCTAGCCTTGAAACCCCAACTCTTGAATCAGTTCCAGTATTTTGTGAATTTCCAAGAGTATTTCCAAAAGATCTTCCTGGGTTACTCCCGAAAGAGAAATCGACTTTGGAATTGATCTCCTTTAAGATACCCAGCCTATTTCTATTCCTCTTTACATAATGGCTCTAGCAGAGCATAAGGAATTGAAAGAGCAGATGAAAGACATTTTAGATAAGGGTTTCATCAGACATAGTATTTCACCTTGGGGTGGACCAGTATTGTTCGTAAAGAAGAAAAATGGTTCTCTTAGAATGTGAATTGACTATAGACAATTGAACAAGGTCACAATCAAGAATAAGTTTCCCATCCCCATGATGGATGACTTGTTTGACCAACTCTAGGGTGCTAGTCATTTCTAAAAGATAGACCTTATATCGGGTTATCATCAGCTTAGAGTTAGAGATAGAGACACTTCGAAAACAGCCTTTAGAACTCGGTATGGTCATTATGAAATTGTAGTTATGTCGTTTTGACTAACCAATGCTCCTGTAGCTTTCATGGATTTGATGAACAAAGTATTCAAACATTACTTAGACTCGTTCGTTATCGTCTTCATTGATGATATCCTCATTTACTCTAGGAGTGAGGAAGAAGATGCAAGTCATTTGAGAGTTGTATTGCACACTCTCAAAGATCGCTAGTTATTCTTTAAGTTTAGTAAATATGATTTTTGGTTGCAATCCGTTGCTTTCCTTGGTCACATTGTATCTAGCGAAGGGATCCGCGTAGATTCACAAAAGATAGAAGTAGTGAAGCAAAGGCCCAGACCTACCTCTGCTGTAGATATCAGATGTTTCTTAGGTCTAGGAGGTTATTACAAAAAGTTCGTGAAAGGATTTTCATCCATACTCTCACCATTGACTATGTTGACTTAGAAGATGGTCAAGTTCCAATTGTCAGATTATTGTGAGAAAAGATTCACACAATTGAAAACTAGATAGACTACAACTGTTGTCTTGACTCTACCAGAGGGTTTAGATGGTTATGTGATCTATTGCGATGCATCCAGAGTTGGCCTTGGTTGTGTGTTGATGCAAAAAGATAAGGTTATATCTTATTCCTCTAGAAAGCTTAAGGTGCATGAGAGGAACTATACAACTCATGACCTCGAGCTTGCAGCAGTGGTGTTTGCACTCAAGATATGGAGACACGACTTGTATGGTGTTCATGTAGATGTGTTCACCGATCATAAGAGCCTTCAGTATGTGTTCACCTAGAAAGAGTTAAATCTTCGCCAGAGGAGATGGCTTGAGTTCCATAAGGATTATGATGTGAGTGTGCATTATCATCATGGAAAGGCGAATGTAGTGGTCGATGCTCTTAGTAGATTATCTATGGGTAGTGTATCCCATGTTAATGAAAAAAGAAGAGAGCTAGTGAAGGATGTTCACAGGCTTGCTCGCTTTGGAGTTTTCCTTATGAGCATATCACAATGCGGTGTAACAGTTTAGAATGGGGCAGAATCAGCTTTGGTAGTGGAGGTTAAGGAACATCAATGGATTGATCCAATCTTGCTTGAAATAACGGGTGCCGTCAACAATCAGAGAGTGGAGGTTTTGTCCCAAGGGGGAGATGGTGTACTTTACTACCAAGGTAGATTGTGTGTTCCTGATGTGGGAGAGTTGAGGCAGCATATTCTTGCGGAAGCTCAAAACTCCAAGTATTCTATTCATCCAGGTGCCACTAAGATGTACCGTGAACTGTGGGAAGTCTATTGGTGGAATGTCATGAAGAAGGATATAGCAGACTTTGTGAGTAAGTGCCCCAATTGCCAGCAAGTCTATATTCCTACTTGGAAGTGGGATGTGATCAATATGGATTTCATTAAAGGTTTACCTCGTACTCGCAGACAGCATGAGTCAATTTGGGTGATAGTTGATAGGATGACTAAGTCTTCTCGCTTTTTGGCGATCAAGACTACATATACTATGCCAAGCTTTACCTTACTGAAATTGTGAGGCTGCATGGGGTTCCTTTGTCTATCATCCCAGATAGAGGTCCTCAGTTTACCTCTCATTTCTTGAAGTCATTTAAAAAAGGTCTTGGTACTCAAGTTAATCTTAGTAAAACATTTCATCCACATACGGATGGGCAGGCCGAGAGTACTAGTTAGACCTTAGAGGATATGTTGAGATCTTGTGTGATCGATTTCAATCACCATCCTCTTATTGAGTTTGCCTACAATAATATCTACCATTCCAGCATTCAGATGGCCCCTTATGAGGCTTTATATGGGCGTAGATGTAGATCTCCTGCTGGTTGGTTTGAAGTAGGTGAAACAGCTTTGATAGAGCCAGATTCAGCTCTTTATGCTATGGAGAAAGTGCAACTCATTAGAGATATACTTAAGATAGCCCAAAGTCGTAAGAAAATCTTATGCAGATGTAAGGATAAGGGAACTAGAGTTCCGAGATGATGATTGGGTTTTTCTGAAAGTCTGACCCATGAAAGGGGTTATGAGATTTTAAAAGAAAGGGAACATCAATCCTAGATATGTAGGCCCTTACAAGATCTTGAAAAGGATTGCCAAGGTGGCATATGAGTTAGAGTTGCCAGCAAAATTAACAACATTGCATCCGATCTTCCACATCTCCCTCTTGAAGAAGTGCGTTGGTGACCCAGCCTCTATAGGTCCATTAGAGAGTGTGGTGGTGAAATATAGTCTTTCTTATGTGGATGTACCAGTTGAGATTCTTGACCGTCAGGTTAGAAGGTTGAGAAACAAAGAAGTCGCTTCAGTCAAGGTTTTATGGAGGAGTCAGTTCGTAGAGGGAGCTACTTGGGAAGCAGAAGCAGCCATAAAAGCCAAGTATCCTTACTTTTTCCCTTCCGATTTCACTCCAGCTTGAGGTAATAGTTCCTCTTCAGTTCTACAGTAATTCATTCGTACATTAAGTTTTTGAATCGTGTTCCCACAGTTTGTACTTTTAGTTTTAGTGTATTTGCATGTACTCAGAACTCAATTCAGTCAGAACTCAGTTCTCCATGTTTAGCAGTGGGGTTTGCATATTTCCCTCGATTTCAGCTAGTTTAATCTTCATTCGAGGAGAAATGTTCCTAAGGGGGAGATAATGTAACACCCCATAGCCAAAACTGATCAAAAAATAGTTTTCCAAAAAAATTTGCCGGTGATACCAACGGTGGCATCGAAAGACCGTATCCTGATCCACGGTCAGTCGTACACAACCATCGATGGAATCATAAACCCCCAAAAAATTTCAGCCTAGAAAAATTCGTTAAGTCTTGGATGACAAATGGACTTATGGTTCATAGGTGAAATGACGGTCCATAGTCCGTGAATGTCGATCAAGACTCCCTTCAACAACTCTCTGACAAGATCTATAGATGACCAGCATAGTTCGTCGGTGGACCTACGGTCTACAGGTTTAAAATTTGCAGCCAATTAAGGGGAAATTACATTGGGTAAACTTAAAATGATTTTAACTCTTAGCACAAAATGAATTAGGTCTCCCATGATCTACCCACAGATAGATAATTGAATTATATTTCCATAGCTACCGACCCATCTAAAATCAGACCTCTGAGTAAAAATTTATTCCAATTTTAGTAAAGGATTGTCGAACAGGCCCTCACGATGGACCAAATGACGGGGCGTCGAGCGTACGATGGGGCGTCTGTCCTGGCCATCCTGAGGCCCAAGAGCAACCTTCCCAGCGGTCTTCTTGACCTTTCCCACTCCATTTAAACCCTAAATTAGGTGGTTTTGACCCTAAATCATCAGATTTTAGTCAGTTTAGGCCTAGAAACGTAATTAAAACATATTCATGTCAAATCATTAAATCAAAACATAGAAAATTAGAAGAAAAATAGATGAAAAAACCTCAAGAACCCTACTTCAAGAACGCCACATGCTCCAGCAGTTCTAGCCCCAAAACCTAAGTATTTTTTCGTGGATTTCATCACAAAGTATGTGGGATTTCACTAGTGGGTTCCTTTCACCCATTGGGTCCCTAGTTTTCAGTTAGATTCTTGATTCTGTTATCTTGATTAAACCTACGATTTCTAGATTATTGTTAGAACTTCATGAATTTAATAAATATATGTTCCAAATCATATTATCATGTTATTACTCAGATTATCGCATGAATTTCATTACCTTAGCTTTGTATTTCTTTTGTTCTTGAATTACACGTGTTAGGTCATATATATTAGACACTTCAAACATGCATGCCTCAGTTATAATTGCATAATTACCAGATTAACTGTTGCATTCTCAGTTTGCATGTTCAGTTTCGAGTTATCCAGTATTCACAAAAATTCAGATATAATCAGTAAATTTACAGAATTTATTGAGAGTAGCATAATACCGAGTTGGACTAGGATTTAGCATACCCAATAGTCCTAGGACTACTAGCCATGTAGTTTGTAATTCCCCTCTATGGGCAATCAGTTTAGTGATCACGCCAGCATATCTTTATACCCTTGACCGGGTATATTGGGTCCTCTCGATTGGGCGTATACATAGGATTCCACATTTAGCTCATATGTTTTTATTTTTGGTTATTAGTAGCTCCCACAGTTCAGTCAGACTCTATGCATTGACCATTCATCAGTATATTCAGTATTCAGTTTCAGCTTGTTATAAATTTGTCATTACATCCAGTTAGCTCAAAGATCTGCACATCATGTTCAAAATATTATACTTGTTTTTGTACTTGCTCAGTTATGTTTTATTTCAGCATTACTCTATCCTACATGTTCAGTACCTTTAAAGTAGTGACGCAGACGTGCCCTTCATCTTCTCGTGATGTAGGTTCAGGTTCTCTGCATCCAAATCACGCATCGATTGATTTCTCGATCTCCAGTCCAGGAGAATTAGTGGTGAGTCCTCATTCTCCGAGGACAACAGTCATGATTTCATTTCAGTCTTTAGTCATTTAATTTCAATTTTTGCTAGGTTTAGCTGGGGCTTGTCCTTGTATTTCCAGTCCAGTTTAGAGGCTATTTTCATACATAATTAGATTCCGCTTAGTATTGAGTTAATATTTCTTTTGTATTAAACTCATTCTTTATCAAATATCCCAGTTATAAAATATGGGTATTCAACATCATTTCATTTTAAGTATGATTTAGCTTCTGCAACAGTTTATTATCTTTAGTATGCTCATTATCATGCCAGCGGGGTTAGCTTGGGATCACTTGTGGTCCTAGGTTCTGTGTTCGCATTTCAGGGTTTGCTCGAAGCGTGACATGTGGCTTACTAACCCCATTACATTATATTACTACAAATGTAGGTTTCGGCAATTGAAGTTTAAGGAGGTCGATTTGAAAAAGCTTGGAACGTTTTCTCCATGTACTGGTAGGTCCTCATGTCCGGGACGCTACCATATACTTTTTCCAGCTTATGAAGACTTTAGTAGATATTAGGAATATCCTATTTCAATCATGTTTCATGAGATAGTTTTTTATTAAGGCCTATATGGCATATTGACTATGTATTTCCTAAGTCCGGATTTGTACGCTTTAGATGGGTTTATATATGTGAGACAATTGATTTGAATATCGTGTGGTTTGTATATAAGTATGAAGTCTAAGTATACTTCAAGTAGAATGTAGAAGTTTTAATTTTTCCACAATTTTTATTGATCACATGTTATGACGAATGTTAATGGCTTGTCTGAGTCCTTTGTGAGGAAGAAAACGCTAGTCTCATCTGGGGTATGCACTCTGGGTGTGACACTACCCTCTCTCTAGACCACAGATTCTGCGATTACACATGATATGTCATTGTTATAGTATATTTTAGGTGAAATATTGTTATAAGAAATGATTGTTATAATAATGATGATAATAATAATAAATAGGTATGATTGTATGTATCTTTGCATTGGATATTCAATTTTTAGTGAAATTAGCCAATCATCTGGAAAAATAAAATAAAATTACACTTTTTATCCATATATAACTGTTAAACAAAGGACCCCTAAAAATACTCAAAATTTGACTTTTTCAATCCTTGAATACGTTTTTATGTGAAACTCACAAATATTTCAATAAAAATCATCACTTTTAAATAAAATATAGAATGAATTTAACGTTAAGAATTTTTTAAAACAATATGTTGAAGTGTTGAATTTGATTGATTTGCAAATATTGTGTTTCCATTTTGTATTATCTATATGTTTGCTAGCCTTGGCATTAATTGTACATATTATTATAAACAGATCTCATCTCACGAACTAAGTTTTAACAATTATTTTATGATATTATTTATAGTTTGATTTTTTATAAGTAGCATATTTTGACTGGTGGGAATAATGTGATTGAGTTAGCTCGAGTACTAACAGGAACTCTTCTAGAAAATAGCATTATAATCGTTCAGGTATTTTTCATATATATTATTTTATTGTTTTCTATTTTATGCTTAAATTATTCTGTAATAATGACATTTTTCAAGAATCATATAATATTATTTATGATTGGATTCTTCTTTTTTTCATCTGTAGAAAAACCATTGTTTCTAACTTGTATCTTTTCATCCTTAATCATTGATTATTAAATCAAAAGACATTTTCTATGGTCCAGTTTCACTTTTGAAATTGAGTCAATTAACGAAGAAAACACACAGAAAAATAAAGTCTATTTTTTATTAAATTAAATTTATAAACACTGATAATTTGAAAATCTTTTTCACATTATCTCTTTTTGCATTTCCACTAACATTTTTTAAATTGTTGCAATGTATATGCAGCCTTGAATGTAAAAGTAAATGCTAGTGCTCCAAGAGACAAGCATTGATAGTATGGGAGCATATTTAGTCTATGGACCCATAGAGTTACCAAGGGTTACTTCAATTGTCAATGCAGGCGATGCAACAAAAGTTTCCGTTTTGCCCTTAGGCATCATCATAAGTCTTGATGGCCGCCTCTCCTCGGAACAAATGGAGGTAGTGGCTTCTGTTCATTACCTTTTGAGCAACATAATTTTTAAAATCAAAGCAACATTGGGTTGCTCTGATTTTTTATTGTTTAATGTCATGTTGTTTGTTTTGAAGATCTTGAAACATAGACAATTGATGGTTTCGAAAGATGATGCATTCCCTTCTTTGTGACTTGTGAAAATCTCAAGATTGTGATATATGTGTTGTTGACCATTATCCCATTAGTGGTATTATGGGTAATTAACCACTTTCCCATTATTTGGATAATGGGTAGTTTACTACTTTTCAATTAATTGGATAATGGGTAGTTAACTACCTTCCCATTAGTCGGATAATGGGTCGATAAAGTTGGATAATGGACCCATGTAATACGGACCATATCAACATCAACAAAAATGTCAAAATTCTTCCACTTGGTCCGTATATTCTAATCCCATTAATGCAATATAATACATGAATCATAGACTTAATTACTCTTGCAGTGAGTCGTATCTTCCATGTATCACAATGCACTATATCTCTAAAATTTAACCCATTAAATTAGTTAATAAACTCAATATTTACTCAAGGTCCATACTTTAGTGAAATTTTTTAAAATAAAAAATGAATGTGCACACAGTTAATGATAAATATTGTATAAATAGAGTTTCGTAAACATTCATTGTTACAACAAAATTTTACATATAGGGACTAAGTCCCATTGTGACTACATGATCCTTAAATGTTTGTGGGGGAATGCCTTTAGTTAAAGATCAGCTAACATTACTTCAGTGTTAACATGTTCAATGACCACTTTCTTGTCTTTAACAAGTTCTCTTATGGCTAGATATTTTATATCGATATGCTTTCTTCGACTACAACTTTTATTATTCTTAGCCATAAAGACAACAACTGAATTTTTAACAATTTAACCTGAATGGCTTTGATATAGAGTCGATGATTCTAAGCCCACAAATAAAACTCTTTAACCATACACCATGTGAAGTAACCTCGAAACAAGAAACGAACTCAGCCTTCATTATAGATGTAGTAACTAGAGTCTGTTTTGAACTTCTCCAAGATAGAGCTCTACCGGGTAACATAAATATGTACCATGAAGTTGATTTCCATGAATCAACATAGACAACAATGTCTGAATCAGAGTAGACAATGACTTCCAAGTCATATTATCGTTTGTACATAAGCATGTAGTCTTTTATTCCTTGAAGATATCATAAGACTTTCTTTGCAGCCCTCTAGTGGCTAAGACCTGGATTACTCTGATATCTTCCTAACATTACAACAACAAATGATATGTCATGTCTTGTACAAACCAAATAATACATAAAGCTTCTAACAGCAGAAGCGTAAGAAATGTCCTTCATTTTTTCCCTCTCAAGATCGTTCTTCGGGCGCTGATTCAAGTTGGACTTGTCACCTATCATGATAGAAGCTACATATGGTGAACAATCTTTCATTCAAAACCTCTCTAAAATTTTATTGATATAGGATTATTGAGATAAACCTACGGTACATTGATGTCTATCTCGATCAATTTTCATACCAATAACATAAGATGCATCACCCATGCCTTTCATATCAAAATTTTTAGAGATAAATTGTTTCACTTAATGTATCATTCCATTGTCATTTAATGCAAGTAATATATCATCCACATATAGAACTAAGAAACATATTTTGCTCACATTGATCTTATGGTATATACATTGATCTATAATGTTCTCAACAAAGTCGAATGAAGAGAAAACATTATGAAATTTCAAATACCATTGACTTGAAGCTTGTTTTAGTCCATATATGGATTTTCGTTAACTTGCATACGAAGTGTTAACCATTACTAGAGGAAAATCCTTCAGCATGTTTCATATAAACCTCTTCCTCTAGATCACCATTGAGAAATGCAGTTTTCACATCCATCAATTGCAATTATAATTTAAAGTGTGCTACTAATACCAATATTATGCACAAGGAATCCTTTTTTAGACTTAGGAGAAAATGTCTCTAAAGTGTATCTATGTAATCAATTCATATCTTTTGAGTGAATCCTTTAGCAACTAGTCTTGCTTAATATCTTTCTATGTTGCCTGATGAGTCCTTTTTAATCTTAAGAATCAATTTACATCCAATGTTTTTAACACCACTAGGCAAATCGATAAGATCCCAGACCTTGTGACTTTACATAGAATTCATCTTTTCTTTCATTGCATTGTACCACAATTCAGACTCTTTAGAATTCATGGCTTATAAAGTAGAATCAGGATCATTTTCAACTCCATAGTAAGATTCTTGCAAATATACAACAAAGTCACTAGGAATTTCTGATTTTCTTTTTTTAGTAGCTCTTCTCAATGTTGCACCAACATTTTCATGTGGATTATGTTGTTCAACTGGTTGTTCAATAATTTCAGGAATTACATGAACAACTTGATCTATATGCATGTTTTCAACAGCTTGTGGAATCTCATTGATTTGTTTCTCAACACCCAATTGAACTTCAGGGGTATTATGTACAATCAATTTTTGACTTGAAACGGATGGTTGATCTCTTATAGAAGTTGTATTCTAAAGTTGATCACTCACACTAATTAAGTTATTTTCAAGAAATTTTGCATGTCTTGATTCCACAATCCTTATACTGCTAGATGGGCAGTAGAATATATATCCTTTAGACCTTTTGTCATATCCTATGAAAAATCCACAAATGGTCCTTGGATCCAGCTTCTTTTCTTATGATTTGTAAATTCTAACTTCAGACGGCATCCCCATACAGGTAAATGTGTAAAACTAGATTTCCAACCTTTGAATAACTGAAAAGGCGTCTTTGGAACTACCTTGGTTGGAACTTGGTTTAATATATACGCTATTGGCTTAAGATATTCAACCCACAAGGACTTAGGTAGCTTAGAGCTACATAACATACTATAAAACATGTGATAATGTTCGATTTCTTCTTTCTGCTACAGCGTTATGAACAGGAGAACCATGCATAATATATTGGGCAACAATCCCATTTTGTTGAAGAACTTCGCAAACGGACCTTGTGCTTGTCCATCTTTTGTATATCTACAAAAATACTCACCACTTATTTTTGACATTGTTTCTCTACTTCAACCTTGAAAACTTTAAAGGATGCTATTGCTTCTATTTTATTATGAAGCATGTAGTGAACATATATCGTGAGTAATAATCTACAAAAATGATAAAGTATTTTTGACCATACGTGTCCATTTCTGGACAAAATATATCTGAATGTATGATTTCTTACATGGTTGAACTCCTTTTGGCACCTTTATTTTACTTGTTGTTCTGTTTTCCTTTATGCATTCCATACAAGTATCAAAATCAGTAAAATTTAAAGTACTAAGTACTCCATAATTACAAATCTCTTAATCTTATTGATGGAGTTATGTCCAATCTCCGATGTCATAAGATAGAACAAACTTCATTTATAACACATCTTTTAGTTCCAGTTCATATGTGCATAAAAGTTTAAGTGGAATCATTTTGTAAATTAAGAGAGAAAAGACCATTATATAATGTTCCATATCCAATAAGTTTAGATTTATAAAATAGTTTGGAATCACCTTCTAGAAAGAAGGAATATCCCAAAGGTACAAGTCTAGATACTGAAATTAAATTCGTAGAAAACATAGAAACACAAAAAGTGTTTTACAACTCTAAAATAAAACTACTACTAAGAACTAAATTGCATGTCGCAATCGCTTCCACATGTGAATGCATCTTGTTTCAAGGATAGATGATTCGCTCAGCTCCTAGTGGCTTCTGCAGGTTTCTCAAATCCTACAAGGAATTTGTAATATGGATTGTAGAAGCAGAATCAATCCACCACTTGTCACGATTAACACCAATCATATTGGCTTTATAACAAATAAGACAGGTAGAAGTACCTTTCTTAAACAAGTCATTGTTGAAACTTGACACAATCCTGCCTTATGTGCCCCTTCTTTCTAAAGAAGCGACACTTGGCTTCGTTTTTTATGTTAGTTTCAAGTGGCTACTTTCCTTTAGACCTATTGTTGGTTTGATTGGTCTTCTTTCCTTGAGTAGTTATGAATGCACTTTCTCCTGTTTCCATTAGCAGTCTACCTTCCTCTTGAGCACACATTACCATGGGTTCATTAATAGACCATTTATCTTTATGTCTATTATAAGAGATCATAAAGGGACCATACTGTGCAGGTAGAGTATTCAAGATATAGTGCAGATAAAAAGTTTCACACATTTCAACTTCAAGAATCTTTATTTGAGCTGCTCAGTCTCGCATTTTCATAATGTGCTTACGCACATTTCTCACACAAGTGAGCCTCATTGATGAGAATTTCATAATTAAGGTGCTGACAAGTGCCTTATTTGATGTCTCAAAATGTTCATTTAATATCCTTCAATTATGCCTTGACATTTTTATGTTGTTCGATAGAACGACGAATACCAGCAGAGATTCTGGTCTTAATGAACATAACACTCAACCGGTTAGAGCGTTCCCATTGTTCATGAACAAAAATCTCATCTTTAGTGTTGATTTCCTTAATAGGTAGCTCGTCTTTCCTGATAGCATAATCAATATCCATGCACCTTAAGTGGCGGAGGGTTCTCTCCTTTCAAATATTATAGTTCTCACCATTTAGTTTGGGAATATCACAAATATCAAAGAAAATTACATATTGCATAACTACAACAAATATACATACATACTTCACATAAATTTGAAGCAAGTAATACAAAGTTGAATCTACTGACATAAAAATTGTCTGTGACCTAAATTTAAATTCATATTTATGATAAAATTATCAATTTAATAACAGGATATTCTATCTTTATGACAAAACTACTGAGCTCTCATTCATAATTCATGTGGATAATTATGAAAGTATTTAATATTTCTTCTTAATTAATTATGCAACTTCATAATAAAGAAATTAAGTTATCATATCATGCATAGTTAATTACAATTCTAATTTTTAAAAACTTCTTCATTTGATCGTTAACTTTTGAAATTTTATTCAATTAAAGATGTTGTGGCTAAACTTTAACCAAATAAATTCTAGATCACTTAGACATTTATTTCGTTAAATGATCCAAAATATTATATAAAATATCATTTCATTAAGATTGATGTGGCTAAATCTCAATCAATTAAAATTATACGAATCACTAAATATTAATTAAAAATCATATACAAGTATTATTGTTGAACATTATGCAACAAAACAACAATCTCTTTACTTTTAATTATTAGAAAACGTTTTCAAAAGTTTCAAAACAAGATCTTAATTTTAAAAAACCATTTTGAGGGATTTTTGAATTTTGAAAATGAACAAAGAATAGGAAATTCAACGGCTCTGATACCAAATGTATGATACTGTTTAACTATGATGCAACGAAAATAAAAACTAATACACATAACTCCATCCATTTCAAGTGATATTGTAAGAGTTTATAATTCTTCTTTTCTTCAAATATCTTCTAACCACTCAAAACCACACTCTTTGATAGTATGGAGTTTTTTAAAGTAATGTGCTTAGGAACTTTTTAACCAAATGACAAATTTTTAACTGTAGTTTCATCAAGAACAGAGGTTATGGGAAGTTACCAACTGCTAGAGTAGTAGGATAATTAATCCATGTAGTGGGATAATGAGTAGTTAACCAATATCGCATTAGTGGATAATGAATAGTTAACTACCTTTCCATTAATGGGATAATGGTTAGTTAACTATCTTCCCATTAGTTGGATAATGGGTCCATGAAGTGGGATAATGGGCCCATATAATACAGACTATATCATCATTAATAAAAATACTAACATGTCATACTCTTAAAAAAAGGTCAAACAACTATGACCAAGAGGGTACCTGTACCTGAAACCAACACAAGTAAATAGGTAGAGAATACCTAAGGGCGTGAGACAACTCTCCTTAAGGAACTCAACAATGTAGCCCAGTAACTTTGAAAAAAGGGGTGCTTCCTCAGAAAGGGGTCTCAATGACCAGGCCCGAATGATTGTTTAGGTTTATTCTATCTTATAAAAAGAATTAAATTGGTTGTGCAACTTTAGCACGTAATTCCTTCCAGTTACTTCTTAAGTTCAAGCAAGGAAATTGAGTTTTAAGGATCAACAGTGTCATCTGTGTAGCATATATGAGACATGTTTGGTCCCTTCTTCTGTGTCTTAAAAGAGATGAAATTATGGCTTAGACGACCACTCGCACTACAACAAAAGAGGCATGTAGTGGCAATAGATTTTTCATACTTTCTTTGCTAGAACTCAAATGGTCAGCTCTATTGATTGGTTGATTGATGGTAGGACTAGCGGAGGATATGTACTATTATACTCTAGCATGTTCCTCCAACTACATAATTCTAGAACTATCCCTTCTAGAATGTTTCCACACTATTTTCTAAGGAACAATCATTCCAGATATATCATTTCATTTCTTTACATTTTTTCTCAAACTCTGCCTGCACTAGCTTCATTTAGCGATATTGCTACTGCTACATTGAACTGAAATAGAGAAACCATGGTTAAATCGCCTTGCCTTGTTCCACAAAAATTATTTCCATCTCTTATAGATCTAAACCATTCTACTATATATCCACATTTTGTGATGGGCCAGACTGATTGGACTATTCTAACTTATTTTGATCAATCTACTTCAGCCCATCTAAAAGCTTGGCTTCAGAAACATGAGTAAGTGTTGAGCGGGTTAGACTACGATACAATGTGGTTTCACGGTATTTTTAATTCTTTTTCCTTAAGTTTAATGTATGTGCAAAAACCTTTTTGTATTGATTTTTATGTATGTTTCTCTTAATTTGCAAGAAATCTTTCAAAAGAAGAATGCGGAAATTTTTGAGTAAGAAAAGTAGAAAAGTTACCACTTACGGATCTTATGACGGTCCGTCGAGCCTGTGACGGTCTGTAGGTGGCATCGTAGTGAAGGTGCTGAAGGAAGATGGGGAAGTCTGACCTAAGTGTGGGATTATGGCAGTTAATGACTTACCGTCATAGACACGATGGTCGGTCCTTCTGGTTCGTCATGATGATTAGAGAGTAGTTCCAGTACCAAAATTACAAGAAGTTTAAGTGTTATGGAACGGAGACCCTCAACAGACCATCGTGTTTTGAACGATCCGTCATACCTGTTAGTTGAGGGTAATGAAGAAATCCGCAGAAGAATTTGTAAAGTATAGGATGACGGAGGCCATGACGGTCCATCGTGACCACGACGGCCCATGACGAGGTCCGTCGACTCAGAGGCGTTATGATGGATTTTCAGCAATTAGAGTACTTCTTTTATTAGGTTTTTGTTTTTTATAAACAATTGGAAAAACCTCATTTTTGAAAGTAGACAATTTGTTAGTAGACTCTTTGTTATTAGACTTTTTGATTGTTAAACTTTTGTAGAATCTTTAGTCATCGATTAATTTCACTAATTGAGAACCTTTTTCTTGAATTGATTGTTCGTGCGTTTGTTGATTAATCAAGTGAAATTCTGGATTTTATTCTTTCTCATTGTAGTAAGTGCATGAATTCTTATATTACATATATGAATATTGTGATTATGAGTCTGGGTAAGTAAACTCCATAACTAGGGTTGTGGGAACCATGTGTGAATAATGAGGTAAAATCTAACTAAAATAACAATTCTAGAATAGTGTCTTGCATGTATTGATAATTCTTTCGCTTAGACGTCTTTTTAATGAATGGCCAATGTTAGAACTCACCTTAATGATACTTGTCGGACAAAGGAGGTAGATAATAGGAAAAGAATCATCAACATAGATTTAGTGTATACTATCTAATAGGCTAGTGTTGATTGGTACGAGGTAATAGCTTTGTCAAATATCGAATACAATGCTTAATATGAGGTAAAGGTAAGGGTTAGTAAAGCAACACACGTAGCCGGATAAAGGTGCGGAGTGAAATTACTAGATGCCGGATCAAGGATTTAGAAATACATAACTTATCACTTTGCATGCAAGATACTAGGAAAGAATTGTTATAGTTAGAATTATCAAGTTAGGAACCTGTGGGGAACACTTAAACCCTACTTACTTTTATTAATTGATTAAACTCCAAGATTTGAATCTGTTAGTTGTTTACTTTAATTTAGGTAGTTATTTTCATTAATTTAGAAATAAAAACTCCCCTTTTATTGTCTTTTGTTTTCTAAGAAATAATTGACTAAAAAATAGTAATAATAGATTAAAGTTAAGTCTGAACTATTTTGTTGTGGGAATGATCCCAACCTCATTAGTTGGGTTCTTTACTTAATACGATCGCTTTACTTCTTATTTGAGAAGTAATTTTGAGCGTATCAGACTACCTATTGACAATTGTTTAGCCCATTTTGACTCAATTCGTTTCAGCCCAATTAGAAACATTTGAGTGGATTAATAATCAACTACTTTTTTTTAATTCAACACGTTTTATTTTGCCCCCCCCCCCCCACCAAATTCTATTCTATACACTCATTTGACACCCATGCCCTATTTATCAGAGGTGAAATTTAATCCATCTTTATTTAAGGAGAAAAAATTCATTGGATATTTATATGTAACTTGAAAGCTTTTATGAGGTTATCTTTTCCCAACAATGTAGATATTTCTCTGTTACAGATTAGGCCAATCAAGTAGTGGATGTGCTTCAAAGAAGGAAACAAAATTAACATACCCTGGCTTTATCTCAATTAGTTAGAATCTCCAGCAAGTATAATTTGGATAAGTGGAAGCTTCAAAATAGAAGGATCAGATACGATAACACTTGTATACAAGCTATAGAGTATTTGATGGTAAATCTATTTTTTTCTACAAGTTATCAATTTTTGAAAAAAAAATTCTTTTAAACATCCAAAGCATGTTATTATGAAAGTTATTAATGAAAGTATGAAAGTTGGATTCATACTTTTGAAGTAAAGAAAACTAATTCTTTTAATCCACCTCCATGGTGTGTGCGTGTGTGCGCGCGAGTGGACTTTAGAGTTACTACTTAAGTTGTTTCCATTTGGTAAGGAGGTCATGTGTTCATCTCGTGGAAACAACCTCTTGCACAAATACAAGGTAAGGCTGCGAACAATCCTGAAGAGATTCATCAGTCCCTGGGATTTCTCAAAAATATCTGTGAAATAATATTAACTAATTGTAAAATGCTTAAGAGGTTTCCATCTCTGTGCATCAGTTCCCTTAAATATGTTACTCTACATGTGTACGCTAGTTTAGAACTTTTTCCTGAAATACTCGGAAGCATGGAACTGCAGACAGAGATTCACATGCTAGTGTGATGATGAGGGATTTAAATTCAATGCATTTTTCATTTCCATGTTTGTTGTGTCAGAATGTCTTGTCAATGTAGCATGACATCTCTGGCTTAGGTTCCCTGTCACTACGAGCGCTTACCATTAACCATGGTGGGAATGGATTAAAGTGTATCATTGAATTTGCCTTGAAATTGGTATATACCTGATAGCTTCTTAAGATTCGTTGTATCTTGCTCTGGCAGGTTAATCAGACATATGACAAATTTTGTAAAACAGTTTGTTAGTAAATGTAATGATCAAGCTCTTTAAATTTAGCGATACAATTGCAAGGGGTCATTTTCATATTTTTACCTGGTTAAACGTGGAGGTTTTTTATAGGATAGCAGAATAGATCTTCCAGTAAAACAACCCTTTCGAATTTTCCTACTTGATAGATATCATGTTCAAGGTTGTTATGATAGATTGAGAAAGACTAACACTGCTAGAACTTAGTGCCAGAAGCTTTAAGTGGTGTAGTCTAATTATGTCTTACAGTAGTTACCAAACTTGTTTTTCCTTCATGAGGTAAAATTTTTGTATGTTTTTCAAGCCTGTGCATATGGTGAGGAATGATGTGGCAGTTGATAACGAAACTTTAATATTACAGAACATACTATACTAATATCCATCTTATCTGGAAGAAGCTAATCTCGTATACTTTGAACCAAAATTAGCAAGGCAGTTAGATGTACAATTAGTTTCTCTATAACAATGCCTGATTTGGAAACACTGACCTTAGCATTGTCAGTTATCACGTTTGTGATAATAAAGAGGTTTATTTCTACAATATTATTGATGCGAAAATAAGAGAGTAAGATCACATTCATATTACCATCATGGTAGGTGAAAATTCCACCAAAAGCTACTATATCAGGCATAGAGGCGCGGAAATAACCCATACCATATTCTCAAAAAAAGCTGGAACGACTTTGAGCAAGAAGGTACATGTACCACTGACATAGGTGAGTAGGTATATAATACCTAGGGGCACGAGACAATTCTCTCTAAGGAACTCAGCAATATAGCCGGGTAACTTTGAGAGAAGGGGTTGTTCCTCACAAAGGGGGTCACAGTGAATTGAATTGGATCTGCAACTTTAGCACTTGACACCTTCCAATTGTTAGACAATTGACCTTTTTTCATGCTTACTATATTTATTGTTTTTACTTATTTCAGTTTAATGCTTCCTATTTTCTAGCAAGACTTAGTCAACTTTAGTTGCTCAACTTTCTAAATTTAATGTCCCCTTTAATTGCTGTTAGTGGCCCCTTTTATTGTTGTTAGCAGTACATATTCTTATATATTTTTAGCATTCACTTTGTATGTGGCTACTAGATAGTTAATGCTTAAGGTTCTCCTTGTATAAAGAAGTTTCAGATCTTCTGCAATAGAACAAGTCCAATGCAAGTGTTGTACCTGAAAAGAGAATTCGAGTGCTTCAATATGCAGGAGGAGGAAACAATTAGTAAATTGAATCTACTTAACTGTTAACAAATTAGGCTTCTCCGAAAAGTATTTATAGACAAATTAATTATGGATAATTTTCTTGTGATACTTCCTGAGAGCTTTGGATCTAAGATTTCCCCTCTTGAAGAATCCAAATAACTCGGAAAACTTTCATTAGGTGAACTAATGGGTTCTCTTCAAGCACAAGAGTAAAGGCTGACTGAGATCGGACAAGTTCACTGAAGGAGTTTTCTCTTTGCAAAAACAAATATTTGGTAAAGGAAAACAACAGGTCAACCAAAATAATAAGGACATGTTTGATGGAGGAAACAATAGTGGAGATTTGAAGCAGAATTTTCCTCCGTGCAAACATTGTAAAACAACTACACATATGGAGATGTATTGATGGTGGAGAGTCGATGCTATATGCGTCAATTGTTACAAACGCGGCACATATCAAAGGTCTCCAAATCAAGAGCAAAGGCCTCTGGTGCAAGCACAAGTAGCAGAAGTTGTAGATGCACATGAGGAGCAACTCTTTGCAGTTTCATACTTTTCAATCAATGTATCCTCTGACTCATGGCTTCTTGATAGTCGTTGTTGTGCACTGATGCTGAAATGTTCAAATTCCTCGATGATACTTACAAATCTAAAATATCAGTGGAAACGTGAGGCAATAGAAGTCAAAGGCAGAGGTACAATTTCTATCTCAACAATATCAGGTATCAAAACCATTCCGGATATTTTGTACACACATGGTATGAGTCAAAATTTGTTGAGTGATGGACAAATGCTTGAAAATAATTATTCTTTGTACTTTAAGAATCGTGAATGTGTTGTGTTTTACCCTTCTGGAGTAGAATTATTTTCTGTCAAGATGAGCAACAAAATTTTTTTAGTTAATTGGAAGAAAATAACCGAGCATGCTTACACTATTAATTCACAAACATGTACAAGGCTATGTCAAAAAAGGTTTGGTCACTTCAATTTGAGAAGCATCGCAAAGATGAAAAAGAATGAGCTAGAGGAAAATATGCCTGAATTTCGTTCTATTGCTCAAGTTCGTGAAAGTTGCCAACAGGGAAAGCAAACAAAATTGTCAATTCAAGCAAATCAAGTATGCAGATCTAACAAGAAACTTCAGGTCATTAATAGGGATATTTGCGGCCTAATGAAAATAGATTCATTGAGTTGTAACAACTACTTGTTCCTCATTATTGATGACTACACCCGAATGGGTTTATTTTATTTCATAACATTGAAGAGTGAAGTCTTTGATGTTTTTAACAATTTAAAGCTTTAGTAGAAAATCAATGTAATCATAGTATTAAGGCCTTAAAGTCAGATAATAAAAGAGAATATACTTTTTCTTAGTTTATGGAGTTTTGTAATAGTACAGGTATTGAATGCCAATTGAGATTACCATACTCTCCAAACCAAAATGGCATGTCTGAAAGGAAGAACAAGACAATAATGGAGATGGTCAGATATTTTTTCCTCGAAAGAAAGATCCTAAATCAATTTTGAGCAGAGGTAGCAAGTACTTCTGTATATTTGCTGAACAGATTACCTACCAAGGTCTTGAAGGACATGACTCCATATAAAGCTTGGTTTGGGAATTAACCATCAGTACACCATCTCAGAATTTTTGGGTGTATTTGTTATTATCGAGTTCTAGAAATAAGGAGGAATAGCTAGACTAAAATGCTTATAAAAGGCATATTTATGGGCTATAGTTCATCCAAAGGTTATAGGTTTTTCTGTTCGAAATCATAAAAATAATTCTCAACCAAGAAGGGAAGTTTGATGAAGAAAATTGTTTGTATTGGAAATTCTGTGTACCTCTTATTTTGATTTATTTTTAAAGAGCAACCTCAACTTTAAGATGATGGACTAGTGGATGATGTATTAATAAGGATAAATTGATCCTTATAAGATGTCTATAAGCATTATAACTTGGTTACTCTGAACCAACTATCTATGCTGAAGAACAAGACTCTCATGCATGGAAGAGATCTATACAAGATGAACTAGGCATGATCGAGAAGAACGAAACCTCGCAACTTCTTGACAGACATAGAAATGGCAAGGTGATTGGTGTAAATTAGATTTCAAGACAAAACGCAATAATGATGGATTGATTTGCAATCATAAGACAAGATTGGTGGTGAAGGGATACAAAAAACAAAATGGTGTTGATTATAGGAAACATTTGCTCCAGTAGCAAGGTATGACACAATCAAGCTTATTCTTGCATTTTCATGTCAAAGTTCCTGGAAGATTCATTTACATGATGTCAAATAGGATTTTTTGAATGGTTTGCTTGCTAAAGAGATCTATATAGAGAACTTGATGGTTTCTTGATTCATGGAAAAGAGGATAAAGTTTATAGCTTAACAAAGGCATTGTAAATACTAAAACAAAACCCCAAGTGCGTAGTATGAGAAGATTGACAATCATCTCATCTTACTTGGCTTTAGTAGAAGTTAAAGTGAAGCTACTTTGTATGTGAAATTCACTGCATGTGAGTCTTTAATTTTCTAAATTTATGTGGATAACATGCGTGTGACAAAATTTAAATTGAAATAATCCAAAGGTTCAAGGATGAAATGGAAAAAATATTTGAAATGACTAATCTTGGAGTCATGAAGTACTTTCTTGGCATCGAAGTGTTGTAGTACAATGATGTAATATTCATATGTCAGCAGAAATACATTTCAGATATTCTAAACTAGTTGGGAATGCAGGACTGCAAATATGTGAGTACTCTAATCTCTACTGGTGCAAAAATTGGCAAGGATGAGGATTCCAAAAGAGTGGATGATAGTATGTATAAAAGCTAAATTGAAACTCTTCTATATCTAACAACAAGCAGACCTGGCATTCTATTTATTGTAAGTTTTCTCTCTACGTTTTCGCATTCGCCTAAAGACACACACTAAGTTTGGAACTTTTTTCCCAATACCTTCCAAAGTATCTATTAACCTGATCGAGTATCCTAATAGTGATTGGGGTAGTGAAGTAGATGATCCATAAGAACCTCTAGATATCTTTATTATTTAGGCAAGTTGTTTTAGTTGGAGCTCTAAGAAATAAGAAAATACAACTCAATCAACAGCAGAAGCTGAGTACATAGTTGTTGCATCTGTTGTGAATCAAGATATGTGGCTAAGAAAGATGTTGAAGGACTTGGAACATGACAAAGAGAAGCTACCAAGGTCATGTGACAACAGTTCTGTAGTTTCAATCTAAAAAAATCTTGTGTTTCATAGTCGAACAAAGCATATCAAGATCAAGTTTCATTTTAATAGAGAATTCCAACAATCTAATGAAGTTTCGCTTATTCATCGTTCATATGAGAAAAAACTAACACTTTCACTAAGTTATTGTCATAGGAAGGTTTGAAGATCTGAGGCAAATAAGTGGTGTTTGCCACCAAAATGTCAAGGAGGAGTGTAGACAATTGACATTTTTTCCAGCTTATAATTTATACAGTTTTTACTTATTTCAGTTTAGTGTTTCCTATTTTCTAGCTAGACTTAGTCAATTTTCTTTTCTCAACTTTCTGAAGTTAGTGTCCCCTTTAATGGTTTTTAGTGACCCCTTTTATGGTTGTTAGTGGCACATGTTCTTATTTAGTTTTAACATCTACTTTATGGATACCAGATAGGAAATGGTTAGGTTTCGTTGTATAAGTTTAATTTAGATCTTCTGCAAATTAATATATAGCTAAAATTTCTATGTCAGATTTTATTTATTTTAAAGGGATTTATCCTCTCATTAGAACCAAGTCATATGAATAATAAGAACACAAACACCATTTTGATTCTTAATTTTCTCTTTTGTTTCAATGGCTCCTTCAAGATGTAGGTTTAGATCACTACATGAACTTGTCATCAAGTGAATTTTTCCTTACATTATTAGTGTATATAAGTTACTCTTATTTATTTCATATGTTCATGGATTTGTTTTTATATTACTTACCATTTTTAGAGAATTCAAAAGACGGGTGGCACTTATCAAGTAAGTTTCTTTTTTTATATTTGGTCCTCTTCCTGCTCATAACTAATAATAACATCCATCAATACTGCATCAAAAAATTATTTTTATGTATATATTATTAAATAAAGTAATTTTTTTTACAATCACAGAACACGTATTTTTTATGGATGGCTAAAGTATTTCTATGTCAAATTTTATTTATTTTACATTCTTCATGAATTTTTGTTATGTTGCTTACTATTTATTTTTAGAGAGTTAAAAGAAATAGAAAAGAAGGCATGTATGCTTCAACATTCATTATTCTGCATGAGATACACAATGTTGATTCAAAAGAGGAGTATATCTACTTGTTTAACTTTTAAATAAAAAAAACTATCGAAGGAGGTTGACCAAAAGGTTGAAGAGGTTAGTTTTTATCTCATCATATATATATTAAAGTTAACATTGTGTATAACGTCCATCTTTTATATATATATATATATGTGTGTGTGTGTGTGTGTGTGTGTGTGTGTGTATTAAATGATATAAATGCTATCGAGTGTACAAAAATAATGATTGGGGGAAGAGTAAAGTTCTTCTAGAAGCTTTCAATGAGATTCCAATGTTTCATCTTAGTGTTAAATTAAAAGAAAATAGTTTTAACCTCTTACTCTCTTTTGAAGGAGTAACTTTACTTATGCCTATAATTATATATCTTAATATTGTAGTGCTATTTCATTAATACATATTTTCAAATTTAATTGTTATCATGTAAATCCTATAAAAAAAAATTGTGTTGGATCTACTATTATATTTCATGAGAAATTAAATAAACCAACAAAAGTAAAGATATGCTAACTATTTTTACCAAAAAACAAATGGATTGCCATTTTAAAATTGTCATCAATTATCACATTATATTTAATGGTATAAACTTTTTTCCATTTTTGTTTCCATGTACCTTGCAAAATTCAGTAAAATATTATTTGCGCAATAGCACAAAACTCAACATCTTTTATTTGGAGTATAGATTTGTATGCAAGAAATGACAGAAGTTTCAACAACAATTAAATTTCTACTCAGAATATTAAAAGTATGATGAATTCAATGCTAAAAATACTAAATATTTATCAAACTTATCAAATTTAAAATCATAAATTTGTCACTAATTTGTTTTCTTATTTATTTCAAACCCTCATTTTAGTGACTCCAAACCATATGGGAGAACAATAATGACATGAACGATGACAATATTTATTAATTCTCTAAGTAGACGGGTGTTTATTTTAATTTTATTGGCATATGAATAATTTGAAAAAAAAAGTCGCATAAACTATTATTTTGATGATTAAAATTATTTTTGAAAAACACAATTGTAAGTTTACATTATGCTCCATAAAATAAATTAACATTTTGCTGGATAAATAATAATAATAATTTATTCTTTCAGATCATTTACATGAAGGTCAAATTTAAATTATTTTAAATTTTTACTCTTATGGAAAGTCAAGTTTATGTTTAATGTTGAATTAACAATTTTTCTTCTGTGATGTGTTTCCATTCAGATTTATAGTTATTCTTAATTTATAGGATTGTAAATAATCGTCTGTATATTACAAATGTAATATTCTTTATTACGACAGAATTATATGGTGACTCATATTTTAATTTTTTTGGGTATGTAAAGGGTGGCACTTAAACTTGTTCGATTTGATAAGAATAGACACAATAAATAATTCTAGTCCCATATGTTGCTTACTTTTTTTGTAAGATAATTAATGGAAATAGAAAAAAAAAGGCAGTTATGCTTCAAAATTCACTACTCTGCATGAAATACACAATGTTGATTGAAAGGAGGAGCATATCTACTTGCTTAACTTTGTATGAAGGAAAACTATCAAGGAGGTTGACCAACAGGTCGAAGAGGTTAGTTTTCATATCATAATATCTATTAAACTAGTTATGAAAATAAATAAATTAAAAGGGAATTCTTATTACTGCTGGCGCCACATAGGCGGGTCTAAGGTTCTCTTTTATCTATGTATATGATTTAACATTGTCTATAATGAATATCTTATATATATAAATAGATATTCTTTGTCTTCTTTTTCTTTGGTTAACGAAGAGTTACTAAATGCTATCGAGTATACAAAAATAATGATTGATAAAGAGTAAAGTTGCCTTGGAAGCTTTCAAGGAGATTCCAATGTTATTACCTTAGTTTTAAATTAAAAATATAGTTACAGTCTCTTACTCTCTTTTGACGGATTAATTTTTCTTATGAATTGCCTAAAATTATATAGCTTTATTTTCTAGTGCTATTTAATTAATACTTATTTGCAAATTTAATTGCTATCATGTTTATTCTCTTTATTTATTTATTTATTGTTCAATCTACTATAATATTTTATAATAAAATCAAATAGACCAACATATGCTAACTATTTTTACCACTAAACCAAATGGATTACGAATTAAAATTTTATTTTGAGTATAAACTTGTATGTAAGAAATGATAAAAGTTTTAAGAACAAATAAAATTTAACTCGAAATCTTAAAAGTGTGATGAGTTCATTGCTAAAAATAGTAAAGATTAATCGAACTTATCAAATTAAAATCATAAATTTGTCATTAATGTTTTTCTTTTATATTTCAAACCTCTTTTTAGTAACTCCAAACCATAATGACATGAGCACCGACAATATTTATTAATTCTATTAGCAAAAGGGTGTTGATATTAATTATATCCGTATGTAAATAATTTAAAATAAAGTTTAAAAAAATTCACATAAAATATTCTTTTGATAATTAAAATTAATTTTTTTTTAAAAAAAAATTATAACTTAACATTATGCTTGATAAAGAATAATAAATTAATTCTTTCAGATCATTTACATTAAGGTCAAATTTTAAATTATTTTAAATTGTCATTCTTACGGGTCTAATTTATGTTTAATGTTTAATTACCTATTTTTCTTCTCTGATGTGGTTCCATTCAGATTTATAGTTATTCTTAAGTTATTGTCGTTTAATAGTCCTCTGCATATTACAAATATAATATTCTTCATTCAGCGAGAGTTGTATGTTTAACTCATATTTTAATTTTTCTTGGGTGTGTATAAGGTGGCACTCCAATAGTACAATTTGATAATAATAGACACAGTAAATATTTCTAGTCTTATATGTTTTTTCTTTTACCTAATATCATCTATGTATGTTTAAACTACAATTTTTTGCTTAAAAATATATGATTATTATTCCTCAAGCTATATCATAGAGTGCATTGTTGATACAGTGAAGAATTAATTCACCCACAAAGCTTAAATTTTCAATTAAAAAAATATCAAGTACACATTTTATTCAAATTACCGTGCAAAGAAGTGGTATGACTAGAATTCATTGATTGTATTTATTTAGCGATGGAGAGCTCTCTCTAAATATTAAAAATTTTAAGCTAACTTATTTAACAGTTGCGTGTACAAATTAATTATTCTGCCTTAATTTATATGATATATTTAGTATTAAATTTATGCAATATGACAAGACTTTTCAATGTTTCAAAACCATCCTTAAAATAAGCATAACTTACATAAATATCATAGTGCTAAGAGTAAGTAAATCATTTTCCTACTCTTTATAAAATTATAAAAAAATTCTTAAATTTATGAACTTTGGATACATAAGCAGACATCAAGATACATAAGGGAGGAATGTATCCGACATGGGATGAATACGTCAGGTGGATATGAATTTATTAGAGAGGGAATAGGACACTTGAATACATAAGGATGGATATATTTGAGAGAGATCGGAGAGGGATGTATTAGCGAAGGGATACGACATCTAATTACATAAGGGTGGACGTATGACAGGGAAGGGATATAATGAGAGGGTATAGGAATATATAAGCCAGAGGGTGTGTATGTGTTCGAGAGGGGATTTTTTGAAAGAAATGAAATGGTAGATAAATTTAACGATAAATATAAAATAAGATGTGTATTTATGTAATTTTTCCTTTAAATAAATCACTTTTAAATAGAAGCGGACAAATTTTGACAATATTCATAAATGTTTAGTTAATATATATATATATATATATATATATATATATATATATATATATATATGTGTGTGTGTGTGTGTGTGTGTGTGTGTGTGTGTGTGTGTGTGTGTGTATGTATATATATAAAGGTTATATTTAATTAATCAAGTAATGTCATTTGGACTACAATATCATTTATTTCACCATATTCCTGAGATATGCAAAAAAAATTCATATTCATTAATTTCACCGTGACTATTTTATCGATATTATTAATTTATTAATTTCATTGTTGAATGATTTCTTGTTTTTGATTGTTAAGAAACAAAATCTTTTTTTTAAACCATATTCCTGAGATATGCAAGAAATTAAAAGTAAAATTGGCTAGTTTCATTGTTGATTGATATCTTATCATTTTCTAGAACTTAGCCCATTAGTTTATGTACATCATGAAATTCATCTATTTAAAGAGTTTTTCCTCTTATGAAAACCAAGTCGTATGAAAAATATGAACAATAAATAACACCATTTTAATTCTTAATTTTCTCTTTTGTTTCAATGGCTTTCTCAAGAAGGAGTTTTAGTTCGCAACAAAAATTTGTTGTCAAATTAATTTTTCTCTACATTATTAGCGTACATAAGTTAAAATCTAATTTATTTTATATATTCATGAAATGTTTTAAATGTTGCTTACCATTTGTAGAGAATTTGAGAGATATGAGGCACTTATCAAGTGAGTTTTTTTTTTAAAAAATTCTCTCCTCATCCTGCTCTTATCTAATAACATCCATCAAATCTGCATCATATGTTATTACGTAAAAGTGACCTAAAATACCCTCAAATTATTGAAAATGGTTCAGAATTACCCTCATCCACCTATTTGCTCTAAAATACACCCCTTATCTACCTGTTGTCTCACAAATACCCTACACATCAACCTTTGGGTCCAATTTTAGTCATTTCATTAATGGAGCAACATTTAAAATAATTAAAATAATTCTTCTAATCACGTAGTGATCAACCAGTGGTTGAAATTTAATTATTCAATATAATTTTAAACCCACCCATTTTAACTAAACCCGTCAGAATACTTATTAAAACCGTCCACCCCAATACAAAAAGAAGCCAATTTGTCTCAACAAGTATTTGGCTAGGCTATCAAATTCCAGCTTTATGAACACTTTTGGCTTCTCAACTCTCTCATGGCCGCACTCGCCCACCCTACCTATCTTAGGGGCTTGAACTTTTTGACAGAGGTAAGGATGCAATTTCTTGAGGTGATTGTACAAATTTTCTTAGAAAAAGCTAGAAATCTTCTATGCTATACTGGGACGGCTGAAACAAGTCCTTATGACAATAGCAAGTAAGAACTGTGCACATGAAATTATTCAATTAAGTAAACTACTATGTGCCTGACCCGATACAAAAAGAATTCAATTTTGTATTGGGACAGGCGGGTTTAATATGTATTTGGGTAGATTTAATTAAAAATGGGTGGGTATAAAATTATATTAAATAATGAAATTGCAACCAATGGTTGAGCACTAAGTAATTAAGAGGTTTATTTAATATTTTTAAATGGTGTTCCGTTAATGAAGTGGCTAAAATTGGACCCAAAGGTGGATGGAGAGGGTATTTGTGATCCAATAGGAGGGTATTTTTGAGCCAATTGATGGATGAGGGGCAATTATATATCATTTGAAATACTTCGAAGGTATTTTAGGCCCTTCTCCAAAGTTATTTTTATGTGTATATTATAATATAGGTTATCTTATATATGGTTAAACTATTTTTATGCAAAATTTTATTTATTTTAAATTCTTCATGAATTTTTCTTATGTTGCTTACTATTTTTTTAAGAGTATTTTATTAATAATTTATGTTCGACTTAAATAAGCCTTTTTAATCTCCCTCACAAATTTAACAACCTATACTCTTGATCAATAAATTTTTTTTGTTAGGTTCTATTAATCTAATGTCTTTAAGCAACAATTATTATTTTTTACTATATGGACTGTGATACTACATAGGTAAAAACATTATGAAAGCAATCTATTTAAAGTATTTTCTTCACTGGTTATAAGAACCAGGTCATATAATAAATCACACAAAAAGATATATAATAGTTGTTCTATTCTTAGTTCTCTCCAATTGCAATGGCCTCTTCAAAAAAGTTTATATTTCACATTATAAAAAAATTGGGGTGGAGGGGGACTTGGGGGGGGGGGGTTAGATTACAATTTTGGGAATTGAATCCTTACCAACAAGGTGGGAGTTCAGTTGGCCTACCTACTAAGCAATTAAAAAACCCTTTCTATTTCACATGAAAACTTGGTGAACTAGAATCGGCGAAATTATAATAGATAGTATGGTAGAAAGATTCATCTCATGTGAGTTTTTTTAATGACCATGATAAAAAATTATTTGTAACAGCAAAACAATTCAGTTCTTATACACTATATAAAAAATCACCATTTAGCGACAGACGAAATCGTTGCTAATCTATGATATTCCGTTGCTAAACATGATTAGCGACGGACTAGCACGTATTATTAACTGTTGCTATATCACCCAGTAGTAGTCACTTAGTGACGAAAAATATATTTTTTCACCAAATTAGCGATGTCTTAGAAACGAAAAATATTTTTTGCCACTTGTTAGCCACGGACTATTCCGTTATTTTATTTCTATTGTTTGTAGCTAATTTCGTAATTCATTTCGTCATTTTTGATAAATACTTGAAAGTTTTTTTTCGCTTATCCGTCGCCATAATTTTTTATGTAAAAACGACCAAATAGTCTCTATATTTGTTGCTAAAATTTTTCTTGTAAATTTGATTTATATGTAACTTAAATTAAATTACTCTATACCCCAAAAATAATCAACATATATAATAATATCATACATGATTCAAAATATATAGAATATCGAAATTGCATTTTTTCGATTAAAAAAATCCATAATAATATATCAATTATACTTAAAAGAACCTACATTCATAATATTATTACAAAAAAAAAAGAGGATACAGTTGTCACGTGAAACTAAGGACCAACATCGTCCTCATAAGTAAAAGTTCAAAGAGCAACCTCGTCATCATAAGTAGTTGAAGGAGGCACTAGGGTGTACTAATGATGAGGCAAAAAACTTCTACCGTATTAAATTTTTGCTTCAAAAACAAAAACCGTATAGTTTTCTCTTCTTTTCTCCGCTACAACTTTATAGTATGCTTCACATTAATCAATATCAATCTGAGACACTATTTTTTTCCATGATATTTATTCATATTTCTGTAATACGAAGAGGAAAAATAAAAGCATTACACATTGGATACAAAATATATTTTGAACGCCAATATAAAACATGCATAACCTTTTAAGCATTGGAATTAATGTACATATTGTGCCTTCAAATTTCAAGCCTTAACAATTCATAACTACATAAGAAGTTTCTAGACTATAATAATATGTGAAGTTGATCAATAATATGTGAGGAAAGATACCCAACATAGAATATGCAGGGAAGAAAGGAAACAAAGAGAGAGTCGAAACAAACTCATCAAAACAAGGAAATGTATGTACCACCATTCAACCCATCACAAGTAATTGACTCTTTGAAACAGAAGCTAAGTGAATAAGTGATTATGCATAATGCTTAAAACAAAGAAAATTATTTACTCTATCACACTTATACTTAAGCTTAACTACCAAAAGGAATAAACAATTAATCAAGGCCAGTGTAAGCTTTATATCAGAAATGTAAACAAGAAAACTCCAAATCATTATACTTAATTGTTCAAGTATTCAACAAGGTCCAAAAGTAAAGGTTTATTCACAAATTGACATCGAAAAGGAACTTTCATACACATGAAATTGGGCACACTATTCATGCTTATAATAAAAAAAAATTTATTTTCTACAGTCAAGTCTCTCAAGTCTCAACCATCAAACCAACATTTAACACCCATATCTAAGTTGAACTTGTAAACCAAGTTTGAGATACACAATAAATTATAATGCCTTTGACAAATTTAAAATATACAGTAGTTACTCAAATTGAGTTATTACCAAATACATCAAAATTGACTTTAGTTTAACACACACATGTATCCAAAAGTAATGGATGATTATGTGATAGCCTTCTCAATTTTATGCCCATAGAAGGTCTTTGCAGGATCATTTTAGTTTAGAAATACTCAATATACTTCTTAGCATATAATACATGATAATCATAAAAGATTTTTAGTGACTTAGTAATGAAACATGTAAAACAAAGTGATAAACTTCATAATAACCGGAACTGAAAGTTCTTTCAAGAATTTTTTTTTGCTATGTACACACTTAAAGATTATGGGAGATTATAAGCTTAGAGAAATTCTTAATTTCACATAGTATTATTAATGTGTTCTAACATTGTTCTCACTTCTTCACTAACTTCTTATCTCCATTTCGCAAAGGATTAAATTTGAATATTTTGTGCTTGTCCATAAAATATGCATCATACTTGTTGTCACTCTCACTGGAGTTCAAAATTCCAATTTTTAAACACTACAAAGACAATAAGAAGGAAATAGGAGAGTTCAAACCTGGGACTCTCAGATTACAACTGTTGTTGCAGAACAAAGTTCATACCTTTGTTAGCAGCCACGGGTGAGAGAGTAATGTTAGAAGAAGCCATGAGCAGGGAAGCTATGGTTAGTCTTTGTTGGTGAGCAGACATAGATCTGAGATGTTCTTGGCGATGTTCAATCATTTCAAACTCTCATGGTGATCTAACTTCACCCTCACAAGGCCCACCACCATGAAGTAACCTACAACTACTTACATTATTACAATAACCTATAGAAAAATAGGGACAAGGTTTACAGCCAAGTCCCACACTTGGGATATCAGCCCCAAAAATATATATGATTGATAGAATATATATTAGGAAAATATTCAAAAGTATACTATAAAAAATGAATGGCAACCATAATTAAAAATAAAAGTAAATAAACTTTAACAGAAAAGTATATGAACAAGTAAGCTTTAACAAAATGACATTAAGGGATCTACCTGGCTGTTGTCGGTGCTCAATATCATTGCTTACTGCGTAGAGCTGAGGTTGGTGTAATTTTACCCAGAGAGCGAGTTAACTGGTGACGCCATCTCCTTGATGTTGTTGGTGCGGAAGAAGACTGCCTGGTTGCTCGTCAACTAAAGCTGCTGCCATCAATGGAGGTTCGATGGTGGTCTTCTTGTGCTTTTCGGATCTCTCCATTGTTGTACAATTGCTTGTTTCTTGGCTGCTGCTGGATAGAATTGTTCTCTGCTTTGTTGGAAAGAAGTACGGAATGGAGGGAAAATGGATCTGGGCGGTGGATTTGGAGAGGAGAGGAGGCGAATGAAGAAAAAATTAGGGGTGTGGGCTCTTTTGTAAAAAATAGGAAAACAAGGATCTTAAATAAGGACCATTGATCAAATTCGTATGAGCGGCTGTGATTTATTCTTGGATTTTGACGAACCATGATCGACGGGTAAGATTAAATGAGAGTATTGAAATCTGAAATTGGAGTTTGTAACGGAATTAGTGACGGATTCTAGAATCCGTCACTTTCAAATAAATGTATATATTATTTAGCAAATTATATTGACTGATATTTTTGTCACTAGATAATATAAATAATTATAAAATATATTTAACAGTTTAGTAACCTTTTTTTCCATCACTAATTCTGTCGCCCGATATTAATTAAATTTATGAGCACTACTTTGTTATTGAATCCGTACGAAAAATTAGGCGCCAAATTTTCGCGCTAATATTTTGCGACGAATTAAATATTCCCTTCGGTTGATATATTATGAATTAAAAAATCATTTCTTAATTCTGGAAAAAAAATAGTTATTCCGTCACAAGTCTGTCGTCATGTAGTGACAGAATATTGTTCATCCCTAGTATCCGTCGCTAAACATTGTTTTTAGTAGTGATAATTCATATGATAACTAATTCAAGCCACTTTTGGTGATATTCAAAATCATATTAAATAATTTTTGAACAGGTAATAAGCTATGATTGGAACCCTGAATGTCACGAACCCACCGAGTCGTGCGGGCACCCACTCTTACACCTAAGTTGGAGAAATCTCATATTCCAAAGGTTTATTCATGAGGACAATTAGCAGGGTATATAATGTAAGGTAAAAATCTTTATTACAACCTCTTATTCGTGCACTAGTCAAAACATTTAAAGTAACTTGACAACCCAAGGATCTAGTCTAACAAGTACAAGATCTACTAAAAATTACAATAACAATTTAATAAAACGACAAAGCTCCCACTATCTGAAAGGAAGAGTCGAAGTTGTTGGAAGATTTCCTCATCTTCATGTAATAAAACATCATCAATCCTGCATCTAGACTATGTCAAAAAGACATAGCAAGAGTAGTATCAGTACAACCAAATGTACCGGTAGGTATCATTGGTCAACCCAACGCCACCTTACAACATATAAATAGAACAATAAAATACCATGTTCGGACCCCTCGTTTCCTCACCCTTAGACTTTACTTAGAGAACCTTCCAAATTACAACCTCTCTCTTTTCCACGAGGTTACAACCTAATAACGCTAACCACCTTGTATACCACAAGTAACACTACAACATTTAAGATTTCAATAGATCATAGCATAATACACTAACCACATTGTATATTACAAGTAACACTCCCATTCTTAAGGTTCCAAGTAGATCATAGCTTAAATATACTAAACACATTGTATAATACAAGTAACATTACCACACTTAAGGTTCCAAATAGATCATAACTTGAATATACTAACCACAATGTATACTACAAGTAACATTACCACACTTATGGTTCCAAATAGATCATAACTTAAATAAACTAAAAATATTTATACAATATATACACACCTCACGAAATTGAACGTAACACATTTCACCATGCACATTTTATCAGAAGTAGTTGGATCTCTCATTGGACCCAAAGTCAAACTGTTAGCATGCTGGAACGTCGCAATCTGATCCAATTTTTAAGACGGAACGTGGCAACCGATCCCAGTTAGAGTGTCGGAATGTGGCAACAGATCCTAGTTAATATGCTTGAATGTGACAATCCAATCTATGTTAGAGTGCTGGAACGTGGGAGCCGATCCAAATCACACATCACAATAACACATCAAGGTCACACATTTAAGTCATGATTTTATCATATCGACATCCACATATCTCTTTTTAACATCTAAGACCATTGTTGAAATATGCATACATATACAAGTATCACAAAAGAGTAAGACACTTGTATATCACACCATCACAGAATCATAGACACCACCAGTCACATACTTAATTACAGATATATGGGTTCTCTCGATTTCTCTTTACTGAAAAACACAAGTCATAATGCTAATTATTCATCACATAGATCCATTACTAGTTTTCTTAACCATGACAACAACTTTTTATCACAATTATACCATAGCCAAGAACACAAATAAGAACCTCGACCAATTACTATATAAACACAACACTAACCCCATAAGCATTGAAATTTAGTAAGTTTCCACAGAATTTACTCGGTGCATGAAGGTCTAAACATACTTTATACTGTTAAATTAATATATTACATGGTAAGCATGGATTTTAACTACTCAACATAAAAACCTAACCTACCTGGGCGCCAAGCAACTTGTATGGAGTTTTGATTTCGTTTCCATCTTTTCTTGATTCGCTACGGTGAGTTTGGCCAAGATTTTGCGAGCTTCTGTCATCCCCATGCTTGAAAGATACCTCTCCTTCTTTTCCCAACTTCAAATAATTTTATAGGGGTTTCTACAATAATTTACGACTTATTAGTGTATTTTAGAAAGATGGAAAAATACAAATTTTATCGTAAACTCAAATTTTGCCTCTCCAATCCCGCTGAAGCAACGTCACACCAACGACACATGTCCCGCTGTAGGGGGAAAGTGACCAGATTTTTTGCAAATTTTTCTCTTCTCGAATAACGATGGTTTGAGTCGTTACAATGAATTATTTTTTTTATGGATTTTTAAAAAAATATTTTGCATTTTTTTTATTAAAATCTTTGGCCAAAATCTAACTAAATTTGTTATGTTTATTTTTGTAATAAAATTCTGCTCCATAAAAATAAAATAAAAGATTATTTAATGTAATATAGAGTCTTAATTATTATTTTGGTGTGATTTTATTCGTTCAATATTCACATAAGTATTTGTGGATCTTAAAGTTCATAAAAAAGTTTCCAATTTCATAAGAGCTTAATTACTATCCACCCACGAAAATTACACGGTCACCTCATTTTTAGAAATATTTATTTTTTCCTATTAATATGTGCACATATTGTTAAAAAAAAATATATATGGTAACTTGGACTCTAAATTAATTATACAATTTTATTTAGGATTCTTACTTGGCTAACCAAAAATAAAAAGGATTCTTTCACGCTATCTTCTAATTATTTTCACACTCCTTCTCTCTCCCACCACTCAGGCCACTCGCATACACCAGAAGCAATTTGAGACAATCAATGAAAACTTATTAGAAATGCTTATTTCTCTTCTATTAATTCAACTTGTATATTTTCACATTTAATGATTAATTATTTTTCATCTTTTTTATAAACACATTTTATAGATCATTTAAGGAAAAACTCTATCAGTGATTCTCTTTACGCATTTTACTGTATATTTACAAGTTAGGATGTTTAGTCATTCAAACTTACTCTACTTTCCAAATCATGAAAGTACTCGGAGGTAAGAAGTTAGAGTTTAAGTCTTCACGCCTCATGTGGATTCGGGAATATTATAATCAATTCTAGCATGACATTAAGATTTCTCCTTGAGGAAATTTACAACAAACTGGAATCAACTCCGTTGGAAACGATTAAAGGTAAAACTAATTTTTTTAAAATAATTATTATATTGTGTCGCGATTTGAAACAGAAAAAAGATCCATCGAATGACTTTTCCATATGTTACGAGACTAAAAGTATTATCAATTTTCCTAAAATTGTATTTCATTTCATGGATGTTGATATCGAATTGTTATATATGAATACATTTTCAAAAGTGGATAAAGATATGACTTGTTTGACAATTGATTGGGGGAGTGGGGGTTTATATGGTGTTTATAGAAACTTTGCATGGAAGAATTTTCTTATTGGAAATGATATTGTGAATCAAAAATCTTGGCACGGATAAATTTTCATATTGGATATGATATTGGGAATCAGGAACTTTGTTTCTTGCCTACTAATTGTGCCAAACATTGATTAAACTTGATTATAATTTCATATTTTCAATTAATTAAGCACACCTATTTAATGAAATTTGGATTTTAATTTTTTTGTATTCGAAATAATTTATTTTTATAAAATTCACAATGTTTTAAAGTTAATTAAAATATTATTGTCACTTTTTATTATTTTAAAATAATGTGTGTGCTCTTATATAATTAGTACATTTTATGAATATTGAAAATTTGTCTCCACAAAGATTTTGTTTCCTTCATACATTTTGTTAAAATAGTATTAGTTAGTTAGTAGATTATAGTTTTGAATTAATTAATTTTTTTATTAAATGTGTATAAACAAGCAAATTATTTTATTTTGTTAAGATTAAAAAGCTTATTGATTAATCTTCTTTAAATCTTAGCCAAAATTAATAAACTAATTCGATTTGGATACATTCTTTATTACAATTGGCCATAGTTGAAACTTATTTGGTCATGTCATAATTTCTAATCTAAACCATTTACTGTAAATCTAACTATTTTGCTACCTCGCTTGAAACTCAACCTTCAGACCAAATTTGGGCAAGCCAAGCCGACCAAATTCATTTTCAACAATGATATGATACGATACACAATGAAGAACCAAAGCCCTGTACCATACCTTCGTCATCTTCTTCCCAACGACCTCGATAGTACAAGCTCCAGAAGTGTATCCTCTCCTCACCCTTATCCATTTGTAAAAACAAACTAGGTGGAGGCCAAGATCAAATGACTATGTTCATTAATCCATTCCAATTTGTTGATATTCTCGGTATATTCTTTGTCCTTCATAAATAATTCAAATTTTGACATTGGGAATTCGCCCTAGCATTTTCCGATGATTTTCCCTTGATTCATTCTACATAAACCCCTTGTCATTTCCTTCATTGAGAAAGGTTTGAGAGACTGGTTGTATTAGAAAAAAGAACAGTAGTTTTTCTAGTTTTTTTCATCATTTGTTTCCTTTGTCATATTTTCTAGTTCTCATATTCATTATTGCATATGTTTACTAGTTGCTTGCTCATTTTTACCGATGGTTTTACTCCTTCAATTTTTCTAGCTTTCATTACTGCTTTAATAATATAGTTGATTGTTCACTTTATGTTCTTGTTAGTATTGCCTTTTAGTTTATTATTCGATTTTTCAGTTTTCTTGATCAATTGCTAAGTCTATTTTTGTTAGAAATTTGCCTGATTTTCTTGCCATAATTAAAGTTTTTTTTCTAAAAGAAAAGGCAATGTATTATCATAAATGTTTTAACTTTTCCTGAAAATAAAATATAATTTTCTTTCATATTTGATATATTTTTTCATTAGAGGAAAACTTATGAAATATATAAATTGAAAATCTTATTCTCATAGAAAAATACAATAGCGTCCACAATGTAGCCATTTAAAAGTTTTTTTTATGGGGAGATTTATTGTCTTAAAAATTTTAGTATTTTTCTTTTGTATTGGATTTCAGATAATATAAACACAACAAACCTTTGATCTGACTTACTTACGCAGCGGAATACTTAAACACAAGAAATAAAACTCATGTAATTACTTATAAAAATAATATCCTAACACAAATGGCAACTCAAGTCTTAAACTCATACAACTGAAATGAATAATACTAAAGAACTATAACTATGTATCTATGAGGCCTCTTAAATAGAGAGAGATGCCGGGACAAGACTCCCGATCATCCTAACAGCTGAAATACTAGAAATCAATGAAAACGGAACCCTCTAGAATATAAGGATGATCACCAACTGACTCCAAATTCTCAACTGGATCAACGAGGTGATGGATGCTGATTTTGAATACATGTATCTGTATAATAAGACGATGTAGTCTAGCTAACATCAGTACATTAAATGTACGATGGATTTGATTGTTAAAATTGAAGACTCTTAAGTGTGTGCTGGTATGGATTATAATTTTGTAACTTGAGTATAGCTAATTGCTAAATTCTGTAGAATATCAAAAAGTTAACTAGATTATAAGTAATGATACCTATCTAGCATTCAACTATTAAAATCATGGTTTTTTTTTTCAAATCTAACATGCAATGCACTAAAATGAATTTACTACTTTATCTCAACAAAATTATTTCAAGCTTGAATTTTCAATTGAATTATATCCCGCCATTATCACTGATGATATATATATATATATATATATATATATATATATATATATATATATATTCATCTATAATTTAAGGTTGCAATCCATATATATAGTTGAACCCATATCATTTCAACATTTTAAAGAAATTAAACCGAAACCAATTATAAATTAATCATTCGTACATTACAGAACCATAATAATAGAGAGATTAGCTATTAATAATGAAGGTAAAATAAATATACAAAAATTATCATTCATTCTAGGTACTTGACTCGAAATTCTAATATTTCAATCCCAAAAACCTTAATCTGAAGAAGGTTCTATACAACCTTCAAGTACAAGATTAATCCTCAATAGTCAGGATTTTAGAGGGAGTACTAGAAAATTCAAAATGAAAAAGTGTTTTCCTCTCACTTCAAAAAATTATTTATACGTTTATAAATTTCGCCACAATTTCTCTCTGTGTCTGTCATGACTTAGACCATTGTGAGCGACACAAACTATATCACCTCGTGAGAGTGCTATTTGCTCTATTCAAATTAGCAAACTGGAAAATACAAAAGATAAAAAAATACACAAAGGACTATCCGAGTCCACAAAACCCACTTTGTGTCCTTAAGAAATTTAATTCCCTCAAGTATCCGAGATTACAGACTTATTATTCTCAAGATAAATGGATTAACCATTAAAGAAGTAGTGCTAGTTTAAACTTTGATGGTTTCGTTGAACTCAAAATGAAAAAAATGAATCTCACACACAGACACGGTCGATCGATTTTATTTTGTAAGAAATGTATGCAAAGGAAGGGAAGATTCCTAAGCCGAAAACTGAGAGAAAACCTCTATTTATAGCAAACAAAGGTCTCAACTCTTCGGAAATAAGACAACCTTTCAGAAAGGTCACAACCCTTTGGAAAAGGCACAACCTTTCAAAAGGTAACAACCTTTTAGAAAAGACAATTTTTCATAAAGGTCAAGGTCTTTCCGCAAAGTCACAACCCTTCACGAGAGTTGCTACCCTTCATTTCTTTTTCGCACCTTTAGTACCCAATAGGTAGAACCAATTACTAACACACAATTAAACCAATATGTTATTTCTAAAACCAAGAAATCAAATAAATATTAAGAAAATAGTTTTAAAAGCAACTAAGGATATGAATAACCTCAATCAATAGTCAAAACGTTCATGCAGAACAAAGTCTTAAGAAATTATAATGGTAGTATTAAAACTCTTATATAATCAATAATGGGGATGCAACCCTAAAAACCTAGAAAACATTATCTACTAGTCCAATGTAAGAATAAACATAAATAACAGAAGAATTTGAGACAACATGAAAGTGTACTTCACCCTTGGATTTAAAGTCAAATGTCTCTTAATAAAAGTCTCATTTCAGCTAGAAGATGTCTTGTACATAACAAGAAAAGAACATGAACAATATTAGTACACAAATCACTAGTAGGATTATATGGCCAGTCCAAGATATGAGTGCAAACAATTTACTACAATATAGTAAGACAAATCAATACATACAACTACAATCACTTTTGAATCCCTATGGATTCCTTATTGTCTTGGCTACAAGAAACCCTTCACCAAGCATTGGCATTTAATCCCGCTCATTATCAGATAGTACTAGACTGCACCTCGTCGTGACTCCATCCGAGGTTGGCCTAGCCTAAAAATTTTGAGTCACTATCCAAAAAGCTTTCAACACAAATTCTTTCACCATTGACCTATTCATTATATATTGTACCCCTTTGTACAACAAAATATTCAAATATTCTGTATTGTACTTATAGTACCTCTCATGTATTATCAGAAATCTTTTATAGATAATGAATCAATATCATTTTAAACAACACGAACAATGAATGTATTTTCACTTTTATAACCTCAACAATACTTTATTTTATTATTCTGAACTCTAACATTGTATTCAATCAAATCATAATTGATTACCACAAATAAATATATACAACATTTAAAACTTCGACGATGTTTTTCTTTACATTTCCTTTTAGGATCATGTAGTGCAATAATAGCAACATACCCCTAAATTATTCAAATATATCATAATAGTGGATTATGATTTTCATAAAGTTTTCACACAGATTTATAAATTAAAACATCAACAACATCATCACTTTATTTCTCAACAATCACTTTTTTATATGTAGAGAAAATATTCACAAATGATAGTTTAATGGCCTTGAAGCATTCTCAAAGCAATAAGTATAAATAAACTAGTATACCATTCCAAAGCATAAAACTCGCTAGAAAGGTAGTTCAGTAACATTAATCAATGTGTCAGCAACAAACATAAAACAAAATGCAATTATGAACAATTTTTTTTTCTTTTTACCATTTGTTATTATCAAATAGAATATAGTAGCAAAATAAACATTGAAAATAGATACCATCGAATTTGACATCTTATCCAATTAAAATAAATGTTCATTCATTTTTTTCTCCAATTCCACGTGAATCAATTTGCACTGATATAAATATAATGTACCACCTCAGATAATGCCAATAAATGTGAATTTTCTCGAAAATTTTTTATTCTAAGAACTTATGCAGTTCAAGAATAATCAATATTATATATAAAAATTTCCTCTTCTCCAATTTGGTACAAACTTAAATTTTCAGGCACAAAAACTCAAATTCACAATAAGTCACAAGATTCACTTGAGAAATTACCACAATAATTTCTATCATTCGCTTAATTACATATAATATTACTTAGCGGGATAATCATTTCTCCGAATATTTTTGTATATTGAGGGATATGATTACTTAATTTATCACACACAATTAAAATATGAACATATAATATATCACATGTATTATTAGATTGAACTCTCCTCCATACACATCCAAATCCAACTTGTTGCATCTCGTTTCAATTTTTATTTATATTTGATTTTTCCCAAATTTTCAAGTAGTATTTTTCATAAAATTAAAGTATAAAATATCCTTAAGATTATTGTAAATTCTTTTACCGGAAAATATCTTCATCACTAACACTTACCAAATTCACCAAAGCTTGTACTTCACCATGAACTCTTGTAGGAAATTCTCATAGCTTGAGACGTGTCGAAAGACACTGTCCTTAAGGATATTTCACCATTTATTGGCCTATATCCTGTGATTCAACAAGCTCTTCTAGTATAATACTACGAGCCAAAACTAACAAAGATTCTTTAAACAAAACGTAACCCAGCACAATAGAATATGAAAACAGAAAGGAAGAAGAAATTTCTCTTACTATAATAGGATATAAAATGATTCTTTTTGAGATATATAAAATAATATTTTTCCAATACAAACCATTAGTAGGATTATACGGTCAGTCCAAGATATGAGTGTAACCAATTTACTACATTAGAGTAACACAAATCAATACATAGAACTACAATCACTTTTGAAGCCCTACGGGTTCCTTGTTGTCTTGGCTACAAGACACCTTCCACCAATCCCATACAGTTAACCCCACTCATTATTAGATGGTCCTAGAGTGCACCTAGTCCATATATTTCTTCCGAGGTTGACCTAGCCTAATATTCTTGAGACACTATTCGTAAACTTTCAACCCAAATTCTTTAACAATTAACCTATTCATAATGATCGAGATGGATCATTTCAGTGTTATGTAACTTAACTAATTCGGGATAGACAAGTAGGCCGGGTTATACGATAAATGGTGGAGTTCATCGCCACTCAGACTTTCAAACTTTAATTTTTCTTTCTTTTCCTTTTACATTTTACGACACCAATGACCATCGCCGAATCACATTGACGATACGCTGACTACTCCCTGATATTTCCAAATTGAGATGAACTTGAGGGTTAAGAACTGTAATCTTCCGCGATGTACCGAGTCAACTTAGGTGACACTCACTGTCGACTTTGCATATTTCCTTATGTTTTTTGGGTGCTTTTGATCTCTTTTGTATCCAGGTTTACGGTCTCATAATTGAAATACAAATACATTTGATCAGAATAAGTTGTAAATAGACATTGAGAACATTACTTTTGGTATACTAAAAAACTAAAATGAGCCCACAATTCTCTACTCTTCAGATATCTTCCATATATTTTTAAATACTTTTCATTTTTGACGACACTTAATTTTTTGCTATACATTTTACTTATCACTCCATTCCAATGTATCCCTTAAATTAATTATTCGCTATACGTTTTACTTATCACTCCATTCCAATGTATCCCTTAAATTCACAACATTTTCATGTCTGAGTCATTTGTGTAATGCTAAGAGTATACGTGAGTAACTTTTGAAACAAGGTATATATTAGCTATAAATCGTAAATTTAAGGGTTATATCCGATCCCTTTCCCTTTAATTTTTAGTGTGAAAATAAGAGAAATAAAAATGAAGAAACGAGAATGGAAAAAGAACAAAATAATTCAAGATTTTGCTTTTGGGGCTACATTGTAAGTTATTTTGTTTGGAAAAAAAAAGGGTGGGGGAGGGGGATGGGGTCTGTAGTAAATTTTATAAGAAAATGAGTGTAGAAATAAATTTGATCATCATCATATCATATATTTCTATAAAAGAGAACCCTAGGCCCGCCACCACAACCAATAATATCCTTTATATAAAAGAGAACCCTAGGTTTGCCTACGTGGCACCACTACAAGCAATAATTTTCTTTTAAATTTATTTATATTCAAAACTAAAATTCATCTTTAATGAAAATACGTGAATTTTATGGAAAGTTACAACTTTAATAAAGAGTTGCGACTTGTATCAAAAGTTGTGACTTTTATGAAAGGGTGTAACTTTAATGAAAAATTGTGACTTTATGAAAAGTTTGTGCCTTTTATTAATGGTTGCTAACTTTTCGAGGGATTGAAACTTTTTCAAATAGTTGTAACCTTTCTGATAAGGCACAATAAACATTTGTTCACACTATACTTTGTTGTCAATATATAGAAAAATTTCCACCCATTTTAAAACAACAAAAATTCCTGATCTTTTTCTTCTACTTCCGTGAAATTAATTTTGTACTTTGCTCCATTTGAATGACTTACTAACACCACTAGTTGGTGAGTAAAATTATTTCATCCTGAGAGGATATAATTCTTGAAACCTCTTGTATTGGAGGGGAATAATTTTCTTACGGTGACATTGTGTATTCAGTGGACTCGGTTTTTTTCTTTATATTTCATTCTATTTATACATATCCTGGTATGTTTTTTACACTCTTTAGTTTATGTTTATGATATTAATTGTTGTTTTAGAGTACCTATTTTAAACTTTTTTTGTGTTTATGCAAAGTTATTTTCTCCGGTTATATTGAAAATATACATATATAGTACGTATATTTATTGTACAAAAAATAAGTATTGTAAAAGTACTATATATAAGTTTACATATTATCTTTTCGTACATAAATATGAAATTTCTACCTTATCAATTGATGAAATTCATTATGCATGTTCAAAAGTTATACTTGTTTTCATGTGTAAGCACAATTTCTTTTTTGAATATGTTAACAAAATTTTGAATTCTCTTTGGACATATATCACAATTGTATAATCTGTAGAACTTAAATATTTCTTTTCATAACGAAACGCCTTTGTATATATATATTTATATTTTCTCCTTTATTTTCCTTTGAATGTTAATTAAGGAACCAATTATTTATTATATCGTGAATAATTCATTCATTAGAGGTTCTTGACTTATGTGATAATGACAAAGAATCAAATTCATGTTGGAATATTGCTAATATTTTTTTAAGAATTAATTTTCTATTATTTTTAATGTATGGGTATTAGTAAAGAATTATTTGCAAGTTCAATGCAATTATTATTTATGACCGCGTGAAGCGTCAAAAAATTACCTAGTTAAGATAGTAAAATTTAAATATTAATTGAATTAAAGAACGTAGGAAAAAAAACTCATAGTTGAGAAAGATCAACTGTAACTCTTAACTTTGGGAAATAACTCTTAACTTTGCGAACAAATCAAATATACCTATATAGATTCTAGTTTTATATAATATATCAAAAAAAATAAAATAAATTTAATTATTTTTTTCACTCCCATTAGACAAATATGATATATTTGAGCTATTTATGTAATAATAAGAGTGTATACGAGTTACTTTTGTAACAAATAATATATCAACTCTAAATTTTGAATTTGACAGGTATATACCATGACATTTTCCCTTAATTTTTAAGGGGTCAAGTCTTGTCTCTCCTCTTTTAATTGAGTTTGTTAGATATTAGATTAAATGTTTAAAAAATGGATTAAAAATTCGTGATTTTACTTTTAGAAAAATAAATATGTGATTTGAAGGAAAAAATTGTTATCAAATGTCCATTTAAGGAATCAACTTGCAATTTAAATATAAAATTTATAAATTACTTACCATATCTACTTATATCAAACCAAATCTTTTATGAGAGAAAACAAAAACACATTAAAATTCCTATCTTATCTTCACTCTTCACGTTTTTGGTCTGTTTGAAAGAATTGATGTAATTATCAGGATAGTAAATATCAACATAATTATTATATAATCTTGTAATGACATTGACTTGCTTATTTGCCACAGTGGAATTAAACTATAATTACACATGTGTTGTTTGGATGTACAAATGCAATCATAAAGTTATATTAAATTTGAAAATTAAAAATTATTTATTCAAAATTTAGATTAGAAAAATAAGAAACATAATAAATGATTTATATATATATATATATATAGACATGGATGTTAGACAAAAAGATTAATATTATGTCATACAATGTGACAAAAAGATAATATATCAGGTCTATCAAAAAAATAACTTGCAATGTGTCGTTTAAAATCAATACTACTAAAACAAATGAAACTAAAAATATAACATAAGTTCTAGACTCAAAAAAATAAATATAATATATATTTCTATGTTAAATATCAAAATGACATTCATGCGTATGATTGAAAAGAATAGGAAAACATAAGTCTACAATCTTACTCTGAATTCTAATATGATTTTTAAAATACTAGCAAAATTATGTTGATGAAATAAATAAATATGTTTAAAAAATAGAGAATGCAAAATAATTGCATAGAATCACATGAAGTAAAGGTTGAGAATGAGAAAGGAATAAAATATAAATAATATATAACAAAAAAGAAACTTTTAGAAAAGTTTAGGATAATGAACAATAGAAAAAGAATATATAATAATAGAAAATAAATTAAAATGAAAAAATCAAAATAAAAAGAAGAATTAAAAAATAATGATATTATAATAACACCATGTAATTAACAAAAATTCACATCTCCTTCCTAGGAATCGGAAAGTGAACATACCTACTGACCAAGTAATAGGGCAGATAATGTAATTACACCAAATTGAATTATCATGGTGTCTTTCCAAACAAACCCTTAGTATTCTTTAGAGTCCCCCCACCCCCCACCCCTCTTTTTTATATCCTATTATCTGTATCTTTTACATGTACAATCAACTACAATATAAATCGACCACTTATATTTGATTTTCTCTATAGCTACTCATCAATCAAAAGGTGTGTAAAAAAAATTCTATTTTATTTTCTTTCTTTTTGTTCTATTTTAGTTGTTTCTTATATAAATTAATTGCTTACATAATAAATCAAATAGATTAACACTTGGTTTTTGTGTTTCTTTTGTTATTTTGTTGTATCAAACAGAAAATTATCCAAAAATATGACAGATTCTGTGGAAGAACCGGCTGGAGAATCATCAAATTCGCAAAAAAGATCGGAAAGGCATGGACAATACCACATTCTATGGAACAAATTCAAAGACTTGATGCGTAAGATCAACTTTTTTAAAAAAAAATTAATTCGATCCTTCGGATATATCTGTTCAATTTTTTTGTTTGTTCAAAGAGATGATGTTATTTTCTTAAACTGCATCTGTGGTAAAATTAAATTATCAGTGGTAAAATTGAATTTCATTAGTTATAGAATATTAGATTTTATTTTTGTATGTATTTTTTGTGCATCAATTGATATTATTTATTTTAGTTGATTTTTCTTTTGGTTTTATTCTTGTTCCCCACATGTCCACTATATTTAGTAAAACATTTGTACTTTTGATTTCACATTTCCTGTTCTCTTTTGTTGAGTTGCTAAAATGGTTTTGGTATAATTTATCATGATGATTAATATGTTATATATACGTCATTATAAATGAACTTGTTTATTCTTTTTGACTTTAGCATAAGAAGATGAGTTCGTTAAAGTTCAATGTCTTTCCAATTTTTGCACCAAAAACACAAACAATCTATTTCCCATTATGTTTGATACCCCTTTTGAGGTATGACTAATTTAACTTTTTGTCGAGAAGTTTCATTTTAGGGGCCCAACTAATCTTAGATCATAAGGAAAATCTATCTTTTGGAACTGACTAATCTTGATTTGCATTGAAAAATCACACTTTAGGATCTGCGTAGTTCAGATTTGCATCACAAAGTATCACTTTTTTTTGGGGGGGGGGGGGCTAAACCCCTCCCAATCAATGGTGACAACTCTCGTCTCATGACTCAACACGAGGCTTCTAATTAAGGATAAAAGAGTACCTACTACTTCTCAATCTTTAGTGAGTATCTGGTAGCTGATCTAGGGCCCAACAAATTCAAATTCAAGTGAGGAATAAAGTCCAATTTTAGGGTTAAATGTTCCTTACCAATGTTTTAGTTCCAACGCTTGAACTTAAGACCTGATTAATGATGGAGAAATACTTGTCAATCCACCATGAATTTATGACATTTTTTTGTTTTTTTTTTTTTGTTTTTTTTAAATGATCAATAATATTTTCTCTTCATAAATTTTTGAATGAAGTCTTCAAGAAATGCCCACATCCAGATGAGGATCAACAAAAACAATTGGCTAGCGAAGCAGGGCTTGACCATAAGCAGGTCAAGTTTTTGTTCCAAAACAGAAGGGCTCAAGCCAAGGTAATTTTTATTATTTAATTCTTTTATATATTGTCAATTGTACTTAATTGATTGGATATTATTGTTTTTGTTATTTTTTACACACAACAACAAATTAATATATTTTTTTCATTAAAATTTTCAAAAATCTAGAAAAAGTAATGACAAAAGTTGAATCAATTTAATGAAAGCAGTGATCTATTGATAAATTTTTTCTCTATATTTGGTTAAATTGTTAGAATGTGTGAATACATAAGATAATTTATTCCTCTTTATAATCAAGTTATTTACTTCCACTATCACCAACCCCCCGGGCCGCGTACAATAAATTCCATTCTTGATGATTTCACTTTTTAATTTCTATATAATTTTCCTAAATCACTAATTTTATTTTCCATGTTGAATTGATCAATAGATTTGAAAGTATGTTCTCTCATTAATATATGAACTTTATTAAAGAAATTTCTTTTCATTTAAATTATTTTCATTATCTAACCTCTAAGTCAATTAAGTTGTTGCTTGAAAAAATCAATAATACAATCATTTTAAACAATTCAAAGGGCATGAACTCCCTAGCAAGTTCAATAAATAGCAAGGAATTACAAAATGGACAAAAATTTGAATCCCTTCTAGGTTTTGAGAATTTAAAGTCAGAAAAATTTGGTTTTGCCACTCAAAGCTAATAATTTCCTTTACAAGATTATTTGTTGAATGAAGGAAATCTTGAAATATTAAATGGACCAATTGAATGAAGTCCAGGCTAGTCAAAATAATTTGTATAAATAAATGACCGGATGAATAAATTATTTGGGTTGGGTTGGGCTTAAAGTAGACCGCAACCCAATTTTTCAACTTCTATCAAAAAATTATTTTTCTCGTTAATTGTTCAATTACCAAACAATGTTATTTCCTTAACATGACTATTCATAGAGCTAGTGAAGATTCTCAAAAAAGAGAAGGATAACTTGTATCCAGGAAACCAAATGAGAAGGATAAAAGGCATGTGATATGGATAAGTATAAGTTGTGCTACTCGAAAGATGTAACAATTAGGAATAAAGTAGTCATCTTAGCGGATTGTGAGCTTAGGGAGGATGTGATTGAGCTAAGGAAAATCAATGATAGGATGATGATGATTAAATTTGTAATTGGAGAGTCCAGTTTGAACATTATTGGTGCTTACGCTCTACAAATTGTCTTTGACAAGGAGGACTAGAAGACTTTTTGGGAGGATTTGAACGAGGTGGGTGGAGGTGTTTCAAATACAAAGAAGTTATTCATAGAAGGAGATTTCAATGGTCACATCAAGTCTACTCCAATGGGGTGTAGTGATTAGTACAAGGTTTTAGTTTCTGGGACAAGAATGCGGAGGAATCTCACTTATGGATTTTTCAATAGCTTTTGTGTTGGTGGTAGTAAATTCAAGTTTCTTGAAGGAGGGGGAGAACTTGCTTACCTTTCATAGCACGGTAGATAAAACTCATATAGACTATTTGCTTTTTAGGAAGGAACATAAAGTTCTTCATAAAGACTGTTGGTTATCCCGAGTGACAATTTAATGACCTAATACGAACTCCATCTGGTGGATTTCTTATTGTAAGGGAGAGGAAGAAGAGGATACTAGGCAACAAACCGAGGAGAAAATGGTGAGGCTTCAATATGATCAGTACTCTGGATATCATATAGAAGTTTTTAGTTGTGGGAGCTATGGGTAGTAGTAGTGATTTAGATAATATGTGGTTAAGAACTTCTAGTTAAATTTAGGCAAGTTGACTAAACTAAATTTTCTTGGATTAATTTTTTCACCAATGTAAAAATTCTTTAAAATAATTTCTTATACGAGGAAGAATGTGTATATGGTTAAAATTAGAATGGAATTTTGAACTTTTAAGCAAATATGAATGGAAAAAATATTTTTCAAGAATTATAAAAAGGCTAAGTAGCATTTTTTGTCCTTCAATTATTATAATATTCTAATTCTGATACAAGTAATATCTTGCTCAATACATAAATCATCAATTTATTGGAATGTGATCTATTGATCCTTTATTTGTGAAGAATAAAAATTTAACATAATAATTATTTGTACAATTATTTAGTTACCTATATGTTATATTAAGTTTGTATTGTTATTCGATATGTGATTAATTTATATATATATATATATATATATATATATATATATATATATATATATATATATATTTCACCAAACTGAAATTCAGATATCCATCAAAAATGCTCTTCGAAAATAAAAGAAAAATTTCTTTGTGAATATAAGGCAATGAAAGAGACAATGAAGACTATTATGTGTCCAAAATGTGATGGACTTCCTATTGGAAAAGAAGAAAGAGAAAGTAATTTAGAAAATATGAAAGCAAAACAACAATGGTTGACAAAACAAGTAATTCAACCCTCTATTTATCCTATTTATTTTATTTTTTATGTTAATTTTTCTAGTTATCTTTAAAAGAATTACTTATATATAACAAAGACGAGGCAAATTCATGGTTTGATCTTGATGGATTAATCAAAAATTTAAGGTATTAGAACATAACATATAATAAAAAATGAAGGAGTAAGATCAAATAATATTATCTCTGGATCGATAATTTTATAAATACAACAATTAATCTTTGGAATCCTACTACCAAGGGTTGTGATAGTATGGATAAGATTCATCTATCCTTAACAAAGAGTCTTAGGGATAGATGAGCTCAAACCTTGTTAGGGTCGTGATAGTATGTTAAACAAAGTGATTCTCTTTTTAATGAGATTTACACTAGTGTTAAATGTGTTAAATTATATCTTGGATTTGTTTCCACCCCGTGCATATGAGTTGCACCCTCCCTTGACAAGAGAGATAATCTTGAACTCACAATCAATTAATTGATTGAAAGAATTTAAACTATATACACTAATAGCAAATTATACACTTCTCAAATATGTTTATTTAGATACGTACCTATTATTTACGTAAATTAACTTAAAATTTTATTTTTTCAAGATGAAAAAGTATCAAATCTCATCTCACATGTTTTTGGAAGACCTTTTGTGATGGATTCAATGTTGTCACCACAAATATTGACTCTTGGATCATCTTCAAATTCATCTGATGGAAGTTTGTTGAACCAAGATATATATGGCTCTCCCATTCGAAATCCTCCTCTTCTTCAAGAAAACAATCATAATAGTAATAATGTTCATGCACATTCAATGATCTCTCCATCACCACAAGAATATGATGAATGTAATCATGATAGTAGGCAGGAAACAATTATGTTTGAGACTGTTGTTGCTTCTATGAATGAAATGGATGAACTTTGGAAGATGAATGATCCATTTTGTGTAGATTCATCAAGTGATAGGCGGTGTTTTATTCATCGTGAGATTTATGGAAGAAAATTTTCAAATCAAGTTCTACCTCCCCAAACATCAACGGGTCGAATTGAATCATCAAAGGATTGTGGAATTGTGTCAATGACTGCAGTTGAGTTGATCCATAATTTTCTTGATCCAGTGAGTTTCATGAACACTTTCATGTTTTATATATATATATATATATATATATATATATATATATATATATATATATATATGCTTTGTATATTAAAGACTCGACGCGCTAGTTAATTTTTTAAAAGTAGCCATTATGTGAGAATTCGTTGGAAAATTACAACTTCTCATGTGGAAACATACCATGCCAATATCATGGATTTCGAACTTGGGCAAGTGAGAGATCTAAGAAACTGTAATGATATTTTGAATTCTAACTCAATGTCATTAATTCCAAAAATTGTCTATTTCTCAATAGGTTGGTACCATTTCACTTTATAACTTTCTCCCATACAATATGGATTAAGATGAGTTTATATGGAATTATTGACATGGACAATAAGTACTTATTTTTAGACATAGTTCTCATACTTATTTTTTAAGAATTAATCATATGCTTAAAAGTAATTATTTTTTATATTTAGGTCAAATGGATGAACTTGTTTCCTACTATAGTCACAAATGTTAAGACTATTGAAGTTCTTGATTCTGGTACATGGGGAGGCTCTATGCAATTGGTAAAATATTAATCCATCTTTTAGTTTTTTCCCCTAGAAGTTAAATCAATATTGAAATTGACTCATAAAATGATCATTTTTTTGTTTCTTGAATTCAGATGTATGAAAAGTTGCATATTTTATCTCCTCTAGTTGAAGCTAGAGAATTTTTCTTCATACGTGGTTGTAGACAACTTGATGCAACAACATGGATCATGGTGGATATTTCATATGATATATTCAACGACATTCACAGTGGTGTACCTTCTTATTCTTGGAAGTTTCCATCTGGCTGTGCAATTCAAGATATGGGCAATGGCCAAAGTAAAGTAAGAATCATATCCTCTCTCTATATTAATATTTATATAATAGGAAAATTATGTACATTAAGCTCCCTCTATACACGTGGTCCATGTTACTGGGGTTAATTGTATGTAGTCTTATCATGCATTTGTTCTTGAAATTTATTTTATTTTTTTATCACAAGGATTTTCATGTACTAACAAATCATTACATAGAAACACCCATAACAACTTCTCTTCTAACCATCTAACATCGTACTCATACATAAAAAAAAATCAATAAAATAATCTATTACAAAGGAAATGTTACTCTGAGGATACTCATATAGTTTTTCTAGAATAGATTTCCATCTTGCCTTGTGTTATCCTCTTAGATGAATATGCAATACAATCTCTCTAAAGACCTTATTAGCATATAGTCTTACTCGATAGAAGCTAATCTTGTTCTTTTTCTCTAAATGATATATTCAATCCTCACAAAAATACTAGTCTTGATTCAGTCGTGTATACTTTTTTGGTATTTCTATCGAGATGCACATTCTTTCTCATAATGTCTTTGTCACTTGGCAATCAAAACAAATAGGTTCAAAGGTTTCCTTTCTGTTACTACAGAACACAAATTAAGATGACACCTGAATACCAAACTTTTCATGTCTTTCAACAATTGCTAATCTTTTCTGCACAGCTAGACACAAAATGAATTTGAATCTTTGATGTACTCCTCGTTGCAAAGTAATACTATTCAATTCTACTATTGTAAATGTAGGAATGATATGGTTATTCAACTTCTTGGTAGAAAACTTCCCACCTTTTTGTGCCTTTGCAAAGTCGATCATCAACTCACCCTGCCCATGTTGCCTTGGGATTATCATATCTCTTGTATTAAAAGTCTTTCGCACTACCAATAAAGCAGTAGTAGGTAAAGTGACAGTTTCAACCCACCTATTCTTTATGAAATAAGTTTGCAGCCATTGGATCCATAGAGAGTCTTTGTTTGTAGCTATATTTCACAGTTGTTTGAGTATTGCAGTCTTACTCTACAAGTCAAACGGGTAACATACATATCACTATTTATATGTAGCTTATTTTTCACATGGTCATTTAAATAGGTACAAATTTACTCGTATTTATGCCTATTTCACGATGTCTATTGTTTCTAATATTATATAAGAGTCAAACTATCTTTACTCTCGATTTACCTAATTTTGGGTCGTCATGTTATGTTGTTAATTTATTCTCCAAATGATCAACTTTCGGACTTGCATGGGGGGCTATTTAAATGTCCCCATATTGTTTTAGAAAATAATCTTTCCGTTTGTGTATAACCTTGGAAAATCCCCCACAACCTGATAAGTTTTATTTTAGGATTGAGTTAGATTCAATAACTATCCTTTTAACATGCTATTAGAGTTGTTAGTCTTCATTTTTATGTTGAACTCCGGCCTATACACTGTTGTTCATGTCGCAGATGTTTGAATCAAAAGAGCGAGGATTATTTTTTCTCCTCATATGGTCCTTTTTAATTTTTGCCTTATGACATCCATTGCTAAAAAACACAAATTTCAAAAACGCTTTCCTTATTATTTCCAACTAAGTTAATTATTTTTATTCTTGTTTCTTGATTATTTTTACTCTTGCAGGTTACTTTGGTGGAACATGTTCAAGTATATGAAAAATATCAGGTTAATCATATCTTTAGAGATTTGTTGTGTGATCGTGAAGCATACAGAGCTAAAAGATGGATTATTACACTTCAAAGAATGTGTGAGAGATTTAATTTTCAAATGGGTTCAACATACCCTAACAGGCATGATTCCAAAGGAGGTTTGATTTTATATTCCCTTTATTTATTGACTACTTTTTTAAATTTTAATTTATAAGGTGAGAAAAGAATCAATTGTAATTTTTTCATCAATTCAAGGCAGCTTTACTTAAAAACTTAAAAATCTTGAAGGGGTTCCAGATTCATCTCTTTTCTTTTTTTATATGTTTTAAATATGACGATTTAATTTTTTTTAACTTTGAGGTATATATATAATACGTATTTTAACCAAGTTCGACTAGTGAATTTTTTTTGTTTTAATGGGCTCGGAACATGATCACTCTTTTAATTTCGATAGTCATTTTTATTGAAAATTTTCTCAATTTTTAATTTTAAACATCTCCTTTTCAAACTTTTGGTATTTCCTTAAGGGGTGTGTTTGGTATGATTTAAACCATTAAAAAATTGTTTATTTCATTGTTGTTTATTGATTGGCCAAGAAATAATTTATAGAGAAAATAAATTCCAATCAAAGGAGCAGGAAAATTGACCATTTCTCTCATTTTCCGTGTAAAGTCATTTTTCTTTACAATCATCTCAACTTTGAGTATTATATCAATGCTTTAACGACACTCAAATATTATTATTATCTTTAACATGTAGAAGTATTATCAAAATACTTTCCAATATGTTAATATTTTTTTTATCAATCTTCAATAGAAGTCTCCTTTATATCGTTATGTATTTGCTTTTCATAACTGAACTTGGATTTAGTTTACTTAAATGAGGATCTATAAAAAACAATCCCTCTACCTTCGCAAGATATGACCACCCTTTGCAGACGTCACTTGTGGAATTATACTAGATATATATGTTATCGTAATATTTAAATTTCATTTTACTTTCACTGTTTCATGACCCAGAAGGGCTAAAAAATACGATACAAGTATCTCAAAGGATGGTTAAGAGTTTTTTTGAAATTCTAAGCATGACAGACAACAATGGAGATTTTTCAATCTCACCACAGTTAAACCGTGGAGATAGGATTTCAATAAGAAAAAATGAAGAAACAATCCAACCAAAAGGCTTTATTGCCATTGCAACTACTTCTCTATGGCTTCCTCTTTCATTCCAAGATGTCTTCAGTTTCTTCAATGATGACAAGACAAGAAATCAGGTATGTGTCGAACCTCTTTATAATAATGTAAATTGTATAGAATATTTTTTTTGTTTTTATAGCGAAATGTTATTATAGAGAACATAATAATATAACATAAAATTTATGTTGTTTCCAAATAAAACTTTGATTCTACATTGAATTGGCCGAGGGTATTTCTAAAGTAGTCTCTCTCGTTCAAGATATAAGGGTAAGATTTGTGTATATTCTACCCTCTAAGGATCGACATTGTGCGATTACAAATAATATATTGTTGTTAAACTATATAATAGGTGAAATATTGTTATAGGGAATGATTGTCATAAAAAGGAATGATCGCATATATCTTTGCATTGATATTCAACTTTTAATGCAATGACCCAAACATCTAAGAACAGAAGTAATTTTTACTTTTTCAATCCTTGTATATCTTGTTAACCAAATGACCCCTAAAAATACCCATATAGAAATTTACTTTTCAATTCATGTATAGTTTTTAATGTAAAACTCTCAATTATTTCGATAAATATCATAATGTTGATAATGAAATATAATGAGTTCAGTGTTAATTATTTTTTAAAACAATTAGTTAAAGTCTGGAATATGATTGATTTGTTAATATTATGTTCCCTGGTTACCAGAGTGTGCATATGTCAACTCGGTTCGTTAGATATATTATAGGTTATGTTTATTGGTTTTTAAATATGCTAAACAGAAATCAAACCAATAAAATATTTTTAATCGATTTTGGTCCTTAAAAGTTCAATTTTCACTTTAACCAATAAGAATGATTTTAAAATATATGACTTTTCTCCAATAATTTGATGCGATAAAATAATAATGTAATTGTACAAATACAGATAAAATATAAAACAATAATAACTAACATACAAAAATTATACAATTTTTACACACAGAGTAAGATGACTAAGATTCTTATTTTAGGTTTAGACATTTTATATAATGTGAATTTATGAACTCAAAGTCACTATAAAGTGTGAATGGAAGGCTAAAGGGCAAAAATAATAAGTAGTGTATTAGGATTAATATATAATATTTATGTGTGGTAAAGTTGTAAATTACTATACTCTTGATGAGTTAATAGTTTACCTAATAACCCAATATTTAAAAAATAAATACCAAACTAGTAACCCGATAATTCTTTATATATATATATATATATATATATATATATATATATATATATATATATATATATATATATATATATATATATAATTTATTGGTCGATTTTATTTTTTCAAGCCCCTACATATTATATTATCTACATGTTTTGCTAGTGTTGGCATTGATTGTACATATATTCTTTTAAATACGTGATCTTAAATAATACTCATCCCACAAAATATTTTTTTGCTATTAAATTATGATATTGTTTATCATTTGATTTTTTTTAGTGGGATATTTTGACCTGTGGAAATAATGTGATTGTGTTAGATCGAGTACTAACAGGAAATTTTTCGGGAAACAACATTACGATTATTCAGGTATTTGTCATATTTACTTATTTATAATTAGCTATTTCTTCCTAAATTATCATGTAATAATGACATTTTTCAAGAATAAAAAAATATTACGTATGACTGGATTTATCTTTTTTCTCATGCAAAAATACCAAAATTTAATAATGACATTTTTCAAGAATCAAATAATATTACGTATGACTGGATTTGTGTTTTTTCTCATGCAAAAATACCAAAATTTCCAAACTTGTATCTTTTTTTTCCTTTTGACTTTTTGTTCTTTAATTATTGAATCAAAAGGAATTTTCTACGATCCAATTTTACTTTTGACTCGTAGTCAATTTACAATTACAACACACACACACAACAAAAGCTAATTTTCTCATGTTTAATTTATATACACTGATTATAGCTTAGCCATTTATAGCAAGTTGTTGTTTGTGCCATTTCTATATTTATAATTTCACTTGGCTTTTTGGGTGATCCAATAATTATCTTTAACTATATTTTAGGTAAACTGATAATGCTAAATATATTTCACTACGAATAAGAACAAGACTTAGCTATGAAATTCCTCGTAAATCTGTTGTTAAATGACCTATGGCACTATAGCTAACAAGATAACTTAAAATCCTTTTATAATTCATTATTAAATAGGATTAGTTGTGAATTTTTTATTGTTTAGAAACATAACTTATCGTTACTTATTCTTTTATAGTATTTACCCTAATATTTCTTAATTATTGTAATGCATAAACAGCCTTATAATATGCATAAGGAAATGTTAGTGCTTGAAGAGACGAGTATTGATGAAATGGGAGCATTTATAGTCTATGCACCCATAGATTTACGAGCAATCAATTCAATTGTCAATGGAAGTGATGCAACGAAAGTTCCCATTTTGCCCTCTGGTATCATCATAAGTCCCGATGGTCGTCTCTCCTCGAATAGGGAAAACACTGCAAATGCACAAAATGGTTCAATTTTGACAGTGACATTTCAAATAATGATTTGTGGTAATAATAATCCAACCTCCAGGCAGCAAAAAATGGAGGTAGTGGGTTCTGTTCATGGTGTTTTGAGCGCCACAATTTTAAGAATCAAAGAAGCATTGGGTTGCTCTGATTTGTGATTATTTAATTTCAGTTTGTTTGTTTGTTTTGAAGATTTCAAAACTAAGACAAATGATGGTTTTGAAGGATGATGTGTTCCCTCTTTTGTGACTTCTAAAATCTCAAGATTGTGTGATATGTGTTGCTGCAATCATATTTCTTATTAATACACTTATTTGAGACTTTTAATTTGTTTGATTTTCTCTAATAATTGTTTTTGTTCGTTGTCATGTTACAATGTCATGCCTTCCTAATTATTAAAGTGTGGGAGTAGTATATATATGTTGTATCCATATGTGGATGGAATTATATGTTGTGAACACGGATAGCCCAGAGGCGAGCCAAGTTGTTGGGCTTTGGGCTGAACCACGAAAAGGCTCAAAAATTAAACATCAAACAATATATTTAATTGAGATGTAGGTTGAGTTTTTGTCCTGAGTACCAATGTGTACTTGTTTGCTTACTTCCTTTCTCTGCTACACCTCAAATGACAACCTCTAGTTATAGGTGGTGATGGAAGGATCGGATCGGAAGGAACACACTTGTAGCCTCATTGACATACTTCAGACAATCCTGTGTCTCCTCAATTTCTCTTATGTACCAACTCGTTTTGACTCTTTGATCTATAGGTTGTTGTTCCTCTATGTTTGAGTATATTAGGCACACTAGTAGTAGTGTCTACCTGTGTCCTTAGAATGAAAAAGGCAACAAGAAAATCAGCTACATGGTTTCCTTCTCTGTAGCGGTGAGTTATTTGGATTCCAACCCTCTTCTTGTAGTTAATGATGTGTCAACAATGTGCTTGAGATTCATCTAGAAAGTGTGTTCCTTTGTCACCATGTTGGTTGTGCATTGAGTCATGTCCTAAGTATGTCCATTGAAAAAACACTGTTTTACTCCAAACTAAGCTGCAATAGCTTCAACACCATTTTGGTTATGAATCAAGTCCAACCCAATATAGATACTAATGCTATATAAGTTGTTATTGATCTGACAAGAGTTATTGGGCTGAGAACGAGCAATAGGATCAGGTTAATTTGGAATCTTAGCTAAGTAGTAGTAAAGAAACGGTTCTATCAAAAAGGATAGTAATATGTGATTTTGAGATTATGCAAATTTTTGAGAAACATGTTTAGTCCTCTCAACCCCTTTCTATGAGTTCTGCTTCTCATCGCTTTCTTCTACTTGTGTTCTTCAATTTCCATTTTTGTTCTTAAATTTCTTTGTAATTCCAATTACGAGTTAGTGAAATAAATTTGTCGGTTGATTCAAAACAAACACAATTCAAATTCAAACAACCTACAATGAAGCATCCAAAGTGGGATATTATCATATATACCTAGTCCACTCAAAAAATAAAGGCTTGTTGTTCGATACAATAACAACGATGAGTCCATAATGGGATAAAACTTTAATGTCACAAACAAACCAGAGAACAATTCCTAAGAACTTATAATTTTGTTACATGGGCATAGTGATGTGATTTCATTGCTTTAGAGATGTATTCATAACCCCTGCTTCATTAGACAAAGACATAATTAGTGTCACACTCCGAGTCTACACCTTGGGCGGGACTGGCACTCGAGAACCATTGTTGGTCCCATGCAAACCCTTGGTCTGACTTACTAACTCAGCTGAAGACTTAAACTCAACAAAGATAAGTTCATGTAATAACTTAAAAAAATAATATCATAGCAAAAATGGTAACTCAAGTCTTAAACTATACAACTGAAATTAATAAGACTAAACAACTAATATTATCTTTCTATGAATCCTCTAAAAATAACTGAGATGGATGTTGGGACAAGCCCCACAAAATCCTAATGAAAGTTAAACTAATATTGAAAGCAATGAAATGGATCCTCCGGAATATAAGGAGGCTCACCAACTAACTCTAAACAAGTCATTGGATGTCAATCCCTGCTACCTGTATCTGCATCATAATACGATGCATTAAAACTGAAATCAATACATTCAATGTACGAGTATGCGAGTTGGAATGCTAACATACAAACATAGGCTTGAATGGAAATTTGAACAACTTACTTGGTTCAAATCAACTCTACAAGACTAAACTCATTATAGAGGAATTTAAAACAAGTGCAATATCAAGAAAAGTTAGTTAAAACATGATATTGACTCTATATGTATGCAAAGATACAATATAACTCTGAGATGTATGTGTGTATATAAAATACAATTAAATTATGTAGCAGTTTCTCTAATCGAGAACCATCACATAAGAGCTTTTGTGATGATACATCATTTTGCCTCATGCTTCTAGGGACTTTTTATATCTTTCCATTAGTATAGAACCTAATCTACTAAGTAGATCCACTCGTGTATGCTATAAAGCACTAAAGGATTCATCTTAAAAGTATTGACCCTTTTCTATCCATGGTGGCTAGATGGTTTATGGGGGCTGTGAGTTTTCTGAACTGTTCCTCATATTGGTATTCAATACTACTCCAAGAAAAATATAATATTAGCTCTTATGTTTAGAAACATAATTCCTTCTACAATTTGAGATTATTTCTCAAAAAATTAGGTCACAGCCTACGTTGGAAATCAATGTTTCCTCTCTTCCTTCATTAAAAAGCAATTACTCTTCTCTGAAATCTAGCCCAAAGGCTCTTTGGAAATCTTAGTTTCCATTCTTATTTAAATGTGAACATTTTTAATCCTCGGAATATTTAGTCCCCGTATACTTTTGAAGAAATGAACTTCAAATCTGAACTCTTAGCTTAACTCATCGTGAACTTTAAGTGTTAAAACAAAGTTAAAACATTTGTAAAAGAACTTTGAAATCTTGGATAAACTTTACTTGACTTGAATCTTGACTTTACTTTAAATTGACCCTTTGTTATCCTTGATTTGAATTGTGAATTCAAGGATTATGATTTGTCATAGGAAATGCCTCATGATTTTAGGAAAATATACAACCTACCCTTCTAAAATCCAGATTGGCCAATTCTTTAACCGAACAGACAAACTTACAAAGGGTATAACTTATTCATACGAACTATATCTTGAAATACACCTAACTCATCCTGACATAGGAGTTATGACCGGTTGAAGTTAACCAAAAACTCATTTTTTCTAACTCAAGTAAATATCCATTTAATTTCCAATAATGCCTATTTCAAGTTCTAAGCTTCTTCCTAACGATTTCTAAAATTGAAAGAAGTTACAACTAGATAATTAATAACGTGATACGAGCGTGATAGAGAGAGAGGACTAACCTCATACTCATATATTTCCTAAATGGAATCGATAGAGCAGGGGCACTAAAGAAGCCTTCATCAAATAGAATCTACAGAGAAGTACAATTAATAATGTCGATCTTCTAAATTGAAGGAAGGTTGTCAACATTGTAATGACAAATTTTTGGCAGTTTCTAAGTTCAAGAATGTCAAAGTACTCTAAATTCAATATTGACGACAGTGTTTTAAGATTCTTAAAATCATTCAAACACTAGGATATCAACAATGGTAACTTCAAAAAACCAAATGGTAGATAGAGAAAATTATTGCCGCTCAAATCTAGAGAAATTAAGTTATATAATCTCCCAATATCTCTATATATATAATCATGTGGAACGTTCATCGAAAGGATTCTAAATTTAGTCTTCTTGACATTTCAACAGACAATTGTTTTATACTGGTATCACATGCAAGAACATGCCTTAGACTCTACATATCTCCAATGTCAGCTAGCAGTGTTTGTAAAGATGAATAATAACTAATGTCCAAGTATTCAAGGGATTTTATCTGGCATGTGCTGCTGAGAAGACCCATAATCTTTTTGGAACAATACAAAGACAGATCATTTAGTCTATCCAATTTTCCTGTTGATGGATAGATCTTCTTTAAACATGGGCAATTCTGAAGCACCGTCTCTAGATTTCGTGAATGGTTGAAGTTTAGAATACGTTTGAAGCATTTGCAATTCAACTTCATGACACTTCTACAATACTAAGAGTAAACAAAATAACTTCTTGTAAGATTTTCTTTCACTTAGTTGCAATAAAGCAAAACACGTGAAATTGCAGAATCGAGTAATGAACCTACAAATTCAAACCAAATTCTTTGATATTACTCCCATTTATATTCAGAAAAAAATACAAGTTTCTCAGCTGAAAATTTTGATTGTATAAATTTTAACGGATGTTGCTTCTAAGAGAATCATCTAACCTCCCTGGACAATAGCTAAAAATCTCCACTCATATGAAGCTTGTCGTCTATTGCAACCACCCTGAAATTTATTGGTGCTCAAGTTCACACCGTTTATTGCTTTCCTTCTACCACCACTACTTTAACATTTTTGGAACCCTTAATTTTAGTAAAACGAAAAATACCATAAGCCCATGTTAACTACAAAAATTAAGGAAGAAAAATTTGTTACACAAATTGAAGGACAATGAGTACGTTACCTGCGTTGAACTTAATATGAAATATGTATTATCAAACTCGATTTAGATAATTGTTAAATGAGAGACTATTTGTTTTTTTTATAATTTTGCAATTGAGAGTTTTTAGACTTAAGTAAATGCTCATTTCAAGTACACAATGGCTGGCAAAAAACAATAGATAATTTACTAACAAAAATAAAGATAAAGATAAAGAATGAATTCTTGTGACGACAATAGAAATCATTAAAAAATGTTTATCATATTAAATTTAAAAAAGTATAACCAAGATAAAGATAAAAGAGTTTACTGACATTATTTCTATTACAATCAGCCTCATGAGTTGTTAATTGATGTTGAGTTGATATGATGACATGGTTGCTGCTGTATTATTTGATTTTAGAGGATATACATTCCTGTTTTAGTTTTTCATCTTTGAGTTTCCTAGTCTTTAGACATGTAGAGTTGTTGGTAGACTTTGTACCTACTTATTAGGAAGATTCTGTTTTTGTAGTTACTACATTATTTACTACATATTGTTAGGAGTTCCTTCTATTTAAATATTTCTTCTTTCAACTTATTGTAATATCTCTCTTTTTTTTCTTCTGTCGTATGTTTATTCTATAGATGTTAACACCAAAAAATTGATATCAGAGCCCTCTTATTAAGGGACTTGTGAATGTAGTATGAGGGGACCATCAATAAAGTCCCTACCTGTTTCCTTGAAAAGCCATCAGAATCATGAATTCAAAAAACTCTTCAGGTTCTTCTACTATTTCTCCACAAATGTTTTATGGAGAGAACTAATCTCTGGAACTAGTAAAGGAGGATTACATACTATCTGTTTTACCAAGCAATCCAGCAATGACTCAGGTCAAGCTTAACAAGTAAAGGAAGACAAGAAAATCGAACTTGAAATCTTGCTTATGTGCTGAACTATAACCTACAACTTTTCCCGGAATCATGCCGTTGGAATTAGCAAAAGCAATCTGGGATTTTTTAAAAGAAGAATACCTGATAAAAGAGTTATTGACACGCTTCTTGTTACATTACCTGAGAAGTTTGAACCAACCATTGCATCCATAGAAAATACAAAGAATCTGTTAAGGATAACTTTGGCAGGATTACCAAATGCATTGCAGGTACACGAGCAAATAAGGTTAATAAGAGACGAAGGATCGGTAGAAGGTGCACTTCATGACCATCGACAAAACTATACTTGAAAAAAAACAAGAAAATCAAAGGGAAGAAGAATTATGCAGAAAATAGTCTGGTTTTTGTTTGTAATGGAAGTAGCTACAATTCAGGCAGCAACAGAGGAGAAAAATTCCCCCATGTCAATATTGTGAAAGGAAGAATCATCCTCACTTCAAATGCTGGAGAAAGCCGTACATGAGATGCCAAAATATCAAAAACTTGGGCATGATGAGATCTTCTACAAAGAGAAAGGATGACAACAACAAGAACAAGGAGAAGCTTAAGTTGCAAATCAATATGAGAAAGAACACTTATTTGTTGCATCTAGTTTTGCATCTAGTATTTCAAGTGACAGTGGTTTTATTGATAGTGGTTGTACAAACCACATGACTAGTGATGAAAAGCTTTTCAAAACGCTTGATAAAACAACAACATCAAGAGTCAGGATTGGAAATAGAGAATACCTCCCTACAAAAGGAAAGTGGACTGTAGCTATTGAGATTAAATAGGCACAAAATTTGTTTATGAAGTTCTATTTAATTCTGAACTTGATAAAAATTTATTAAATGTTGGACGGTTACTTGAAAATTGGTTCAAATTACTTTTTAAGATAAGGTGTGTCTGATAATTTATCCAAGTGGTGAGGAACCATTTAGATTAAAATGCAGGGAAAAAGTTTTTCTTTAAATCTAATGGATGAAGAAAAAATGGAATCCAACTAAGTCCGGTATTGGAGAAACGTGGCACAAACGGTTGGGTCACTTTCACCACAGGGCGCTTTTGTATATGCAAAAAAAAGGGTTAGTAAAAGGTTTACCTTCACTTGAACAAAAAGTTCCAAGTTGCGAGGCATGTCAACATGGTAAGCAGACGAGATCGTCATTCCCAAAATTAACTTGGAGAGCGACTGAATATTGCAGCTGATTCATATAGATGTTGAAGGTCCCCGAAAAACTCTATCACTGAAAGGAAACAGGTACTACATGATTTCTATTGATGATACAACAAGGTTGTTAGATATACTTCATAAGATTCAAATCGGAGGTTGCTGATGTTTTTTTTGGAAATGAAAAGCCTTGGTAAAAATCAAAGTGGCTGCAAAATACAAGTGCGCAGATCAGATAGTTGGACTTAGTCCACTTCAGATCAGTTCAAAAAATTTTGTAAAGTTGTTGGAATAGAGAATCAACTCACTACTCCATATACTCCTCAGCAAAATGGAGTAAGCGTAAGGAAGATTACGACCGTCAAGGAGACATCAAGGTGTATGTTGCATGAGAACGAGCTTCCCAAGGAGTTATGGGCAGAGGCAGCTAATACTGCTATATTTTTGTTGAATTTGCAGCCTACAAAGGCAGTGACTGGTCAAACACCTTTTGAATCATGGAATGCTTACAAACCTTTACAAAAAAATCTCCATATTTTTGGTAGCTTATGCTTTTCTCACATACTTTAGCTGAAAACGGATAAACATGACAAGAAGGTAGAACCTAGAATTTTATTGGCTATAGCTTTGCAGTCAAAAGCTTATAGAATATTCCGATCTGAAAATGGAAATTTTTTGGTATACAGATATGTGGAATTTTTATAACAAAAGCAACCGGATTAGGATGGAGAAAAACAAGAAAGAAAAGCTAATGAATTGCACAATTTTAAGGAACGAGTTGATTATCCTCCCGTTCGAGGAACTAGACAACTTTCAAGTATCTATCAAAGATGAAATGTAGTAGTATTTGAACCTTCTGGATATGCAGAAGCTGATAGGATGTTTGATGTATCTTACAGTAACAAGACCACATATATTGTATGATCTAAGTGTTCTATCCTGATTCATGAATTCTCCTTGTGAATTGCATATACAAGCTTCAAAAAGAGTATTCAGAAATATTACAGGAACAATGGACTATGATATGAAAAGTACTTCAGGGTACAGTTTTATTTTTAGTGCTGGATACCTTTCTTGTTGTTCCAAAAAACAAGAGATTGTTGCTCAATCAATTGCATCAGCAGAATTCATTGCTTCTACAGCACCAGGCAATCAAGCTTTATGGATAAAGAAAAGTTTATGCGATCTTGGGTTGGAAATGAAGGAAAGCACTAACATATGTGTGGGCAATAAAGCTGCAACTGTTATTTCTCACAATCCAATTTTTCATTGAAAGACCATGCATTTCAATGTGATGCTTTACTTTCTAAGACAACTGCAAGGGATGGTTTAGCGAATCTGGTATATTGCAGAAGGAAAGAGCAGTTGACTGATATTTTTACAAAAACCCTTCCGGCAAGCAAATTTGAGTTCTTCGGAAAGGGACATGGAATTTGCGGCTCTTGATGCAAGGAGAAATGTTGAAATCTACCTCTTGAGTTATTAATGGATGTTGAGTTGGCATGATGACAGGGACGATGATCTGTTTTCTATTTTTTAAATATAAATATTTCAGTTTTAGTTTTGAGTTTCCTAGTCTTTAGGCATGTTGAGTTGTTGGTAGACTTAGTGCCTAGTTTTTTTTCCATTTACTGAATTATGTACTACAAAATGTTAGGAGTTCCTTCTATTTAAACATTTATTCTTTCAACTTAATATTATGTCTCTCTTTTCCTCTTTTATTTTATGTTTTTTCTTTAGCTGGTAACACCAACAATTTCCTTGTACAACAACACGGATTTCTTGAGATCTGATTTGTCTACTCTGTTTTACAAAGTTATGAGTTGAATCCATGTGAATTATTTCTCTTCCCATATCCCGCACCCAGGGGCGGATACATGTGCAATCTAGGGGGTTCTCTCGAACCCCCTACGTCGAAAAATTAAACTGTATATGTAAGGTTTATTTATGCTTTTATGAGTATATTAATCAAAATGAACCCCTAAATATTAAAGAGAGGGATCGCGTAATTAATAAGGGGTTCAAGTTTCGCCAGGAATGGCCGAGTTTGATTCTCACTCGGTGCATATTTTTTTCACCTTTTTTTTTTACATTAAAAAGGGTAAGAAGTTTTGGGCCCGGATTCCAAAACAAATGAAAAGGCTTTATTGGTACAATGTGAAGCTTTATCCTTTTTATTTTTTACTATTCTCTTTTCTCAATTTGTTTTTGTTTGAATTTATTAGTCACATTCTTTGTAATTTTTTCCTTTATTCTTCAACTAGGTAGTCTACCTGCGGACATAAGAAATCTTTCTAACCTTGTGAACAACTTTACCAATGATCGACTATTATAATAGAAAAAGTAATTTTTTGTAGGTTTTTAGAAAATTTATAGACAAATTACATGATTTGACGTTATCTAATATCTCAAAAATTATTAATATACAATTAATGATTAAAAATATATTGATATTTAATTATTTTTATCTTTTACATGATTTATGATATTATAGGTTTGATGATATAATTTTCTTGTTAAAATTGAGTCATGTTTTTATGAAGCCATTAATTTTTTTTATACATGAAATATAGAATCTAATAGTTTTATGGTTATTATAAATCCTTGTGTAAAAAAACGTTTTTGAAAGTTTTTGATAATCAATATAGTTATAAATAAGTTATGTCCATTAAAAAGTATACACCGCAACAACAGAAAAAATATTTTTAGAGACAATCTTTTTGTTTAAGGTCAAATGTTTCTCACTTTTCGTTATTATTACTTTGTTATTCTAAACAAAATTATTGAAGGAGAAAAATATATTTGAAACAACAACAAAATAATATGGTTAACCCTTATAGAAATTCATTCTTCATTAAACTCCAGAAGACCATTCTGAATTCTTCATCAATTTAACTTTATGACTTTTTAGGAATATTTATGTATGCTTGTTTCATTATGAAAGTATACAGAGATTAAAATGTTTTATTCTGTACTCATGTTAAAGAAACATTCTCAAACATTAAAAAATAAAAATGAGTCTTACTTAAATAATTTGAACGCTCAACAATGACTTGAGGAATGAAGGACAACGAATCTATGTTAATACACTTATCTTCTTTAGCTTAAAGTATTACTTTTGTTTGTAGGTTTTGGTTCATATTTTTCAAATTAAGATTGACTAAAATAGTCACATCTTACGTCTAAAATATTTAGAAGATTGAATGAGAAATGAAAATAAACATTAAAAGGATAGAGATCTTTTTCATAGTGGCATTATATACATGTCAAACAAAAAATAATCAATTCAATTGTAAGGAGACAACAAAAGAGCGAGAAAAAACATACAATAAAGGGAGTAAACTATGATATATCCAATGATAATAACAAATCATTCTAACCAAAAAAATTCCTACATTTTGAAATAAGATACCTCCACACATTGACTAACACTTCAATAAACTTTCAATCATTAAAGTACTCATAATATCCACATAAAAACAAAAAAATATGCACATTCATAGTTATTAACTGTCAGATGATTTTCTGAGTAACACAAAATCACATCCTTGTTTGTGAAGGAATAACGTTGTTGATGAAGAATTTTGAGAATTGTAAAGGCTTTTTAAGGTACATTCAATAATTTCAGATGCAAAAACTTTCTTGAATATTCTATTAACATTTGTTATTTAATGTGAATAACAAATACTTGTAATAATAACTTTAAATAAATATAAACATCAAATTTTAAAGCATATATTTAAAAAACAACAACTAATAATATAAGCATAAACTAATGATTGTAAAAAATATACTAGAATATGCAACAATAGAATGAACAGAATGAAAAAAGTCGAGCCCACGGAATGCAAAGTATAGTCCTCTATTTATAGACAACAAAGAGTAGTGTAAAAATGTGGTTATTGTTTCTTATCGGAAAAGTCACGACCTTTTTGAAAAGCTACAAACCTCCAGAAACGTCACAACATTTCATAAAAGTTGCAACTCTTCATATAGTCACAACATTTCATGGAAAAAAATTATAAATTTTCATAAAAGTCATAACTTTCATGAAAAAGGAAGGCTAGTGTTGAAAATAAAATAAATTTAAAGAGAATGTTGGTTTGTAGTGCCACCACGTAGGCGACATAGGGTTCTCTTAAATATATATAGTAGGTAAATTGCCCGCGCTTCGTGTGGTGGTTAACTACATCAATAATATACCATTGAACATGTAACAATATAAATGTTTTCGAGAAGGTACAACCTACGATAATTTTTAAGAATATTTTATCATAAAAATACTGAAGTGTTTTTTGTAATCTTAAAACGAAAAATATTTGATTCTATGTTTTTATGAATTTTGTTATTAATTTTACATTTTAAATATAGTTGTTCATCACCAAAGTCTTTAAAAAAGATATGTAATTGATATATTGTCTATATAAGTATATTTTAAAAAATTTGTAAAAAAATTTTATTCATGAATTGTGAGAAATTTTCTCC